>JARHVA010007774.1:107500-195000 GCA_037957365.1 Torreya grandis
TATTTTTTGAAGTTCTTAGACACAGGAGAGATATTTTTGGTCTTAGATTACATCTTGTTCAATTTTAAATCCTACCTCACCTTCTGATGAGACTTCTCTTTCTCGTTAGCCTAATAATCTGATTCAATGGTAGCTACTAAGGTCCTCAGATTTTTCATATTGACATCATGCATCAATATCTCTTTAAGCCCAAGCTTAAATTTTGTGAGCTTTATTTCCTCTTCATGCATGTAATTCACATGATGTAATAGATTTAATAATTTGTTTCCATATTCAGAAATAGTCATGTTTTCTTATTTCAATAGCTAGAAATTAGTTATTTCCTTCTCTTTGTAGTTGGCATTCAGATACCTTTTCCAAATCTAAATTTCAAAGAATATCCAAATTAGATCCATTATATGGTATCCATCTATAAGACAAAGGTGATTCCACCTCAATTCTATAGGTCTGAATAGATAATAAGCTTCCACCTTTGCTTTCACATTTAAAGGCATGCTATGTAGGTTAAAGTATTTTTGCTAATAAACCAACCATGCATCAACTACGACACCAGATTATTCACAAGGAAAGGTGGGTGGAAAAAGTTTCTTTAATTATTTAATGATTGGGTCAACCATGATCAAAGCCATCTCTTGGATTACCAATTATTTTACTTGGCCTATCTCTAATCTATGTAATTATTCATGGGATAAACCTTCAAGGTTATATATCCTTTGCTCTTAACTATCAATCTTACATTTCAGAGTATTCAAAGTTGTCAAGATTCCACTGAAGATTTATTCATACTAGTTAGTTAGGTTTCCATCAAATTTATCATCATTCATAACCTCATTTTTATTAGTAACATTATTTATTGGTATTTCCTCTTTATTTTAAGTGGGGTTATGGGCACCGTGACCCCTACTTCAGCTTCTACCTCTACCTCTAATAGGATTAACATTGTATCGGTTATTGTGGATGTTTCCACCATTTTACCTCCTCTTAACCATTTTGAAAAGTTACAAAATAATAAATCAATAGATTTTAGACTTAAAAATGTTCATTCCCAAAGTTTTTTGTAGAAAAACTATGCTCTGATACCAAATAAAACAACCCAAAAAAAATTTGGAATTGCATTATCACAGTATATTTTTGGACTATATGCAGGGCCCAATAATTTGCTTATCAAAGAAATAAATTTTTATACAATTTATTCAGGTATGCATAACCAAAACCTAAGGATGTGATATAAGATAACTAGCCATGGATAATTACTTATAAAAGATGTTATAGGGAGTAGGTTTCTTAAAGAAGGAACTATGGGGTTCAAGGCATATTAATGTTTAACTACATAGATAAGTCCTAATTAGCATACATGCCATTATTTCTTTTGCATGGGACCCTTTATATGTCCTTAACCGTCAATCATTATTTCACTCCCCTTAGTAGGTTTTAGTTCTTGTTGAGGTTGGTTAAATGGTTACTTCTTAACTGAACTAGAAAAAATAACTTTACAAACTCCCTAAGTTATTGTTTAGTTACAACATGTCTATGGGATGAGAACAAGGTTTGATGCTATCATGACTATCATGTATATTGTCTAAGATGCTAATCATAAAAATAGTAATCAACAAGATGATTAAACACATACAGATTTATACATGGATTCCATAAGCACACAATAGAATTTATTACTATCTATAAGAGAGTAAAATAATTATAAAAGAGTGAAAGTTAGACTGTTATAGGAAACTAAATTCTTTTTGCCATCCAAGGTTAATTAACTTCCTCTTTGGATTAAGATCATTGCAGCATTTCCTAGTTTTTTAAAAACTCACACATCACCTATTACTAAATTGAAATATAACTAATTAAACTTACTCATTAAGCCTTAGAATTTTTGATATTTCCATACTTTGTAATCTCATATTGTTTCAATTTATTAAACATGAATTCCTCAATATAATTAATGAGTAATGATATAACTTATGATCAACCCTATAGTTACTAGATAGGATATAGTGGGAAACTTGTAGTTGGATTTATGCAAAAGAGATCATATTGAAAAATAGTAAATGTGTATATATCATGTAGGTTTAATAGTTTCATTAACAACTTCCTACAATACTAACTTATTTCCTATGTAATTTCTAGCCAAGGGTCAACAAAGTGCAACCAATACTATGTTAGCAGAATAATTCTATCCATATACATGAGCAACATCATTAACAAGAACCTTAATGAAAATAATTTCTTATCATTTCCTGAAATAGGAATTTCTTATCAAATATAAACTGAATTTGAAGTAAAAATCAATCATAAAGAATGTACATACTTACAAAGGTGGTAAAAATTTCAGCATAAGCAAGTATGAAAAGAACATGATCATCATAATACTTTCTACATATGTTGAGTTTTAATATTCATGTGATCTACAAGTATCACACTAAAATAGGAATTTTCAACCATTTACTTAAGAAGTGAAATCTAATACAAATCCGTACTAGTGTATATAATGACATAAAGAAGGTTGAGTATACCCTTAGGTAATGTCACTCAATAGTATATAATCATTTTAAGCTATTATAAAAGAGGTGAATACAACTAATCAAATATAACTTATTCACATAACCACTAACCACAAGAGGATAAAACACTAACATATTTTAATAACTTGTGGAAATCATGATTGCTATATTTCATCATAATATTTCAAGAATCTACACATCACTCTACAAGTTTGGTTACTAATTTTATAAATTAACATAACCTTATGACAAGTACAAGACAACCCTCAATTTAGATATAAATTTAAAATTCTATGTATTTCCAACAATGTAATAAATAATGAAAACTAAGTAAAATGAATTCTAACAACCATATACTACTTATCAAATAAGAATACATAACTCTTATGAAATTGTACAAGTTGTGAGCAATTAAACAAGAACTAATGGATTGCAAAGATGATTCCATTCATTATGCTTCATTACCAATGCTTTTTTCATATTAAATCAACAAGATTCAGCTATACATTATTTTTTACTATTTCATATACATGCTGCTATCAAAACTAGAAAGGAAGGTTTCCACATAAGCATAGGCTACCTCCCATAGATAGGCATCATATAAAAGGTAAATCCATAAATATATGCAAAAAAGAATATGTCAGATAAATTATTTAATGAATATTATTTTTCCAAGATAAACTTCTTGTACCTTAATAATCTATGCCTAACATACTTATGCAAGTTAAACACCAAATGACAAGTAATTTATATATGTATATGCAAGTCTGAACGCTATCAACAAGTTAATGATCTTACCAAGGGGATATAAAGAGAACACATAAAACTACATAAGGAGTATAAATACTACTCTATTCATAAATACAATCAACTATAGATTACACTAACATAATAAATGTTATCAATGTAATGTACTAAATGAAATATGCAATAATAATTACCATTATAACTTATACCTATCAAGCCTTGCATAAAACCCTTTTATTCCACTTACAACATAAGCCATTATCAAGAAGAAATAATTAGAATATAATGAATATAATGTAAAACTAAATTAGTATTAATAAATGTAACTGATTTACAACTACACTCACTATGTATATAATGTGTAAACATTAATACAATCAATGCTAAAAGCAACATATGAATAACTTATACCAAAATGTTATTGAGTTTTTAACACCTTTCCTTGAGATCATCCAGGAGTATGAGAAACATATAATCATGAAAAAATAATCCCTCTCAACTAGACATATGATACCAACCATCGATGGCCCTTACCACCGCATCCATCAATTAGATGGAAGCTCTAGTAACTAGGCTTGGAAGGGATTCAGAGCAAGTTGGGGTTGCCAAACCATTGGATGACTCAACACAATAATAGATGTATAAAATAGTTAAGTGACTAATAGGAATATCATCCAAAGATAAGATATAAACAAACTATGTGAATGGCATCACTATTAATTGGAAGTGGGGATTATCAATTTCAAGCATATTCAAAATTCATAGAAATGGGTTTATGTAATAAACCCAAGTCCATAATGATCATTGTTGTCATGCTTGGAAAATTTCCAAGTATAGGTTTAGCCATTGGACTTCCCAGATATCAATCCACATTTCATGCATATAGGTCCATATCTATAAGTTATGTTATTTAATTCAAGTCAAGGGATTAATATTCCAATCACCAGAGAGATCAAATAAATATTTAATACTAAAATAACTAACGAAATAACACAATGCAAAAGTATAACCAATGAAATGTAATAGTCAACATATATCCAGTCATCTCATGACCAGTCAACACATATTAAGTCAACACATATCAAACCTTAACTTCTTACCATACCCATCAATTCAAAAATAACCAATAATGGGTTCAAACAATAAATTGAAGTTTGTATGATAGATAAAAAGGAAAGGAAAAGTTGATATGATGATTTTTTTGGATCATCAAGAGGTCCTACAACCTAATAATGATCCTAAAAATATTATTATTGAGGGTTTAACAATTTGACAAAATCAAATGGTCCTTATTCAAATGATTTAGGAAAATTCAATGCATTTCCATAGATTCTAGCAAAAATTTGCCAGAGCTTCACCCTATAACCCAATGAAGGCTAATTATATAACTTATAGTAAAATCACATGTGAGATATTTATATATGAAAATATACTATTTAAATCTATAAAAACCTGATTCAACATTTAATGTAGTCATTAAATTGATTTAGTATAATCGTATATGATTTAAAGACCCATCTATTTCCAGAAATAAAATACCCAAATCGATTTACAAGCCCTCAAATTCAAGTAAAGATCCTTACATCAACTCTAGTAAGGATAACATGCTAAGATGACCCAATAAATGCATGCACATGTTTAAAAAAGCCATAATATAGGAGGATATAATAACCAAAATATATGCAGTAGCTTAATAATCAATATTCAATGCAAAGAACGAATAAAAACAATACTCAAATTTGATTTGTTCAACAAAATTCTATAACCCAAATTATTTTTAACAACATAAAAGTCACTAAAGCCAAATTTCATACATAGACATGGGTTTTAAATCAAAATAGTAGATATATTTAGCCATAGGATTCATGTAAAGGGATGGAAGATTTTATTTTCCCTAGGTACTAGGTACTTGGCATTAAGTTTCATGACTTCATGTCGAGTATATCACATGTCGCTATTTTATTTATACCTACAAGTAATACAACCAATAATCAAAATATTTTATTTGAATTACATGAACAATTTTTCTCAAACATAAGACAAATAGAGGAGAGAACTAATGTTTAACCACCCAGTCCCCACATCCAAATGAACCAAGGTAAAATCCCCCTTTTTCAATTTTGTGCAGCTCAAAGACCCTGACCAAAAAAAACCTTGGTATCCTCTTTTTCACATTCTCCCCTCTTCTTTATTCCCACCCATGTCCTTTCACCCACTACCATATACTTTCCCTCTCATTCATTTATCTCCCCATACCTCATTCAATACTCATTAAATGGTAAGGAGAGAGAATCCCCTCTAAAAATTATCAACCACATCTCTAAATCACCAAAATGTGTGAAAATGGTCATTAATGCAAGGATCTATAAAAATCCAAAATAATAAGAGAAATAAAAAAATCAAATAACATATGGTTTGAACCACATTCAAATTGATTTATCAACATAAGAGTCTTTATGGGGATTATAGGGAGGGAGTCCAAATGAGTCCACCAATATGTCCTAGTCACCATGTTGAATGGTTAGACCCAAGGAAGGCCATGTATTGTGAGTTTATGGTGGGAGAAAAAAAGGGTTAAAAGTGAGGAAGTTACAATAAGTGATACCAAACTAGCTGACATAAATTCTGACATACAACAATACAGCCAACAATATGAATAAGGCACAAAAGAAACAAGACACAACTACATAATATAAAAAATGACATAATTTTCCAATGGCATGGAACCAAAATTGATGTGTGTGTGTGTGTTTGTGTGTGTGTGTGTGTGTGTGTACATACACTTGTCAAAAACTCATTTGACTACTTGAAAATCACTTCATCTCCCTAGGTGTCAAAATTGTCACCTATTCTAGCTCATATCAAATACCTACAACCACCAAATATAACATAAACATCACATGAATGATGAATACAAAATAAGACAATAAACTGTAATAAAATGCTAATTACATCAATTAGTTCATATATCATCTAATGCAATAATTAAATAATAAACATGTCCATCAACCTGTAGTCAAAATGTCATCATATCAAAATCCATCAACATTATACTAGTTAGATAAAAGTAATGCATAATCAGTTATACACGTGGTAATAACATTTAAATAGCTATATAGAGTATCGAATGGTTGGGTTTTAACATTTTAGTATAACTTCACAACTTTATAATGATGCCTTTGAATCTAATGGTGAGTTGTACTTATGTAAAAAAATATGAAATATATTTAGATCACCCTCGAAGACTGGATTTTATCTAAATTTGGATTAATGTGACATTATTCATTTATTTATTAGTAATAATAATGTATTTTTTTGGCTATGAATCAATGTAAAAAAACATAAAATATAATTTTTACAAGTATGTTAGATAGTAATAATACAATAAATATAATAAAAATAAAAGCATAAATAGAAAATTATCTTAATTATTGTATTACCCTAATCTTTACAGGTTGAATGATTGATTGAAAATTTTTTATGATGATTGTAGTTTGAAATTTCTAAAATCCAAACAACATTTCTAGTTCAAGAAAGGATCAACATGATTTGGACAAGTACTCTAGTTGATTATGTCCTTGATAGTAAGACCCTAAAAAATTCTTAAGTGATGCAAATGCTTCAGTAATGTCATTTTTGACCTTTATAATATATTTTTGTACATGAAAACACAAAAACAATAAAACCCTTATTTTACTCACAAAAAAATGGAATATCAAATATGGAGGGGGGGGGGGGGGGCGGAATTGGGTTAAATAGATTGAGTTAGGTTGACCTTGATTGATATCCATTGAAAGAAAAAGTGTTGGACTACATTAAAAAGGATCATAATAGGGCTCAGACTCAAATTTAGTTTTCATATAATTTACATTAAGAATAAATGTTGCATGTGAAATGTTGATATGCATATCTAGATGCTACCTCTCCTACCTTAACCTTGGCACAAACATTAAATGTTAAAATACTTCAAATATAGCTCTAATAATTTAGTATAATAAATGTATAAATATGAATATCTCTTGAAATATGAATGCTTTTACCTTAAATTCCTTATAATATGCGTGTATATGTAGGTATTTATTAGAATTTGATTTAAAAACCTAGTGGCATGAATAAGGGACCTAAAATAACTTAAACGAGATTCAAATGATTAGGAAATCGGTATATGTCAAAATAGATATTAAAATACCAAAGGATAAGATCATTGGTAAGGGGACAAGATATAGTATCTTCCCTATATCTTATCTTACTTTCAAAATTACCTTGAAACATCAAATGAGTAAAGATATTTTTATTTATAGATGTGTTTTAATCTATGTGGATAGAAAAAAAATTTATAAAGTCATAGACAAACATAAATTAAAAGGGAAAATTATAATAAAAATGTAGAATTAAATGTTTATTTCTTAGTTAGGTACTATATAAGCAAAGTGATTAAAAATACATTATAAAATAAAATGTTGACTCAAATTTGGGTGTCTATAATTTTCCCTTTTTAATTTAAGATTTTGGTTAAACTACAATTACTATATGAAACGGAGAAAGAGAGTGAAAAAATGCATAAATGATTGTTGTTGTTGGGATAAATAACCGAAAGCACACAATTGATTACTAAGCAACTTAATATGCGGAAATAAACCAGAATACACAAGTAACTAGAATTCAGAAATAACACATGATATGAGAGACAATACACAACTTGTATTAAAACTCTTGCAGAAAAGAATACAATAAAGAAGATGCTACTTCTTCTCCACCACCTCTTCAGAGGCTTCCCACACCTCAAGAGAATAGTACTTCTCTCCTCAAAGCTCTCTCTCTTAGGTCCCAACACCCAACTCAAACATAGAGTTGGTGTTCACCTTATACCTGTGCTCCACGCACACCACAAGTGCTCCACACACTCCACAAGTACACACACGTACTTCAAGTAGATGTCCCCTGAACCTGAAACAACCTGCACCTCAATAGACCTTACTTATATAAGGATCTCCTTTGCCTTCCTCTCTTGATCTATCTGAGTACACACCTGTACTCCAAGTAGATCCTGCCTGATTTTGCTCCCTGTTGTGTTGCTGTCCTATCTGATCTTACACGCCTGCAAATCAACCTAGTTCTGCACACCTGTGAACCTTGACCTTGCACACACATACACCTGCATATCAATGATCTTACTTACCATGTAGATCTCCTATAGAAGCCATGCACACCAGCTGACTAAGATCATACACCCCTAAAGAATCCTGGTGACTTTCCAAAACCAGCACCCACCTTGGTACTGTGGCACTAGGAGCAACACACCATTGCTCACCTCACACACAGAAGGAGCTTATAATATTGCTCTCTTACTCTCTAGCACAAGTTTACAATACAACCATGAGTCTATTATATAGATCTCATCCAAACAATAATTAGACATCTAATTACAATAATTAGATCCGTAGCTCTCAGTCTAAAATTAGCTCTCATCATGCAAACACTTGGTTCATCAACTAACTGCCCATAATATACTCGTAGCTCAAACCACACAGGCGACTGACGTCGGTCCCTGTCCTCCTTGGGGTGCCGACGCTGGCCGATCTCTGACCGACGTTGGTTGCTTCCTGTCTCCTACCTACCGTCGTCGATTGGCCTGACTGATGTCGGTGTCTGTGACACTCCGCAACTCTTCTGCAACCTCCTCCATGTCTACATCAATGAAGCTTTTAGCTCCACAACCTAACAGTTGTGAAAACATGCCATGTGATTTTATGATCCAAAATGTACCTACAAAATAGATTTATGTAATTATATGCAATTATTATTCAAATGAATTAACATATATAATTGTAAATGAAATATTGTAAATATTAGTCAAGGAATAATTACACCTATTTATTTGCTATAGAGAAGTAGGTATGATAAGAGTGAAGAGTTGACTCAATCACCATGGAGAAGAAGTAGGGACTTGTAAATTATATTCATTTTTTTGATAGGGAAATGGATAAGATTTCATGTGTTCAATTTGATTGATATAACCATTGATGGATGCATAAACTTCAATGTGGTAACTGTAGTATTTGTTTTATTTGGAGATTTTTTTCTCTTTTATTGAAAAATTGAAGAATTGGGGGTGATAAATCCCCTATTTAAATGTACCCTAAAAAATAAACAACACCCATTGAGGGAAATATAGACCTTAATTTAACTCAGCTAGTATTTTTAACCCCAAGGCATGAAATGGGTTGGAATCCAAAATATATTCATAGGTTATAGCGCTAGAGAGTGAATAATATCTAGGTCATGCACTATGCACTTTAAATGAATTGACCATTGCATATGGATTTATACTCAATTGCAAATTTATTCTTAAATACATGGTCGAAAGAGAATATATGTCATCCATGCCCTAACTATGTTTGCATATAGAAAATAGTATATAGTATATTTTGCAATATTGTATCATGTATTTTGAATTTGAAAATAGTATAGTGTGCATGAATTTATATGATGCCCCCATTTATAAATGTGAAATATGTAACTACATGTAAATATAAATTTATAAATTTTGTTTAAGATTTCTACATGAAGCCATACTAGGATTTCAAAAATTGTATGAAGTAGTACTTTTCTCCTATAATGTGAGTACATATGCATGTTATATTTCATCATAATTTGTGCCAACAATTGATTTTTGAACCTTTTACATTCTATGAAACTATAATGTGTATTACCTTGGAATATTTAATTTGAATTTATGTATATAGAATATGTCGCTAATACTATACCAATATTTGAACCTATAAAGGTGTATGGTGATATCATAATTGGTCAAATATCCATTTTTAAATAAGTTTGTAGCTTTTTCACCATACGTGTCCCCTTTAAAGACAAGATATGAGATTAATGAATCGATCATATTGAAAGACATAAATATTTAAATAAATTCGATATGTTAGAATAATTTTTATGTCGCATATAAAAGTTTTAAATTTATTTTTATATTAGTTTTAGTAGACTCTAAATGATATAATAGTAAAGATTTCCATGTGTGATGTAGAAAAAATAGGGCAACCTTCCGAAGGCCATAACTTTTGACTCGTAACTCCGTTTGAGCTCTTCCATGTGCCAAAATGACTGTATCAAAAAGTTTGATTCTTTCCTAACTAGATCTATCCACTTAGATTTGATTTAAATATTTTTTAAAGGCCAAATGTGATCATCTAAGGGTTTGAAATTAACATTTAATGATTTTTTCAAGAATTTTCTATTTTTAGAACTATAAGTCAACTTCAGTTGAATTTCATTCCATAGGCTAATTTTAGTATTTAGGTTATTTTGATAAATTTTTATTGCATTTAATTTCATGTAAGAAAACTAATGATGCAACTAGGGTTGCAGAATTATTTTTTATGGATATTATGAGATTGCATGGTGTTCCAAAAATTATTACTTCAAATAGGGACACAAAATTTATAAGTCATTTTTAAAGGACTTTGTGGAAGAATATGGGTACTAAGCTACAATTTAGTAGTGTATATAACCTAAAAATACATGGATAGATAGAAGTTGTGAATAGGAGTTTGGGAAATTTATTGAGATGCATAGTGGGAGAGAAGCCAAAGCAATAAGACTTGGCTTTACCACAAGCTGAGTTTGCATATAACATTTTAGTGAATAGATCAACAAGAAAGTCACCTTCTCAAATTCTATATGGGAGAAATCCTATGTGTATTTTATATAACATTTTAGTGAATAGTTCCAAAGAAGAAGAAATAAAAAACTAGTGTAATTTTTGGATATGAAGATAGTGAGCACAAGGCAAGGGAATTATAACAGGTATTTGGTATAGTGAGAAGGATTGTAGCAAGAAGATAACACTTGGATTATAAAATGGCCGCTGAAGAAGATTGACAAGGAAAAATGGTAGTAGTACAATCAGGCCAACTCGTAAGAGCTGAGTTGTTTTCAACCAAAGGAGAATGATGTAGAAAAAATTGGCCAACCTTCTGGAGGCCATAATTTTTGACTCATAACTCTATTTGAGATCTTCCACATGCCAAAACTACTGTATTAAAATTTTTGATTCTACCCTAAGTATATCTATTTGCTTAGATTTGATTTTGATATTTTTGTAAGGCCAAACATGATCATGTAAGGGTTTAAAATTAATGTTTAATGATTTTTTTGAGAATTTTCTATTTTTAGAAATTATATATTTTTAGAATTAGAAGTCAACTTCAGTTGAATTTCACTCCATAGGATAACTTTAGTATTTATGTTGTTTCAGGAAATTTTTAGAGCCATGCATGCTTTCATGTGAAACTTACTATAAATACCATCAACTAATATATATATATATATATATATATATATATATATATATATATATATATATATATATATATATTAGATTTTTTTTTTTTTTGAATTTTGTATGTAGACTCTAATTTTTGAGTTTAGGCTTATTTAAGCATGGTTTGGGTTTGCAATTATTTCAATGAATCAATACAAATCAATAATTAGTATTGTTTCAAGATCTTGGCCTATTTGTAATTTTCATGTTCTTGTTAGTTTTTGGGTTCATTAATGTGATTACAAAATATGAATGTTGAAAGAAATGATAGTTATGTTATTGAATTATAAAATTTTGGCTCATTTCTTAAGTTGTCATTAGTAATTGACTAGTATTATGATACAAAAGAAGATGTAATATGGGTCATGATTTGATTTATGGAATACATTTTTGATGAGTAGAACTTAAGATACAACTTGTATAAGTTATAAGTTGGTAATTATATTAAGCGTGCAATAAACATGGTTAAATTCATGAATTTGGGGGCCTAAAAAGTAGACACATTTTGTGTTCAAACTAATTTCAATGTTTCCATTACAAAATTTTAAAAAAGTGTATACACGGCCCTGACACATATGATCAATAATTATCAAGTCAGGACCATGTACATGGTTTTAATATTTAAAACTACGTGTGTATTTTTAGTCTTTATAACGACATGTGTGGTATTGTTGTTATAAAGGAACATACATGAAATAATTTACTATCACATTGGCATGCATAGTATAGAAATAAAATATAAATTTAAGCATAAATTTACATTTTTTATACTTTAATTTATATTTTACTTGTATACTTTCAGGATGTTTGAGAGTGGTTTTGGACCTCTAAGAGCTATAATGCAAATTCTAGGTTTTGAAGAATCCTATCATATTTCAGACTTAGTTAGATTTTAGGGTTTCAGGGTTTTTGATTTAGCCATATTTTAGGGTTTCAATATTTTAAGGAGACATCATAGGAGGTATGAATATTTAATGATGGGATGTAGGTATGATAGAATAGTATGAGAACATCTCTCACAAAGTGCCACAAGTCAATCCCACCCCATTACCTATACACCCTTTAAGTCATACACTCTAGGAGAAATGCATTAATGATCCCCTAAATCATTTAGGAACCATCAAATGAATAAAATCATACACAACATGATTTACAATTTTGGGATACATTTCTAACATCAATCCCATGGATAAAACACACACCTCACTTATTTCATTCCATGGATCACATATATTTTTGCTAGATTTTGATAAATTGAAGCCTTTTTTACTTTATTTTTATTCTCAATTAATCGACCACCTTTGTTTATTAATATTTGGTTGAAAAAAAACCTTACCATTATGATTTGACCCTATACCCTAAAACCTAAACCATATACCTTAAACCCTAAAGTATAAACCTTAAACCCTACACCAATTGATTTAACCTCAAAACTACACCAATTAATTTAACCTAAATTAACATCCTTTAGAGCAAGAATTATTTTCACAAGGCTAAATTCGGTCCAAGGAACATCACTAAATGATCCAATTGACTAAGTGGTTCAAAATGTTATGACATTAGGGTTAATTGAGCCCAAAATCATAGTTTATAGTCATATATAGGTTCAACAAGCTCAAATTGACCCTAATTACCTTCATTATTTAACCCTATACCATAAAACCAAACCTTATACCATATACCCTAAAAACTAAACCCTAAATCCTAAATCAATAGATTTATCCCTAATTAACAAGCTTTAGAGTAAGAATTATTTTCATAGGGCTCAATTCAACCCATGTCACATCACTTATTTCCATAATTGACTAATTGACTCAAATTGTGATGAAATTGGGGCTAATTATGCCCAAAATCACATTCTTTAGTCACATTTAGGTTTAACAAGCTAAAATTGGCCCCATTTGCCTTTGTAATTGGACCCTATACTATAAACCATATACCTTAAACCTTAGACCCTAAATTGTAAATTATTTAAACCCTAATAAATATACCTTAAACCCTAAGCCCTAAATCCTAAACATTAAATCATAAACTTTTTAAACCCTAAACCAATCATTTTATCCCAATTAACATCATTTAGACTAATATTTATTTTCACAAGGCTCAATTTGGCTAAAATCACATCACTAATTTCTCCAATTAACTAATTGGCTCTATCTATGATTACATGGGGGGTAATTTATCCCAAAAGCATATTATATAGTTAAAAATAGGTTGAATATGCTTACATTATCCCCAATTGCCTTTAAAATTGGACCATATACCATAAACCCTACACCCTATACATTAAACCCTAAGTCCTAAGTAATAAACCCTAAATCATAATCCCTAAACCCCAAACCAATTGATTTAGTCTAAATTAATATCCTTTAGGGTAAAATTTAGGTTCACAGGGCTCAATTTGGCCCAAATTACATCATTAATTACCCCAATTGACTAATTAATTCAATTTGTGATGATATTGGGGCTAATTGAGCCCAAAAATCTAATTCTTAGTCATAAATAGGTTCAATAAGCTCAAATTGGCCCTAATTAATTTCATGATTGGACCCTATACACTAAAACTTAAACACTATACACTATATCCTAGGCCTTAAACCCTAAAACCTAATCCCTAAATCATAAACCCTAAACCTTAAATCAATTGATTTATCCCAAATTAACATCCTTTAGAGTAGTAATTATTTTCATAGGGATCAATTTATCCCAAATTACATCACTTATTACCCCAATTGACTAATTGGATTATCCTATGATGATATTAGGGATAATTGATCACAAAATCACATGTTATTGTCATAAATAAGTTCAACGAGCTCAAATTAGCCCTAAATGCCTTATAGTTAGACCCTATACCCTATACCATAAACCGTATACCTTAAACCCTAAACCTTAAAATCTTTAAATCCTAAACTAATAGTTTTATCCCTAATTAACATAATTTCAACTAATAAATAGATTCAGAAAGCTCAATTTGGCCCTAATCACATCACTAATTACTCTAATTTTCTAATGCTTAAATTTATCAAAATATAGCTAAAATATCCAAGATATATAGAATGAAAGAAGTGATGCATGTGTTTTCTTTATGAGTTTGTTGTTATAAATGTACCTCATTACTTAAAATCATGTTACATATTATGTTGTGTATTATATGCTTCTTTTATGCATTAGGGGCTCACCAATGCATTTCTCCTAGAGTGTATGCCGTAAGGGGTGCAAAGGGAATGGGGTGGGATTAACTTGTAACACTTTATGAGAGATGTTTTCATAGTATTTTATTATACCTACATCCCTTCATGCAACCTTCATATTGGGGTAAAATTTAGTGGCTATTTGTCATTAATTCATGAATATTTTGATTTTAAAAATTGGTATTTGGCTATTTTATTGGGTGGTGAAAATTTTGGATTCACCTAAATTATGTGGGTGTAATTTAATTTTTTGTGTCAGATCACCTACTATTTAAAATAAATTTTATACATATAAATATAATTTTACACTTCATCAAAAGTTAATATGAGCTTATTTTCCATTATATATAATATATAATCATTCGAGGACCAAATTTCTAAAGCATATCGACATAGATACTTTTTCAAGGCACTTGTGTCATGCATCAACATAATTATCACTTACCCAAAACATTATTACTCATTAGAAAATATAGATGTCATTTGTTAGAGAAATTATCATTAAATAGTGTAACTATCATAGGAAGATGATGGTATCATGTAATAGCTATGTTTTTAAGTGACACTTACATTTTTGAGTGAAAATAATGTTGTCAAGATAAATACTATGGAGCAAAAATAATGTTGTCAAGTGATAAAATTATTATCGAGTGATAATAATGTTGTTGAGTGACAATGATACTATCAAAAAATAAATATTTTCAGGCAATAACATAGATATTGAATGATAATAGACCTATCATTCAACATTGTGTTTGTCATGCAATGACATTCCTGTCATTCAATAAGAATTGCTTGTCATCTAATAAAACTACTATCATCCTTTTGTGAGTTTTTCATATAGTCACACATCAAAATACCATATATATTAGTTTATTTTTTTCATGTCGATTCACCTACATGCCTAAACATAATCTATTAACTTTCTCTAGACTTTTGAAGCACATACTTATAAATTTGCAAAAAAAACCCAAGTTCATTTTTATATGGACCACAAAAATTTAAACTAATTCATACCTCGTATGATGTCTCCTTGAAATTTTGAAACCCTAAAATATGGCTACATTAAAAACCATGAAACCTGAGAATCTAAATAAGTTTGAAATATGAGCCTCTAAAACCTATAATTTGCATTATAGCTCCTATAAGCTAGAAACAACTCTGAAATATTTTGAAAGTATATAAAAAATATATAACTTAAAATACAGGAAACTATATGTCCCTATCTCAATGTAAAATTATACCTAAAATTTTATTTTTTATATACTATTCATGTCAATGTAATAGTAAACTATTCCAAGTACATGATTTTATAATAGTGATACCACATACATAGTTCTAAAGACTAAAACCACATATGTGGTTTTAATAACTAATAGTAAAATATTATTGAAACATGGTAGTTTCATATACATGGTAAGTATGTGTATGTGGTTCTTATATTTGACTTTTGAGACACATGCCTTAAGGCTTGAGAATGTCTTGGATTATTAATCCTGACGCATGGACCTGCATACCCACAACTAAATGCATGTTTTGGACTAAAAAACAAAATGCAAATTTGGCCATTCTAGACACTATGAATTTTATCTAACTTTTTCTTGAAAATATTACTAAAACATTGGCTAAACCCTCCTCTCTCTCTCTCTCTCTATATATATATATATACATATATATACATACATATATATATATACATATATATATATATATATACATATATATATATATATATATATATACATATATATATATATATATATATACATATATATATATATATATATATATACATATATATATACATATATATATACATATATATATACATATATGTATATACATATATATGTATATATATACATATATGTATATACATACATATATATATATACATATATATATATACATATATATATATATATATACATATATATATATATATACATATATATATACATATATATATATATACATACATATATATATATATATACATACATACATACATACATACATACATATATATATATATATATATATATA
This sequence comes from Torreya grandis, assembly GCA_037957365.1. Classification (NCBI taxonomy): domain Eukaryota; kingdom Viridiplantae; phylum Streptophyta; class Pinopsida; order Cupressales; family Taxaceae; genus Torreya; species Torreya grandis. The sequence goes on from JARHVA010007774.1 coordinate 124,330, forward strand.
TATATATATATATATATATATATATATATATATATATAATATTTTTAATACTTTAAGGTTGCTATATATATTTATTTCTAACTAAGTCTTTTTTTAATGCTATATACCATAAATATACATGTTCATATTTGTTTATGTATATTTTGATTTGCTGACTCAAATTGAAAAAAAATTATATGATTGTAAACTAGACATAATTATATACATATTAAAAATATCTATTTTTTGATATTTTTTGAGGTAGTTAGGGTGGTTGCATGGTTAGATATACATTATTTAGCATATTTTAGGGTATATTGAATTCTAAAATTTATAAAAAAAAATATTCATTAATTAATTTTAAAAAAGTATATATTACAAACTAGATGATCTTATCTAACTTTACACCAAAGTGTTTAAAAATAAATAAATGATGCTAAAAAAGGATATGTTTCATCAAAAGCTATCTACATTGTATTTAAAAAAAATAGTATTACCTATTTGAATTTCTAAGTTTGACCTACTTATATTTGACCATTTCAAAAAATCTTAATAGTTTGGAAACTAGACTTGAAATTCTACAATTCATGTTCTTATGACATCTTCAAATTTTGAAATTAGGTGTCTCAAATAATCTGTGCAAGCTAAGGTTTTTTATTTTTCAAGAAAAAATGTCCACTTATGACCCCCTTTTGGCCCCCCAATCCCATGCACATACCCACATATTAATTGATATTGTGAAAAATTCAACTCATATATAAATTAAGGTGATAAGTTGTAACATCATTTTTACCATTAGATTGTATAAATCGAGCCCTATGTTTTCAAAATGCCTAGTTGATAAATTGAATTACCACTTAAATTAAAGAGATTCAAAACTATAATAGATACATAAACTACTATGGATATGGTATATATCATAATTAAACAAGTTTTAGTAGATAATAACATCTATAAATCAATTTTGAGGAATTCATTTTTTTAAAATTTTGACTACTCTTAGCATGCTTGAATTAAAAAATGTGAAATCTGATGGTTGTGTCCCTCGAGGATTGGATCATACAAAATTTGATGTTCTTGACCTAAATGGGATTTTTTGTGTCACATTGGATGTACCTATTAACATTAGTGTCCTACATTTGGTGATGATATGTTTTTAGAGTTTGAATGATTTTTCTCAGATTTTCTATCTATATTATACATTTTCTTGGATCAAAAGCTTATTGGACTTTATGTGTTTGGTTTTTACAACTTTTATTACATTCCCATGAATTCATGTATGAGAGACTTATGAGTTATTGGTTGGAGTTGTGTTTGGATGATGTATATAGTTAAATATTGGAGGAGGCTTGTCAAGCAAATTTTATCCAATTAGGCCAACTTCCATATAATATTCATTTGATGACTACATTATTAGAGTGGTAAAATATTGATACTTGTACTTTCTAATTATTGATGAGTAAGATTACCATCACTTTGGACGATGTGTGGTGAATATTATAGCTTCCTATTATTAGAGAGAGGTATGTTGAGATGGATGTGATGTGTTTAGGGTATATTTAATAGGAACATAAATTTATGATAGGTATACCTAAGGGAGATGATTTCAGTGGTACTATGTTATTAGAGTAGATTGTCCAAGATGATGTTCTATGATTATGGAAAATTTTAAGTTACTTACTATAGTTAGCTGAATATTTATATAGTGAATATGTAGTTATCTCCTATAATATGTATTGTATAGTTCATCCTATTGAAGAGACTCATACTAGATATTTATAGGGGCATAATATGCTAGCTTAATTATATCAAGATTTATATAGATTCACCTTGGAGGTACATGTAGAATATATTATAAATAATATTTTGTTTCATATAAGGGCCTATGAAAATATTAATGTGGTTCATTTATTTGGTGTCCCTTGTTAGGAGTGTGCTCATTAATATTTTTACATCTCAATGGGTGTTACCATAAAAAAGGTGTTGAGTATTACGGAATACAAAGTACTTTTAGATAGTTTGACACATGATATGATTAAGTGGTGAATTTATATTTGATATGGGACATGGATTAAGTATTCTCAATATCTTTGATGTGTTTGAGTTAGTATATGGATATAAGATCAATTTGTTGATGTATATGAGAGGTTTCAATATAAGCAAGTGACTCGTCAGTTTGGGTTATTTGAATGTGTGCTTCTAATGCCTTATAATTGGAAATATAGTGATAAATTTAATATTATATTAGGTTTAGTTCCATCACTTAAAACTAAATATTTGTCTCTTCATTTGGAGACAAAGTGAGATCTTAATGTTCTATTAACATAGGGTGATGATGTAGGGTGTGCAATAGCCTATACACAGTGTTGGGTGAATTATAAATGGATTCCTTTTTATGCATTGTAGTAGATGATCATATAATTTTACCCCCAAAATAAGGTGGAGGGGAAAAAAATGGCATAGGTGTACCCCATTTACCTCATATTATACCTCATCCAACAACACAACTTATTAATGGAGATGCCCAAGCTGTGGTAACCATAACTAAGTATGAGTATTTTAAATTATTATTTTAAATTGTTTTGAAATTTATTTATATGTGTTTCTAATGTATTAAAATAATGGGGTATTATAGGTGACACATATGGTTCTACAATGGTTGATGCAACAGTTTGTAGTTTGATGTAAAATATGTTAGATGATGTAATAAGTAGTAACTTAGCTGAGAGAGATGATAAAATTGATGGTGAATATACATATTTTTGTTATTCATGTGATATCTTAGTTATTACATATATAATATGGTTATTAACAAGAGTGATGACTTACAGGTGGAGATTCACAGATGGCCTAAACTATGTATGCATGGGATAGGATTAGCCTACAACTATCCCATCTCAATAGACTCAGACTCAAATAAAGTAAATTAAATAAATCCTATGATGCTTGGATGAATGAGTGATGACATGTGAATAATGCATATAACGTAGAGGGTTACTCGAAATGTAAATATAGATAAGAAAAGGTTCCAAATCCTAAGCCTATGACACAAGGATGTAACTCTCACTATACCTTTATGAAATTAAACTGATTGTAAACAATGATTGTAATGACACAAGTATACTAAACTAAGGGGAAGGGATAAAATGATTGTAACTAGGTAAGGTTCAATTTTCAATAAAAATGGATTTTATGAACCTAAAGTGAAATATAGAAAGTATAAGAAATTTTATAGCCACACCAACTTATTCGGTGTAAATAAATCCCAAAAAAGGATACACACACATTCATTCACTAAGAAATAAAAAATATCTATTTTAATAAGTAAATAAATGAAAGATTATAAAGTTAGAAATACTTACCTTGGGGTGAACCCATCGAGAATATCTCTTCCTTAGCTCAGGTTAAGATTTGAAAGATAATGTTTTAGGTTAGAAACTTAAAATGGTTGGATAAATACTTAGGACATCCTCATTTATGATCTCATAATGAACCTTCCTAATGAGATTCAAATACACCACAAGAAAATCTTATTCAAGATAAGGGTCTAGACTACAAACTCCTTCGAATATGACTTGGGTAGACATGTGAGAGAAATTATAGAAAATATAGTGTATACTATACATATGGTGTTTTAATAGAAATGATTAAAAGAGGGGGTGTATCAGTCTTCAAAACTTTCTTATCAATTTCACTTAAACAATCATGAACAATTCAAGAAAATATATATAGCAAGCATAAGCACCTATCCACATAAGCATGAAACACATGAACACATCAAATATGTGGTAAAACCTCAAGGGGAAGAAAACCCACTGATATATTTAAATGGACTACAAATATATAAGATAAAAACTAGATTTATTGAAACACCAACTTCACATAGAGTACCAACCCCAACTAGCTAAGCACCAACTCAGCTTGGCTTTAGAAAGCACCAACTTGCAAGGAGGAAACAATCCCATAGATGAATCAATAGAAAATAATCCATCTAAATTATTTTATCACCTTCAAGACAATTTTTTTTTCAACCAACTAATGATGACCAGCTTTTCATCTCTTTACACTCTTAGCCCTCTCAAACTGCCTTATATGCATCTTCACTAAACTAGCCCTCTTCATGACTTCATTAGGTCATATGATCTTAATTATTATACACATAACATTTTTAAAATATTCATAACACATATTATATATTCCTATAATGTTCTAAAATATATATTTTTTCTCTACAATATGTTATTTTATCTACTTGCTCTCTATTCACATAAACAACCCTAAAATTACCTTATATTTATACAAGTTTCTTGTTTATATCATTCTTTGTCATCCAAATGCCTTTACCATCATAGGTAATAAATGGAATATATCTTAAGACATGTCATAAACATGTATCAAACATACTTTTATTCCCTTTAGGTTTGCCATACCTTAATTAGGCCTTGTTTCATCTTTAAGTCTCATGGAGACCTAATCCCATTAGGTCTAATCTAAGACACGTTACAATTTGTCCTCCTTGGAACACATTAAAACACCTCACATGGTATTAAAATATAACATGTCACTCAGTTATACCCATACTAATCTCATATTATGTCCATGACACCTTTTATCTCTAATCACAACTTGAAACATGTCATTAACACTGTTCACAATAAGGCATGTGCATACCAAAAATGTTTATCTTGAACAACTAAAGCATTAGCATAAGTTTTCCAAACAAACATAGAAATACATAACATATATATAATATAAATTACCTTAGGGTCATCACAATATTCATTATACTTCAAAACTCAAGTTAAAAGGACTCGAACCCTTCTCTACAAATAACACACTCATAATTGTCAATAAGCCTCAAAACATAGTCATATAAACTTGAACTTATGACACATAAATAACATAATAAAGGAATTAATATTAATTATAATTATACTAAAACATCATTATAATAACCTACAATAAAAATTTCATAATCTCTAATGGTAATTATTGGTGTTGCAGACCAATTTGTTGACCTCTCTCTTAGACCTCACTCAGCCAGACAAGCCATTTTAGCTTCAATGTTTCAACCTATGACACTAACTTAAAAGATTATAAATACCATATATAGGACATAAAATTCAAAAAAAAATAAATATGTGCATTATTTACATTAAATCATGGCATATAGTTTCAAACTCATCTATGCAACTTGCTTACCCAAAACTACCAATTTGCCTTGAAGACTAGTCATGGTGGTAATAACCTTCAAACACATGTATGACCATTTAAAGAGAATATTGATGCATGTGTATTATATTATTATATCATTAAACCAATATAAAATTAAAGTATAATATATTAAAATGATAATATTGGTCTTTCACTCCAATCTCATAACCTTACACCTTCATTGTCTTATCTTTACTAGACATGTCAACTTATGAGTAACATTTTCATCAAATTCACTGACCTCCAAAAATTATATCCAAAATGAACATGTATTAAAACTATTGAAAAAATTCTCCATGAACTTGGATTCATCCCTAATCCATGATAACACATCCTTGATCACTTTCTCACTTATGCCTGAGTTTCTCACTATTTGTCCCATTATCGCTGATAAAGATAGGTTGTCTTGGATGATTGGTTTATCACACTTAAGGAATAAAAACTGATAAAAAAAACCATGGAAATAAAATAAAATTCATTTTTTTATAAATCCATTTATAAACTTTGACTTGGTCAACTCTAACTCTACAATAAATCTTTAAGAAACTAGGCCTTTCCTATAGGGTCCACTCACTCACCTAAAAAAATAATCACACCTGGAGGTTCTTAGGATAGTTGAATACATGATCCAATAGTTTTTATAGACATTTTAAACCATTTTAGGATATTTTAAAATATATATTTCACATTGTGCCATTGTTAGTGTTTTAAATAGGGTTAATATTGTTTCTGGTGTTAATGATTGATCATAAAGGATTGCCCCTTATTTCCAAAAATTATGCTTGGAGATCATATCTAGGACCATTCCAATCTCTAATTAATAGCTCAAATTATAATGTAGAGGTTATATGTGCCAATGAACACCTAAAAGTCCATTTCAGGTTGAGAACCCTTCATTTTGTGCACTTGAGAGACCTTAAAACATATTTTCAAGCCTTGCAAACCATGACCTAAAACTTGTTAAACACACCTAGGATAATCTATAACACCATTTAAAATGGTCACATGCTCATTCTTATATTGAAATATGAATTTCATACCCCATTTGTCCACCATCTCTCTCTTTTCTCTCTAAACCTTGACTTGTAAACCACATTGGGCCTTAAAACTCACCTTCTAACTTCCTTACATGCACTCTCCACCTCATTATCAATCTAAAGAAACATATGAATATTCACCAAATGCAAATTAACATCAATAATATCAACCTTTACTTAAAATGACATCAATGACAACAATTATTAATACACTCTCCATTTATCATTGATGGTCAAAAATCCTTCAATCTGATCACTCTCATCTCCCCCAATTTGGTCAAACTTCCTATTGAACTTTCTCCCCCTTTGACATTAACAACAAAGGGTCTTCCCAAAACTACCATCTAGAACCATACCTTCTTTTAACATAGGTAATGAATAATTATAAGGACATGCTCCCCCTTACTCCATGCATATCACCTTCAAAAGGTCTCAATACTCAAGACAACTCACCTTGTCCTTGTCATGACTAAAATGATTCTTATCATTGATCACATACTAGGACACCATATTCTTATTATCAATTATACTTTGAGCTTATGAACAACCTGAATAACTCCCCCTCAAACCAAGTATCCATCATTATTTTTTTGATTGGATAGTTTATCTATAAATCCTAATGGAGTCACCTCTTTCCATATAGCACTAAAACAACACAAATTTATGAGATTCCTAGATCTCCATGCTCTCACAAGACTGAATATCCTTTAGTACCCTTTTAGAATTGATTGGCACTATAGAATTTACCTCTTCATCAACCATTTAAACATCAATATGATTTGACAATAAACATTCCTAACTTGATTTCATATCTAAAGAATGTTCTACCACAATAAACAATCCATTTAATCTTATAGACTGATCATGACTCATCTTTAATATCATTGATTTCCATATATTTATTTGCCTTCTTTATTTCAATCTATGGGCTTCAAAACTTGTATTTTTACTTAATGAACTTCTAACTCTATTAGGATATAATCCTACAATATGTCCAAAATTATGATAACTACAGTAAACAACCTCATATATACCTCTTGACTGATGTGAACTATGGCCTCGACCTAGAAATTATTGGCTCTAAGAAATGATCAAAGGACTTTATAAATTCCTAGGTCTAAGACTTAATATATGTCTTAGCTTGATTAATGGCTATATCTTCATCATACGTAGATGATCCAATGAAGTGAAGCAAACTCAAATTGTCAAAAGGATCTCTGAGTTAATATGTAAATGACAAGTGTCATAATCATGAAACCTATATACTTAATATATGGTGCATTTTAAAGCCAAAATGTTAAAAAACAATGAGAGGATGCCAAATGTATCAATAATAAGAATTGATAGCTATGTATAAAAAGCATATGCTTAATCCAAGTGTCATATCCTTGAGGGATGGATAGATATAAAGATCAAGCTTGTAAAAAGATCTAATGAAGAACAGGTGATCATGCAAAGGAGATCCAATGGATCGAATGGACTCAAATTCTATAAAGTACTATATTTCTTATCAACATAGTGATGAGTTAAAGACCAAACAAGTCTAAGAATATCGATAGAGTGAAAGTGATATAAAGATGCAAGAAGCAGTGAGATATGGTCAAAGGTGTCAAAGTTTAACAACCAAGTCAAGGTAAATTTTATGAAAATTTAAATATATAACAACATAAGAGAGATATGACATAGATATTGATGGACACATTTTAAATATTGGAAAATTAAAAACCAAGCATGTTTAAGAAGATCAATAGATTGAAAGTGATTCAAATATATAAGAAGCAATTCAATGTGATAAAGAGCTCAGTGTTTAACATCTAGATAGAAGTAAAGATAATGAATCTTTGGAGATATAATGACATGTAGAATTTCAAATCATGATTCCAAAGGAAAGATCAATGATTGACATTTAAAGTCATGTCTAGATAAATGGTTAGTTATAAGAACATGTAGAAACTTGCGTATAAGCTCTAAATCTAAACATAGAGACAGAGTAATAGGGGTGAATGGTGAAGGAAGTTTTCTAAGCAAACAAGAATAATTTCATGCCATTTTTTAGGAGTTTCATGACTTGGATTGACATTTTTACTTCTTGACCTTGTATGGTCAGTTTCACATCTTCTTCTCATGCACAAGTAACTCATTTTCTAGGCTTGACAATTATCTTTGTGACCTTTGGAGTTCTCTTTTCTTCTCTCTCTTAAATTATATAAGAACTAGCCATTTCAACCTTTTTAAATTAATCTCCACCTAATTATGGTGTATATTTTCTCATTTTCATACCATGGATCAATAAATATAATTGATTTTACCTCTTCTATGATTGTTCATAGTCTGTTTAGTTGAATGATGGATATTTCTTAGTGATGACTATGGTTTCCTTAGAATTATTGTCTCATTATCTCACTTATTTACATCTTTGTACACATCATGTGAAGTTTTATAGGAAGTGTCAAGCTCGAGTGAGTTAGCCTATTTAATAGTGTCATTCTAGACCTCTTGTCTAGTCCTCCTAGCCTAAACATTCACCATAACCTCATAATGAAACACTAATGTGATAAGATTAGAATTAGAGAAGTGTATGTTTAGTTAGACTTTTGGCCTCATGTGTAACATGTAGCTGGTTAGTAGTCTTCAGTTTATTTAGTGTATCACCTCTTTAGGATAGTTTACTTTCAATTTTTCTCTCCCTTTTCCTTTACAAGCATAGGTATAATAGTGATCTATAAATGGTACATCAAGGGAGATAGCCCTATATAGATATTCAATTCATCCTTAGGGTACCCAAAACCTAGAGGTGTTTCAATTATGCCACTTTGATGAGGAGAGCCAAGACATCTCATCAAAGGGTGAAAATCCAAGTGACAACAAGGTCATTATTAGGGTTTTATAAAGGGTTAACATTATTTTTGGTGTTAATAATTGTTCATAAATTATTTCCTTTTATTTCCAAAAATAATTATTGGAGATCTTACCTAGGACCCTTAATAATCTATCCTTAAAATTTCAAGTTCCCATCTAAAGTTTACATGTGCTAATTAACACCTAAAATTCTTTCTCAGGTTGAGAACCCTTCATTTTATGCAGTTGAGATACCTTAAAACACTTTTTCAATCCTTATCTTGTAAATCATGAACTCAAACTTGGTCAAAAAACCTAGGATAATCTATCACACCATTGAAAATGCTTACATGCTTATTCTTATCTTGAAATATTAATCTCATACCTCATTTGGATACCATCTCTCTAATTATGTCTCTAGACCTTAACTCTCAAACCACATTATGTCTCAAAACTAACCTTATAGATTATTTACATGCATTATCCACGACATTATCAAACCAAATAAACCTTTCTCACTCTCAAACACTAATTTACATCCTTTTTAGGCCTTGACAACACCTTGTGACACCTCATTAGGTCAAGCAAGGCCTATAACTAGTCCAGTTGCAAAGTTGGACTTAAGGTATTACCCTTGTAAGATCATATTGAAACTCTCTTGAGTTCTCCAATGCCTCATATGTAATCTCAATCAAAATTATACATCCTCTTATGCCTTTGTGAACCCATATCACTAATTTACCATGCTCACACTTTCTCACAAGGTCTCTTCATGCTATTACTAGTACGATGACTAGGCTTCTCAAGAACTTGAGTCTTGAAAATTGACCTTAAAATACTTTTTAAAGTTTCTTAAATTATATTTCATGGTCACATAGTGTCAATACCCATCTCACAATCTTGTTCTTACTTACTTTATCAGGCTTCACTATGTACACCTTCTCATAAAGTCGAGACTAGGCTTCTCAAGACATGCTTTACTTGACCTAAATCTTGACATCAACCTCAGAAGAATCATTAGGTTTCCTTAAAATTCTCTCTCAATAGAGATACATTAGGTTGCATTTAAATTATCCCTTGTCACATGGATTCCTTGTCATATCAAGCACATATGCTCATACCTCAGATACCACTCATTATACATATTCATCAAATGCACTTTCACATCAATGGCATCAACCTTGACATCAAATGACATCAAACTTAACATAAATGAAAACACTTATTAAAATTTAGAGTGGAATATGAACCCTTATATATAATGATATGCCACACAAAACCAACCCTAAATGTTAACTTGATAGTATCAACCTAACCATTATGATTGAAAAATGTTGGCTAACATAGAATTATGGACATGTTGATATAATATAGATATTAGAAGATAGTCTTAGAAATGTATCAAGTTTTATGAAAAGTGTAAAATGAAGTAAATAAATCATATTATCTTGACCTATATTGTAGGATATAAGGAAGCTACAAAAATTTAACAAGGACAAGATGGAAGAGGTAGATGGAAAGACACTCTATGAAAGCCAAAATGATAATAGTAATGATGTAATCATGATATATTAGTAACATATCTCAAAAAACAACATGAGCCCTACCCACCCCTTTCTTGATGCATGTTTTTGAGGTGTGTACTCAAGGAATTTTATGCTCAACAAATAACTAGAATGTAAAGTGTCAATGAATGTTAAAGTGAAATTTATTATGTGCATACACATTCCCCACCAAAATATCATCACATGTCACAGTAGTGTAACGTGGGATGGTGATTTTGTAAATACACATACTAACACAAAAATATAACTAAAATGAAATAAATTAAATTAAATTAAAGAAAATAAAATTAAAATACATATATTAACTTACCTTATTGATTGTAGATGAAGATGCATGTGTTGCAGGTAATGGAAGGTCCCCATCATGTGAAATGAGAGGTGAATCTAAAAAATAAGATACAAATCCAATTTTTTTTCTAATTTTTTTAGCTCATAAACATTATGTATCTCACCAAGATTATAATGATTCTTTCAGTTCATGAAAAGGACCTATGAAAATAAAGATATGGGTGACAGACAAACTCTTGCAATAGATAACTAGGAAATTATTATGTATGATAATGTAAGTTTTATTGTTTTCTAGAAAATGTGAAAAACATGAATGGTTAAAAATTAAAAAAACTAAGTGAAAGGAAATGAAATATTAAGTAAGTAGATATAAAATCAATGAAAAAATGATGTGAAAAATGATGAATTAAATGGGAAAAAAATATTATAAAACACATGACAAATGATGAGACATGTAAAACATTGTAATTCAATGAAATATCAATGGAAGAACACTAAAAATATATTTGTAAGGAATGAATATGATATTATGTAAGATAAACATGTCAAATCAAACATGAATAAAACATATAGGATTATATGTAAAATGTCCTATGTAAGATAAGTGAAGTCCACAAAAATTAGATAAAAACATGATGGATAAATAAATAAAAAATGATATAGAGTGTGATTTAGGGAATAACAAACACATAAATAAATGACAAGGAATAAAATGAGATGGTTTGGTCAGAAATGGTGATCATTTTTTATGAGAAAGACGTAGTTTACTCCCCAAGGTCTTACAATGTAACTAAAAACTAAAAATCCATGTAGCATCAAAAGGATAAAACTATGATATAGATGTGATCCTAAGTCAAAAGGTTTGACATCAAGTTCTAGTTTGACAAGGATAAAAATTGATTCAAATTTGAGTTTGGATTTTAAAAAAAAATTGCCATTAAATATTAAACGTTAAAAAACATATAAAAATAAGTCAAAATAAGAATATTATGAATATTTTTTGAAAAACTAGGTGTCTCAATGTCTAAAATATGTAATAGTAAGTTCTTAAGGTTCATATGAACTATACATCAAAACATTTTACATCATAAATAGCCAATACAGTCTATGGCCTTATAGACTACTAGTTACACCAAAAAGTTCCATATCATCAAGAGCACTTCACTCATCAACATCATCATCTTCACTAGATTCATTACAAAAAAAAGTCAGGGTCATCTGCATCTTCTAAGTCAGTTGCAATAAGTTGACACTCTGAAGAAGAAGATTTTTTTTCCTTTTCACTCATACACATTAATACAAAATTAAAATTTATTAAAAAACTTCAAAAAATAAAATAAAATAAATAAAAAATTAAAAACCAAACATAAAGTAAAATAAATTAAAACAAAATTGAAAAAAATTATAATCAAAATAAAATAAAAATATATAAAAACAAAACTTTGAGAAAAAAATAAATTAAAAAAAATTGAAAAATAAAAAATTATAATCAAATTAAAATATAAAAATAAACCCTAAAAATTGTAATGGAAAAGAACTAAATAAAAGAAAAAAAATGTAATTCAAAGTATAAAACAATCAAATTAAAATAAATGAAACATAGCAAATAAAAACAAAACAAAAAAATTAAAATAAAACAAAACAAAACATAATAAATAAAAATAAAACAAATAAATTAAAACTGATCAAATCCTAAATTTAAACAAATGTGAATCCTTACCTTCTGTTCCAATACATTTTCCTCTGCAGACTCCTCTACCACACTTCCAACTAATGCTTCTACAGGCCAATATTATGTCAGTTTCCTCAATGTGCAGTCGTAGGTTGCGTTAGTCTCGTCTGCTTCCACATGAAAACCTATTATGTCTAACGGCAACATCACACAACCACTTCACTTATAAACTGTACATATGATTTAGTTGACAATCCACAAGTAGCATAGACCTCCTTCACTAAGTTTTTTTGCATATATATTTCTAAATCCATCACTTTATAAGATGTTTTGTTTTATTTTTAACCTAAAAATTACCTATGGTTTTTACCTCCTACCTGGAAACAAATCGGTGAACTTTACGAGCTCACAAAAAAATTGATGAATTTCAAACTTTGAGCTAAAAAATTAATGAACCTTGTGACATAGATGTGATCAAATAAAAGTGATATTCATAAATGGAATATTGGGGTGGATATTAAGTTATGAATCAAAGGTTCCACATAGGTGATATGGAAATCCTTAGCGAAAAGACAATCTACAAAATTATGCAAGGCTAATAACTATCAACATCAAGGACTAAGACACTCCAACTAGTTATCACAAAGATTTTTATAACAAGTGAAGTACGTGTATCATCATATAAAGGCTATATGTGTGAAATTAAAATGATCTTACTTTCCCACAACATGTTCAACACTTGTTAGGATTCCTTATCTAGTCATCGACTTACTATGAAGATTGGGTACTTGTGTTAGAAGACATGTGGCATTAAAGTTTAGGAAAATATAATGATGTACTGATGAAATATGTCCTAACCTTTTTTATTTTCATACCAAACCTGATTGGACCTAAGATCTATGATGAGGACATCTGTGGATTTTGATATTTTACTAAGATAAGAGATGTGCCAAAAATGATCACATCCTTTAGTGTGATCTAATTTTTTTGTTATATTTTTTTATGTTCATATGAATTTGATAGAAATTATTTTTTATTTTTTTATTCATCATATATACTTATTTGTAAAAACAAAAACGGGTGAAATAGGTAGCAAACTCAAGAGAGCTTACACTTGGCTACTAGAAATTAGAACCTAAATACCATGGTTCCTAAAGAATCCTAGTCTTGCCCCATATATAAGTGTACAATATCAAAAATTACCTACATGTAACTCAATTAAAATGAAATAAGGGGAAAATGGGGATCATGGAAGACCCACCCATGTAATAAAAGTGGTACAATGAGGAATATACTTATAACTAATCATAATGAGGTAAAAAATGCCTCAAAAGGGACATGGATGTGTTATGATAGTCATGTCATAAGGGAAGCCATACTAACTTCAAGGGATCTATAACAATCACTGGTGAAAGAAGTATTCATCTTAAAAGAGGAGTAAAGTGAGTAAGGGCCAAATAATCATAAGGAGACTAAGGAAAAAATGACTAGAATTGTGATCAATGTGATAACAATAAAACTTGAAGGTGTTATCTAAGAGACACAAATACAAACTATAAATTGAAATAAAAACCAAATTTGATACCTTACATCCTTGAGTGAATAGAAGGATGACTATAAAATGATATAAAACCTAAAGGTGATATCTAATAATCACAAGGGAATGAAAGGCCAAAAGTAAAAATACCAAATAACCAAAAAGGAAGCAATAGTGTAAGGAAAATAATGATAGTAAACATGAAGGTGATACCTAAGATCTACTAGAGAAATAAATACCAAAGAACAAAATAATGAATCAAAGGTTTAAGTAACCATCCCACATGAGACAAAATAATAAGCAATATATATGGTAATGACTCTTCTAGAGAAGAACATGTGAAGGGCATGTATATTTATCTTAGAAAATTTCTTGAAGATGACTTTATTTATTTGTAACATGTGAAGGGTTATTGATTACTACCTCATAGTAAGCATGAGATATCAATAACCCAAAGGAGTCATGATGTCCATTAAAATATACACAAAAAGTGTGAATATGATCAAGAATGGGCATTTTATGATGCCCCAAAGGCTAAAATATGGGTACCACAAGGTGCCTAATATGTGTAGGAAGAAAAGGATGAGCATCAAAAGATGCCTTAACACATGTGATAATGAGAAGATGGGAATCATAATATTCCACAACGTATATGATGTAGGTTTATTGGAGTTAACCCCAAGATTGACAATAATAGTAATGATGTCATTCTTTTGTAAAGTGTACAATAGGAAATGTGGTATATAAGGTAATTTTAGGATCTTTGGGAGGGGATTGAAAATTTTGGTGTATGATATCTTTCAAGCCAATACAATATGGAAAAATGAGATTGAAATTGATTGTATAGATCAAGTCAATATAGACTAGTAAAAGAGGACCAAAATTGATTATATTAGTCAGGTCAATACCATTTGATAAAATAGGAGTCAACTAAACTGTATTAGCTAGGTACATATAGTTTGATAAAAAAGGATTGGTCTATACTATATCAGTCATGTTGATATAGTTTGATAAAATAGGATTGAACTAGACTATATTAGTAAGGTCTATGTAATCAACTGATGTAGGAGGATTAAGCTAGTCTTTATCAGCCAAGATGATAGATTCAATTGATGTATTATGAGAAAACTGGATTGTATCAACAATGCCAATATATTCTAGTAAAGTAGGCAAAATTATAAAAACACATTCTTATTAATGGCCAATAAAGTTTACTATAGGTGATTATAATTACATGGTATCAAACA
Organism: Torreya grandis; assembly: GCA_037957365.1. Classification (NCBI taxonomy): domain Eukaryota; kingdom Viridiplantae; phylum Streptophyta; class Pinopsida; order Cupressales; family Taxaceae; genus Torreya; species Torreya grandis. The sequence continues at coordinate 139,707 of JARHVA010007774.1, forward strand.
AACAAATAATATTTGAAATAATTAGTCTTCTCATGTAGGGTTGAGGATTAGAATCACCTATTATATGTAATGTGGTAGGCATTTAAATTAGGTCTTTATCATAAACTAATGAATCAAAAAAAAGAAATGGTTTAATGTGATCTAAGGTTTTATGACTTATCCTTCTAAGGCCTTCCAAGTGTGAGAGCCATGTTAATCTTTGCTTGATTTGTTGATAAATATTCAAAAATTGTAAGAGGGATTCTTGTCCATGTCATGCATAGGGGAATCATTGTAAGTGTAAGGATCATCAAGATCATAGGGAGGAACATCATCATAGGGATATTCTCCAATGCTAGAAGTGTATCATGTGATATCATTAGGATCTTCATATGGATCTCCATAAAGATGAGGATCATATTGATTATCTTCGATCTCATTGGAAGTATCAACATAAGTGGGAAAATAACCATTGAGATTATTAACCATGAAAAAAATTATAGAATAATTATGCCATGAGGAGTTGTATTCAATGGTGGTCATGAAAAAATTATTTGGAAAATAATGGTTTTAGTAAATGGTCTATATTAGCCAAGCTTAGAAAACTAGTTACTAAGTTTATAAAAATATATTATATCGATTAAGCCAATACAATTTAGAAAAAGGAGGCAGTATTGGTTGATGAGAAAAAATATTATATCAACCCACTAAATCAATTGGAAAGACACAAAAACATATTAGATTGGTTGACATAGTGTAGAGACACATAGAATGGTACTTCATGAGTTGATACCATTCATAAGTAGATATATAAAGGTATTAGGTTGGAAGATATTATTAGGTCATAATACATTGGTTTGAAAAATACTACTTAGTTTTAGAAAGGAAGACCATGAATATGATCCCACAAAATGTGGGATAAGATTCACATTTGGTTCAACAAAATGTATGCATGGCTTAGAATTGAAATACAACTTTATTATCTAAATAGACTTAGAATTGAAAAATTATAATCAATTATATTTTTTTATACTTGGATGATTAGTTAATGACCTATGAATTCTATAGATATATCATAGGGTTGCCTATTAGATAAATATCATGAGGAAAAGGTTTCAAAGCCTTTAAATATGAAACAAGGATGTAGCTATAACTATACCTATATAAAAATAAATTAATTGTAAATAATGATTATTATGACATAAGTAAACTAGACTAAATAAGGGGATGCATTAGAATTATTTTAATTGGGTAAGGTTAAATGGTCAAGAAAATGGGGGTATATGCAACTTAAATAGAAATATGATAAGTATAATTAATCCTATCACCACACTAGCTTATTTGGTGTAAATAAAACCTAAACAAAGATACCCACACATTAATTAATTAATAAATAAGAAATATATAATATAATAAGTAAATAAATGAAAGAGTTTTTTTAATTATAAATACTTAGCTTGGGGTGGATGTGTCAAACATCAATGTCTCCCTTGGCTCAAGTGGAGCTTTGCATAGGAATGTTATGGTTTTGGTACTTCAAGTATTTGTATAAATACTTAAGATATTATTGGTTAAGAAATCCAAATGAATTCTCATATTAAACTTTAAATAAACCGCAAGATAATGTTATATACCACAAACTCCTCCAAATATGACTTGGGGTAGAGCTGTGAGTGAAATATGAGTGAATAATGTGTATATGATATATTTAGAATGGAATATGACCCATATATATATATATATATATATATATATATATATATATATATATACATATATATACATATGTATATATATATATATATACATATATGTATGTATATATATATATATATACATACATACATACATACATATATATATATACATACATATATATATATATATATATATATATATATACATATATATATATACATATACATACACACACACACACACACACACATACATACATACATATATATATATATATATATATATATATATATATATATATATACATACATACATACATATATATATATATATATATGTATGTATGTATATATATATATATATGTATATGTATATATGTATATATATATGTATATATTTGTATATATATATGTATATATATATGTATGTATGTATGTATGTATGTATGTATATATATATATATGCATATATATAAAATATTAATCTCTATTTCAATCATATTATCCTAACTTATGTGGTTGAAATATGTCCACTGACACAAAACAATATGTTCCAAGATTATACTATGAAAATTTTAGAAGATAGGGTCAGAACTGTATTAGGTTGTCTGATATAATACATTAAGGATAAAAGGTACTAAAACAATCATATCCACTTTTCTAATGTATTAATATATAGGGAGGCTATCAAAACTAAAGAAGTAAAATATATAATATATAGATGGAAATACACTTTAAGGAGGCCAGCCTGATAATAGTAATGGTAGTATCATGATATAGTAAAAATATTTATCACAAAGCATCACAAGCCTTTCCCACCCATTTACCAGTAAACCCTTTGAGACATGCACTCAGTGGGATTGATGCTCAACAATTTTTTGTAATATAAAGTATTAGTAAATGATAAAGTGAAAAATATTCTATGTATACATATGCCTCCCTCGAAGCTCATTAAATGTCACAATAGTGTAACATGAGATGTTGGTCTAGGAATGAAAAATAGAAACACATAAATATAATTGAAATAAAATAACTGAGAGTAAATAAACTTAAAATACATACCTTCAATTACCTTAGTGATCGTAGATGAGGTTGCATGTGTTGCAAGTGATGTAAGGCACCCAATGTATAAAATGAGAAGTGAACCTGATTGCAATTTTTTTATATTAGCACCTAAAACTTAACTATATCTATGGTATTCTAATGCTTCTTTAGGTTCACTAAAAGGACCTATGAAAAAAAATATATAGATGAGAGATGAAATCTCATGCTAGATAACTAGGAAAATGCTATGTATGTTTTTTTTTTTCTAGATAATGTGAATGAATGTAGGGACAAAAATAATAAATAATAAGTCAAAGGCAATGATACTAATGTAAGTGATATAAAATCAAATTAACTATATGTGAAAAATGATGAAGTAAATGTGGAAATGGATTTAAAACTCAACACAAAAGATGAGATATGTAATAAATTGTAAGTAAATGAAATATCAATTTAATAAAAGTCATAAAAAAATATGTGTATGTAAATAATGTGATATGGTGTAAGATAAGAATGAAAAATAAAAACATGAATAAAATTCATATAATTTTATGCAAATTATCCTATGTAATATAAGTGAAGTTCACTAAAATCAGACAAGAATATGGTGGATAAAAAAAATGTTAGTGTCTGATGAAGGAGAGCACAAACACATAAAGACATGAAAAAGATGACAATGAGATGGTGTGTAAATAAATGGTGAGATTTTTTGTGAGGAATACCTAGCTGATTCCCCAAGGTCTTACAATACAAATCACAAACCAAAAATATAAGTGGCATCAAAATGATAAAAATGTGATATATATATGTGATTAAGGATTTGATATGATAAAAGTGATATATATTAAGGAGATATCATGGAATATATTATTTAAGTTAAGAATTTAAGTCAACACATGAGTGATGTTGAAATATATAGAATAAATGAGACATTATGGACAAGTGGGTAAGGATAGAACCTATTGGCAACAAGGACCTATGACACTCCAACTACTAAACACAAAGCTTGGGATTATAATTGAATTAGATTTATCATCCCATAAAGGCTATGAAAATGATCCTACCTTATAGAAACATGTTCCCAAATCCCCAAGACCCATTATAGATTCATCAACCTAATGTGAATATTATGTACTTGTGTGAGAGGATAGGTGGCACTAAAATTTTATAAGTTATAAATATTTACTAATGAGAGACCTCCTACCATAGTCTACTAGCCTAACAAACCCAAATAGAGCTTGAATTTATTATGAGGACAACTATGTATTTTTATCTTTGATTAAGATAAGAGATGTGCCAAAATAATATTAAGACTTTTGATGTGGACTAAATTTGGTGATATTATTATCCTTTTGATCTTATTGTATTTTTTTGTTTGAATTTTACTATTCCTTCTCCATATGTATTCATAAAACCAAACATGGATGAATTTGGTAACTAACACAAGAGAGCTTACACTTGGTTGCTAAAAAGAAGGCACCTAAATACCACGGTGCCTAAAAAATCTTAGATATGCATCATATATTAGTGTACAATATAAAGTCTAACCTACATGTGCCTCAAGTGAAAGGATATAAGGAATAAATGTGGATTATGGAAGACCCATCCATTTAATAAAAATGATACAATGAGCAATATGCTTATAGATGATTATAAGGAGGCTAATAAATGCTTCAAAAGGGATGAGGATATGTTATGATAATAATGTCTCTAGGGAAGTCATACTACCCTACAAGGGATATAAAATAATCAGTAATGAAAGTAGTCATCTAAAAATATTGGTAAATTAAACAAGGCCCAAAGAATCATAAAGAGACTAATAAAAAAATGATAAAAATGTGATAGTAATAAAACCTAAAAGTGTTGCCTAAGAGACACAAAGGTGAACTGTAAAGTGAAATAAAACCTAAAGGTGACACCTAAGATCCTTAGATTCATATTAGGATGAATTTAAAATGATATTAAACCCATGGTGATACTTAACAACCATAAAGGAAGCAATGTTCAAAATTAAAAATAACAAAGAACCAAAAAGGAAACAATGGTATGAGTAAATTAATGATATAAAACCTGAAGGTGATACCTAATATCCACTGTGGAAAAAAAGATCAAAATTAAACATAGCAAAGATCTAAAAAATGAAGTAATGGTGTAAGTAATAATCCCATCCTATAAAAAATAAAATAAATATCTATGCTAATGATTATGTCAAAAATGAATATGTGAAGTGTGTGGATATTTATCTTGAAATTATTTTTAAAGATGAGTTTATTTGTTTGTAATATGTGAAATGTTCTTGATTTATACCTCATGGAAAATATTAGAGATAAATTGGTCAAATAAATGAGGATGTGTATCATTAGATACCCAAAATGTGTGAAAAGGTCAAATATTGGCATCATAATATGCCTCAAAAGGTGAAATATGGGCAACACAAGGTGCCTCAATATGTGTACTAATAAAAGGATTAACATTGAAAAACTCCCCAACATTTGTTATAATGAGAAGATGGGAATAATAATATGACCCAACCTATGGGATATATGTGTACTAGATCTAAACTCAATATATAAAGTCTTAGCAATGATATCAAAATATATGTAAAGCAGTGGTACAAGAGTAAATGTGGAATCCAAGGCAATGTTAAGATATTTGGGAGGTGATTGAAAATTTTGGTGTACGATATCAACATGACAATATAATATATAAAAATAAGATTAAAGTTGAATGTATCAACTTGGTTGATACAATCTATTAAAAAGGACTAAAATTAGTTGTATCAACTAGGTCGATACCAGCTAATAAAACATGATTCAAATAAAATGTATCGACCATGCCAATACAATATGATAAAATAGGAATAATCTATACCATATCAAATGGTCTGATGCAATATTATAAAATATAAATGAACTAGATATATCAATAAAGTCGATAGAATAAATTAATGTAATAGAATTAACTAGTCAACCATGCTAACAGAGCTATCTAATGCAATAGTACTAAATTAGACTATATCATCTAGATTGATATAGTCTGGTAAAATGGGAAAATTATATTAGGACATTATTAGTCATGGCCAATGTAGTTGAATATAGGTGATTATAATTGAATGATATTGTGATGGTTCATATCATTTTAAATAATTAGTTTTTTCATATAGACTAAAGGATCAGACTCACCAATAATGTGTAATTTGGTAGGAATTTGAATTATATGCTCATCATAAAATAATAAATTGAAAAAAATTGTTGAATTTGGGTTGAGGTTTAATTACTTATCCTTATAAGGCTTTCCCGAGTAATATTAGAGGGTGTCTCTATATCATGGAAAGCATGTTTATCATTTCTTGATTTATTGATAAATATGGGAAAATTGTAAGAGGGATTTTGATCCATGTCATGTATAAGAGAAAAATTATAAGTGTAAGGATCTTTAGGATCATAGGGAGGAAGACCATCATGGGGATATTTGATAATGTTAAAATTTTCAAATGTGATATCATTGGGAACCTCATATGGATATTCATCAAGAGGACCAGATTGATAATATTTTATCTTACTAGAAGTATCATCATAAGTGGGAAAATCATCATTGAGATCCTCAACTCTGAAAAAGGTATAGAAAAACTAAAACATGACGAGTTAGCTTCAATAGTGGTTATAAAATTTTTATGTGATTATTATTTATAGGAAATTGATGGTATCAGTGATGCCAATATAATTAATTACTATGTCTTGAAAATAAACTGTATTGACTAAGTCGATAGAGTTTGGAAAAAAAGGTAACTAGTGGTAGCTGATAAAAAAGATTATATTGGACTTAATCAATAGAAAATATAATGAACTATATCAAATTTATTGATAGAGTTTAGAAACACACAAAATAATACCACACAATCTAATCCTATTCCTAGGTAGACATAAATGTATCAGGCTAGCCAATACATCTAGGCTATAAATATATGTTGGTTTGAAAAAAAAATCTTAATTAAAGAAAATAAGAATATGAATCTAATCCAACCAAAGGTGGTATAATATTCAAATCATGTACATTATAATGTATGCATAGGTTAACATTACCTAAAACTATCCTATCTCTATAGACATAGACTTGAATAAGGCTAATCATATAGATCCTGTGATACCTAGATGATCAGATAATGACCTATGAATTCCATAGATTTAGTATAGGACTACCTACAATTAAAATATCAATAGGAAGGGGTTCCAAATCCTAAACCTATTTCATAATGATGTATCTCTCATTAGACCTCTATGAAATCAAAATTATTGGAAATAATGACTCTCATGATGTAATTAAAGTAAATTAAAATAATGGGAATGGTTATAATGATTGTAATTGGGAAAGGTGCAATGGTCAACCAAATGGTGTTATATGTAACCTAAAGTTAAATGTGGAAAGTTAAAGAAATACTATAGCCACACCAGATGATTTGATGTATATAAAGCCTAAAAAAAGTTACGTGCACATTCATTAAATAAGAAATAGAAAATATTCAATATACTTGGTAAATACATGAAAGAGTATAGAGTTATAAATACTTAGCTTGGGGTTGAGCCATTGAGCATCGATATCCCTTTGGCTAAATTGGATATTTAAAAAAGACTATTTTGAGTTGAATAATTTAAATGGATAGGTAAGTACCTAAGATATCCTTAGGAAATTTGAATGACTCCTCCTATTGAGTTTCAAAGACACCACAAGATAAGTTTATAGACCACAACCCCCATCAGATATGACTTAGAGTAGAGGTGCAAGTGAAATAAGACTAAATAGATTCTATATGATATATTTTTAATGGAATATGACCCCTATATATATTAATCAATTACCTAAACCAACCCTAAACTCTATGTTGATATTATCAACCTAACCAATGTAGTTGAAAGATGTCAACTGACATATAATGGTATCAGCCAAGTTGATATAATATAAATGTTAGAAGATAGGCTCAAAAATATATTAGGATGGATGATATCATAAAATAAGGATTTAAGTAACTAAAAATACTATATAGGCCTAGTCGATGATATATCCTATATGAAAAATAACACACTTGAACAAGGACAAGATGGTAGATAGAGAGACACTCTAAGGAGGCCAAACTAGTAATAATCATGATTTAATCATTATATAAAATTAAAATTTATCATAAAGCACCATAATCCTTACCCACTCCTTTATTGGTGTAATATTTGAGGTGTGCACTTAGGGAGATCGATGTTCGATAAGTCTTTGCGAGAGAAAGCATTAATAAATGATAAAGTGAAAAAATATTATGAATACACACCAAATTAGGATTCTAATTTATTTAGATATTTTATCATTATATTTACTAATTTTTAATTTGATAATAAATGCATAATAGATCAAGATGAAATATCTGATACGATGCTTAGATGATATAGGTCATGGTTGTGATCATGTTGAGCGGTCCAGATGAGATGGGGCCTCTACTTTGCATGAAACATAGTAAATCAGAATTGATAGATTATATGAGGGGGATAATCTCATCATTGATTGACATTTTATATTGATTTTTTTATTTTTTCATATATACATGACATAATTTTATATATTTTAGTGTTATAAATGTGTATGTATTGAGTATTTGAATAGTTATGATTTTCATAATTTATTTATTGTTAATAGAATATATCAAAAGTATGAATGCTTTATGTGTTGATGATTAAAGTTTTATGTTAGTATTTTTTAGGTTTTAGTAACATGCATGTGATATTATCACTAAAAACTAGTTTCTAAAACTATTTGAAAAGAGAGAGTCATTGAAATCTAGCTGATGGATCTACTGTTGAATAATTCAAATTGGTTCAATTTTTTTTGTTGTATCACTATTTTCACATCTGATTTATGTTTTTCCATATATACTTGATTCAATTTTTCTTCCATATTTACTTTGCATAAGATGTATATGTATTTGTAACATATAATATTGGAGCATGGAGAATTAGACATCATCTTTATTGAGAGCTCAAATGACCAATGGTTCTTGAATAGGAATATCTTGGGATAGCTTTGTCTTGGTAGAGTGTGTACTATAAAGACTTCTTCTAGTGTTTTTTATATAAAGGTAGATAATCCATTCACTCCATGTTATGAGTGTCATGGGATATCCCATTATTCTTATATTAGCTACTACGAAAAGTAAAAAAATAAGACTTTGTTATCTTGTTATGAAATATAATAACTCCTATCTCTCAAAAAAGTATGTACGTTTTTATCATAAATCATAACAATAATTATTAAGATATCCATTAATAGAATGGTAAGTGAAAAATGATTTCCATTTTATATTTTAAAATCCATGTAGTGGATGGTAATCATTCAGAGGAAGAGTAATCAACTTGTTATCCTATAATGTAATATATCATGTGGTCAATCTCTAAGGTGATAAAACTAAAGTGGTTGTCTTCTAGTAGAAGTAGATGCTTTTATAGTATATGCTCTAAAAGCTTATTCTTTTCCTTTATGTAATACCCTTATATTTTGTTCCTTTATATGAACTATTCGTTTAGAATACACTATTGGAGTTGGATTATGATTTTTTTTTTCAAATTCTTTCCCTTTGTAAGCATATTTAAAAAAAAAAATCCTTTTACAGAGTATGCATTAAATATTGTGTTATTGTTTACTAGTTAACATGCATATTTGTACATCCATATATAAGATATCAAAATAAACCTAAGGATTATGCATGCTTTTATTTAAGTTAAGAAAGAAGATCCTTACTAAATATGAATTTTATTTCCATGTTTGAGGGTATATATGTCAAAGAATGTAATCCATTCATTAATCATATATTATAATTGTTTAACCTTAAAGTGGGATGAGGATGTTCTAGGTAGATAGGGTCAAGGATATAGAAATGATAGGGTACAAGGGTGAATATCATATCTACAATAGGCTAATTAAATGCTAAATTCAGATATACCATATACTAAATTTATTAAACATAGAATAGGCTATTAATGGAAAGTAAAACTAAGCTATGTATTAAAATGACATAGAACAAAGTACTTAGTTGGTTCTGATGCTAGCACAGTGACGGATATAGAATAAATTAAAAGTAGATTATGCAATAGTCATCAAATTTTGGATGTGGTTCCTTTTGTTCTATTGATGGTTGTGTCATCCTTAAATGGTTACATCGACACTACTATTTGTGTTTGATGCTAGTGTCATTTATGATATATATACTAAAATAGGATGTGACCACCTATATTATTATGGGTTTGTCTTCACCTTAATTATAGATTATTTATATCTTGGTTATGGAATATCACTCTTTTTAAAATCGTAAAACTCTAGATTTTCATTTTTAACATGACCTTGGTGAAATATGGGTTAGTGGGCACATAGTGTCAAGTTGATACTAATGACCCCATTATCAAGGGAATTGACTATATATCCAATACTATAGAAGATGGATTTAGACTCATGTGGTTCTTCCCTATGTGTTGACTTGTGTGTGAATCATTTAATGTGTGTAAATAAAGTACAATAGTGACCTAGATTGTAACTTGGTAAATATGACATTATGACTACTCCTTTAGTAATTCATACTTACAGATGTGATGTACCTATCAATTGTGTGGAAATAGGGAACATTTTATAAATTAAATGATTAATATAGTTATTTTGATAAGTTGCCTTGGTCTCTTTGTTATTTTGCTAGGTATTCATAGGTGGCGATTGAATTAGGGTTGATATTGTATTTATACCAATCTATCAAGAGATAACACATATTAAATCACTTAGTTTAACCATTGTAATGCATTTAATTTTAAAATTAGATGAATTTAAGGCACTAGACACTTTCATCAAGTTAAGATAATAATGTCGATGTTAATATCTAACCCAAATGTTAGTATCTAGGGAGTAAGAAAATAGGTACATGCTTAGAACTTATAGAGGTGTAGGATAAGTAAATTTTAAACATTCTAGACAAGTTATTTTTTTCATCAATTTAAAGTTGGTTACACTAATATATAGGAAAAAGAGCACAAAATAAAGTAGATGCAAGGATTGTAAAAGTAAGACATGTGTAGAACTAAGAGGATCAACCAAGGTCTAATTTTTCCAAGTGTACAAGACTAAGGTGCTACACAATCACAAAATATCCTCTACATTACCTCCCCTCTTTAATCTAATAATGAAATTTATAATTTAGAGTAAAGGAATAAGTACCTAGGTGTGTATGCACATCTTGTCTTTAATTAAGTTGAGTTTGAATTAAATTTGAGTGCTTTTTTGGTGACTGACCTATAATAAAAAAACATGTTATCATGTATAATCAATGCATATTATATAGAATTCTTGAAAATATTTAAATTTAAAGAGAAATCTTATAGGAGTACACATGTGTGTTGATGTAACCAACTTTGATATTGGTAAGTAATTTTGAAAATTATGTATCATTGTAAGAGTTTGAAATTGAGATTAGGATAAATATAGATAAATATTTAAAGTGCATATATATATATATATATATATATATATATATATATATATATATATATATATATATATATATAGAGAGAGAGAGAGAGAGAGAGAGAGAGAGGTGCATGCCCCCAAATTTAGAGAAAAAGTGAGTTTACACTTGGAAGTTGAGATTAGTTTAACCATGCAATCCAATTATTATTATAGCCTGGTGAGGTTAGATGATACAATCATATCCAACATAAAAACTTCACAATATTAAAATATTTGATCACCTCAACCATACCAAAATGTGAACCAACTATTTTATTATATTTAATTATAAAGTCTATAAAATTTGATATGTTTAAAAATGTTGTCATTGATATCAAAGTCAAGGTTGATGTCAAGGTACATCTATTAAAGATTTATGGTGAAGTAGGGTGTGGCAAGAGAGAATATGAAGGAAACCTATTGTCTCTTTTTTTTAGAGATAATTTTAAGGAAACATAATGATTATTATTAGGTTGATGTCAAGGTTCAATATAAGGTTAGCATGTTTGAGTACTAGTCTTTGAGTACAAGGTGTCTTGAGAAGCCTAGTCATACCAAGTATAATCATATCATGAACATGTGAATAATGGCCATAAAGAGGTATGTGAAAATTTATGATATTGTATAAGGATCATGTAAGGCATGTGAGAAAGGTGTAAGATCATCAAGGAGTTTTTCAAGGTTAGTTGTCAAGTTTCAACTGCTTGAGATTACTATTCATGACATTGGTCATTATGTGAAGAGACCTTGTGAGAAGGTATGAGCTTGGTGTCCTAGTGAGATGAATTAATAGAGGAAAAATAGGATGTATGAGGTTTTTAAATCATTCTTATGAGTCTTTATATCACTTAGGTGAGTCTCAGGGTAAGCATACATGGGTAAGACTTACAGACCTAGTATGCAACTAGACCACCTCAGGTCCTTGCTTGGCCTAATAAGGCAACATGAGCTATTGATAAGACATATGAAGAATAATTAGAAATTTTTGGTCATGAGAGAGGTTTTTTTAGTTTATACATAAGGTGTTGAGATATTGGACAATGATTAAAAGGTTAGCTTTAAGACCTTTTGTGACTTGCAGGTCAAGGCCTAAAGAGTAAAGAAAGAGGTGGTGACCAAATGGGGTATAAAAATTAGTTATAAATGAAATAATTATAATATGAGTATTTTAATTAGTTTTATAAGTTTTCTCAGGTGTGTTGACCAAGTTTGGGGTCAAAATTTTCAAGAAAAGGCATAAAAAGTGCTTTTGAGGTTTCTCGTGTGCATAAAATGGAGGGTTCTCAACCCAAGAAGGAATTTCAAGTATTCATTGGCATGTGAAACATATAAATGGGAGCATAATATATTTATGATATATGGGGGAGGGTCCTAGATAATATCTTTAGGCATTATTTTTTAAATGAGTGGCAATCCTTTTTCAACAATTATTAACACTAAAAATAGTGTTAACCCTCTCTACAACCTTAATAGTGACTTGAAGAGAAAAATATTGTTATAAAGTAATTATAATGGTTTTAAATTAATATTTAATTTATTTTATCATGTATTCAACTCTCTTAGGAACCTCTAGCTATGATTGGTTTGCTAGTTTTTGAGTCGACCCTATAAAAAGGCCTTATTTCTTGGAGATGTGCTATAGTAGTTAGAGTTGATCGAGTCAAAGTTGATATATGGATGAATATTTAATATTAAGACTTGTATATTATGTCCATGGTGAATTATAGGTATAATATAGCCCTTTAGGGTGCTAAACAATTCTTACAAGTTGACTAGTCACTAATAGACCTAATAGTGCAGACAATGAGAAAACTAGGTAGAAGTGAAAAACTGACTAGGGATGAATATAATTCAATGAAGAAGTTATAATAGAAATTTTATACATTTAAATTTTTGATATATGGTTTGAATTTAATTTTATATGATAAAAATTTTGCTCATAAGTTGACTCGTCTAGTATAGATAAGATAATGAAGGTATGAGGTTGTTAGCTTGGTTTGCCAGACCAATATTACCATATGACCATATTATATATCTATTTGATATTACTATAATGATATTATAATATAATAATATTTAATTATAAGTCTCTAAAAGTGTATACATAAGCTTTAGAGGTCATCATCACCATGATTATGTTTGAAGGCAAATTGTCAAATCTGGGTAAACAAGTTACAATGATGAGTTTGAGGCTCTTTTCCCTAAGATGAAGAATATAATGCATATGATTTTGTTTTTTGGGAAATTAATGTCCTACCAATTATTTTTATAATCTTGGAATTTAGTGAAAGTGATTGAAATGGTAAAGCCAAAATGGGTTGACTGGTTCAAGTTTGACTGTGTATTCTTAACACACAAGATTGGTCTGTAAGACCAATATTTGGCATTAGAACTTGTGATATTTATATGTGAGAGTGATATAGATATTAAAAATAATTTATTTAAGGTGTAATAGATCATATAAATTATTCTTTTAGGTGTTGAAGATCAAGTTTCCATGATTGTGTTTTGAGACTAGTTGGTTGTTTTGAGTAGGATACTTGTAGAGAAGGGTTTGAGTAATTTTACCCTAAGTTGTGAAGTAAAAAATATATGGTGATGACCATAAGGTCATTTATATTCTATATATATTATTTTTTTTCATGATTATTTGTCAATTTTTTTTTACTTCAGTTGTTCAAGGTGGATGTTTTGAGTATATACAAGCCTAATATGAATAAGTACTAATGATGTGCTCCAAGTAGTGGTTTGAGATAAATTTTTTTATGAAGCCTAGATAAGATTATAAAGTGTGTATTTTAGTGACATATGATGTGTTACTATTTTGTGATGTGTTTGAATATTATCTAAGAATATTAAAGGGTAACATGTGTTAAGTAGGCCTAATGGGATTAGGTCTCCATGAGACCTATAGGAAAGATAAGGCATAATTGAAGTAGGTCAGACCTAAAGGGAATAAAATAAAATTTTATACATGTATATTATAATGTTTGGCCAACTAAGAAGGATATGATAAAGTGATTTATATATATACTAGGTAATTTTAGGCCTATTTATGTGCGTAGAGTGAAAGCGAATAAGATAATAAATTGGTGAGTAGAATAAGGTCTTATATACAATTATAAGAGAATAGAGGATAATTGAATAAGATTTTATAGATTTTTTGAATATGAGGATCAAGGTCATATGACCTAATCAAGTCAAGAAGAGGGCTAGTTGAGTGAAGAAGGATAGAGACTAGTTTTGAGAGGGATAGAAGTGTGTGAAGAGATGAGGAAGGAGATAATTATATATTGTATTATAAACAAGGTATACTGAAGGTGATTTAGTGTTTTGGGTGGATTATTTGGTGTGAAGTCATATATTGGGTTGGTTCATCCTAGCAAGTGGGTGATTTCTAAAGCCTAGTTGAGTTGGTGCTTAGCTAATTGGGGTTGGTGCTCCATGTGAAGTTGGTGATTCACTAAAGTTGGTGTTTATATTATAGGACTATAGTCCATTTGAATAATTAGTGGAATTTATTCCCCTTGAGGGTTTCCCACATATATTTTTATTCATGTTTTTCATGACCTTGTTGATTGATGTTTATGCTCACTAAGATGTACATGCTTATTTAAATAATATATATGATTAATTGAGATTGTTTAATATTTTTTTTGAAGATTTATTCACCCCCCATGCCATCTTATTAATTTTTATTCTAACATTTTGTATCAAAGCATGGTCATTTTAATCAAGTCTAAAAACCTAAAGAATATCCTAGAATCAAGGATGGCAAGTCAGCCATCTCAAAGGTGGTTTATCTACCAGTAAGGCTATGTTATTAAATGGATCAAATTATGAATTATGTAATGTTAGGATAAAGCTATATTTGATGTCTCAAGGATGTGATATTTGGTAACCAATTTTAGATGGCTATAATGCTCCTCCAATTCCCCTAACTGATGCAATAGGTAGGCCAGTGAAAATAACTCCAAGGCAATAAATGCCATTCTTTGTGGCCTATCAGAAGAAAAAATTGTAAAGATAATGAAATATGAATCAAATAAATAGATATGGGATAAATTGAAGACTATTTATGGAGGCACCAAGGTGAAGATGGCCAAGTTGTAGACCCAGGGAAGATAGTTTGAAAGAATTATGATAAAACCATTACATCTTATTGAGGGTTGATCAAGTTTTTTATTTCATTCGAGGATTAGGAGAAGAAGTGAAAGAATCTACTGTTGTTCAAAAAGTGTTGAGATCACTAACTCTTAGGTTTGACTCTAAGGTGTTTGCATTAGAAGAGATGCAAGACTTGGACAAGATAGAGATGGATGGGATTCATGGCATCTTGACTGCCTATGAGATGAGAAAAAATGAAGGAAGACCTTCCAAAAAGGAAGCAAATTTAAAATTTGATAATATAACAAAAACCAAAAAGTTCAAGGATGAGGAATGTTCAGATGTTATTGATGATTAACTAACAACCATGTTTAAAAGGAAATTGATGTTTAGTTTAGGTAATTACAAAGGTAAGCCACCCTTCAAATGTTTTAAGTATGGTAAGTTTGGTTACTTTGCATCTAAGTGTCTTAACAAGGATAATAATGAGTATAAAAAACATGATGAACATCATGAAGATGAAAATAAGGCTTACAATCCTAATAAAAATAAGGAGTTCAAGAAGTATGAAGGTAAGAAATTAAATTTTAATAACAATAAGAGCTTACATAATAAAGAAGATAACTCTTCTGATGTAAGTTACTAAAGTGAATTTGATAGTGATGGTGGTAGTACTGAACTTGTTGTCCCCCAAAAAATATCACTCATTTTTTGGACAACATTTAAACTATTTTGGTCTTATAGACCAAAATTGTCTCTTCCCTTTTCAAAATTTGTTTTGGGAATTCAAATTCCTCATTTTTCAAGCTTCTCAAAAGTCTATGGACTCTACAGGCTTAAATCTATAGACTCTGTAGGCTTAAATCTACAAACTCTGTAGGCTTAAATCTACAGACTCAGAATGCTTGAATCTATAGACTCAGTATGAAGAGAAATTTAGGGACTCTGTAGGCCAAGTTCAATGGGCTTCATAGGTTGATTTCTAAGGAATCTGCAAGAAAGAAGCAATCTTTCAACACTTAGGTGATTTCAAAGTTGGTTCAATGACAAGGTTCAACCAAAAAAGTTCATCGGCAAGCTTCTAAGCAAGGATTGAACCAATTGAACCTTGAATCATTTTGGTTCAATAGGCTCAATAGGTTCCAAGGCTCAACATTAGTAGCAAGAGTTTAACTGCTTCCTGGTTTAAAGGCTTCTACAAGTAGGTTTAATCAAGGTTCAAAAAGTTTCTGAGGCTTGAACCATTAAACCATTGAACCACTTTGGTTCAAAGGTTCAATGGGTTCAAGGTTCAACAAGTTCAACGCATTTGGTTTAATGAGGATCAAAAGGACGTATCCAAGTCAAAGGGAATGAACCATTGAACCTTTGAACCAAAGCTTGGTTCAATGGTTGGTTCAAAGCTTGGTTTAATGGTTGGTTCAAAGGAACGGTTCAATGCTTTGGTTCATCAGCTTGGTTCAAAGATTGGTTCAAAGGAGTAGTTTAATGAAAAAGTTTAAAAGAGTCTCTTGAAGGACAAGTGCCCTTGCGGAGGGAACTTGGTTGACAAAAGCACCCTTCAAAAGGGTCATTTTCAAAGAAGCCGCAAAAGTAAGTTCTTTCAAAATTTTGTTTAAGGCAGTCGAAAGGCAAAGGCATAATTCCTTCAAAAATTTTGTCCAAAGGAATTCCTTCAGACAAAAAATTTGAAGGAATTTAGAAAGGATATGGGAGGAAAGCTCGAAGGAAATTCTGAAGGCCAAAGACAAAGCAATAATTCTTGCAGACTTTTTGTCTGCAGGAAAATGTCCGCAAAAAAGGTCCATGGGAAAATTTATGTGGGAAAGCTCTGAGGGATTCCAAAGATAAAAGGCTATTTAAGGACCCCAAAGGGCAAGTTCCCTTGTGGGGGACTCTTAGCTACCAAATCAAAGGACACTTCCCCAAAGCCAAAGGGTCACCTTCCCTTCAGAAGGATGCAAAACAAGAGACCCGCCAGAAGAAAGAAGCCTGAAGGCCTTCCAAAGATCACTTGAAGGGTAGATACCCTTATGGGGGGATCTTCCCAACCCCAAGTGGATCATTTTGTAGACACCTAAATAGTGTCTAACTTTGTTCTTTCCCCCCTTGGTCCATTCCTAACCCATTCCTAAACCATGCAATTACTAATTTAAAATAATAAACTTATTTTGAATTAACCCCCCCTCCTTGGACACATCACCCATGACACCTCGCCTAGGACACCTCGCCTTAGACTAATTCCCATCTTATGACTCACCCAAGACCTATTCTTACTTCTCTCTAACCGCCTAACCAACTCTTGTGCGTATTTATCTTAACCTTCGACAATCTCCAACCGATTATGCACCTGGCGGATGTAGAACAGGCTTGCTGGGCTTTTTACTCATTCTGCACCTGCCGACGTCGGTCAACTGTCGGTTGATGCCGGCGGGATTGCCAATGTCAGTTTACTTAAACCGACGTCTAACCTCTTTCTTGGCTAATCACAATTTCTCACCGAATCACAAGATCACGTGTCTAATCATGAATTCTTCAATCTTTAGTCTTTGACCATCCGCTAATCTGCTAATCTCTCAGCCAAGCCTCTCACTCTCTCCCTTAGGTGCAGCAACAAGTATTCTGCATCAGGCTTCTGCAACATCAAGCACAACAGGGACTCAGCATCAGGGTTCTACATCAATAGCAGGTACGGGGATCATCAGCAGCAACACACCTTCAACAAGACACAGGTATGTATATTGTCTATGTTTTCTTTATGTTTTATAGTCATTTGCCTTTAAGTATTATGAATTAGATTCATCACTATCTTCCCCCAAACCAAACTGTTCCCAAACCCGAATCCATATTTCCCTGTTTCCCTATTGCCTCCGTCCTCTGTCAGACCATATACTCTGCCCATTCTACCAGACTCTCAGACCCAGACCCCAGACCATTCAACCAAGCCCAAACTCTGTCTCAGACCCATCCACAGGCCATTCTGCACAACCAGACCCTATCTACGGACCACAAACTCGATCAGACCCTGTCCAAGCCTACTGCCCTAACCAATGCCGGTCTCTTCCCCCACCGACGTCAGCAGACTAACCGACGTCGGCATATTTATCAACCGACGCCGGTAGGACAATTGACGTCGGTGACTGTGACCAAGCCGACAACATCATTCAAGTAAGCTTTTGCTTCTGTTTCTTTTCAGTTTGTTATCATTTCAGTCTTTTTAACATTCTATCTTTTATCAGACTTTATTTTTATCAAACAGTGGGTTGACCTCCCTTAAGGAAGTTCTCATACTTTTGGGAATAGGCTTTTGCTTGGCAACCCACCATCTATCCATCTAACACCTTATTTTGTCCAAGTCTCTCTCCTTTGCAGGTGTCATTCCTCCACAGCCAAAGAGGAATACTCACAGCGTCTGGATTATGGTGCGCAGACTATATCCAGGTACACATAAAGCCTTGACCATCTTTTAGTTTCTCTTATTTTCTCTCCTTTGAATGTAGAAAGCAAAATTTGAATAGAAACATTCTGGCACACCCGGTGGGACCCTTAGGGCCTTCCTTGCGTTCCTTTCCTTCTTTTCTTCATATAGGGTGCATTAGGATTCTCCCTTTTCGCCTCGTTCTTCTTTTCCAAATAACATCATAAGCAGGAATAAAAATAACTTTTCTTTTCCTTTCTTGCATTTCTAGACTAGTCCAAAATCATACTCTTAAACCTTTTCTCAACTTGTATTCATTCCAACTTCACATTTCGACTTGGGCATTAAAACACTTTGCATTCATTTCTGTCTGCTTGCATTTTCTTAGTCCACACTTAGTAATTAAACCACATATTGAATTAATCTAGTCCACTTTATGTTACACAACCGAACCACGTGCACAAATCAAACATCAAACAATACCTGAGACAAGGCCCGACTGGGATTTCATCCCCCAGTGGATACCTTACCCCTACCTGGCAATCTCACTTGGATTTCATCACCAAGGGGAAAGCCCACTCTGTTCTCTGGCAGAGGATAATCTCTAGGCAAGGTATATTTTGGCTAAGTGAGACCAGCTTACCACTGGAATCGTGAAGTGAGGGGAGCTTGCTATTTAGGACCAGGCCACGTACCGAACCTAATACAGACTTCTTGAGTGCCTAAAAAAGACCTGAAACCATCTTTAGACTACCTCTTCTAGGACCCTTTTAACAACCAACCTCCCAAACACTCATCTAAGGCATAAGCCACAGGATTCTAAAAAGTTGATTCTTAGGATTTAATGCTTAGGGCATGTCTGTCTCTCTCTCTATTTTTCTGTTCTTATTTGGTTTTTTGAGCTAGTGAGGATGCTCTTCTTTCTTTTTTTCCAAGAATCTTCAAATTTTTCTGAGTTTTTGGAAACCACAGTCACCGGCATCGGCTTTTCCATCGACGTCGGCCACATTCCTCCACCAACATCGGTTATCTGACCGATGTCGGTCACTGTCACAATCCTTTTTTCCAAAACAACAACTTAAAACCCGACCCCTTTTTCTGCTAAAACCTCATTCTGAGTTTTTGAAACTGAAAACACACAGTTTCTGGAACCTGACCCTCTTCTTGACCACGCTCTCCCGTCCATAACCAATCCTATCATGGAGTTCCACTCAGAGACTGAAATAACTCCTACAGGACCGACCTCGACTCGAACTCCCATCATCCCTGAAGGGGACCAAGATTTCAAAAGATTCTTGGACCTCAACGTCGAAGCCCTCCAAAACTATCTTGCAAGAAACCAAATGTGGGACCTTTCAGTCGCAATGGCAATGACATCGACGTCATCTGCTACCCAACCCATTATGACTCAGCCTATTATCTCGACCAGTCACTCAACCATGGCCAATACGCAAAGTTTGGCCTCATCATCTATTTTTGAACCTACCTCCATTGGGGTGTCATTGCCCCCTCAACCAGACACATTTCAATCAAGATCTACACCATACCAAAACTTAATTTTTTTGACCTTGCCCACTCTTGCACCTATACACGCAAGAGTGACATCCTATCCTTTTACCAGTGCCGCCACTCAACCACCTATGGTGGTATCTAGTCAACTTGTGTCCTCCAACTTCATGACACAAGCTCCTTTGACCATGACATCTATCCCTATGACGTACTATCCATATGTTGTGCCTACACAAGCACAACCAAGTACATCATACGCCTCTTCGACCACCTTTCAGGTGCCCTATAACCTAGGGGGTGCCCCACCTGCCAATTCGCCAGCAGACGTCATCAAAATGTTGATGGATAAAATGTCCAGTCTCGAGACCTCTATCTCTGGTTCAAGTAATGCTCTGTCATATGAGCAAATTTGCAACGAGCCCATTCATCCTTCTGTCCCTATTCGACCATACCCCAACCAATGGGAGCTTCCTAAATTCACTCGCTTTCAGAGTAAGGAAGACCCGCAACAACATCTTCAGGCATTCAGACATGCCTGCTACCTTATTTCTCACGACGATGCGTTACTTTTACGCATGTTCCCTATGTCCCTTTCTGGCTCCGCCCTTGACTGGTATAGCTCTCTTGCCAGACATTCTATCTTTTCATTCATTCAACTTGCCCAATTATTTCTCGACCATTTTTCTATCAACATCACCAAACAAGTCTCAATCACAGACCTCTACTCCATTAGGCAATTTGACGACGAATCAATAGTCAATTTTGTCACCCATTAGAGAGGCCTGATTAACTAGCTCTCCTTCTCCTTGCCTCAATCTGAGCTCATTGAGCTCTTTTCTCGAGCATGTGATAAGCACATATCTTCTACCTTGCAGATCTAGACATTCCACACTTTCGATGAAGCTTTCACCATGGAAAGAAAGCTTGAACTCTGTGCCATCGACGAAAATAAGGTCAAATTGCATAATAACAACACAAAATCTAATGACCATTCTTCATCCAAACCTTCTTCTTCCCATTCCCAATCCAAGGGGTCGGCAAACACTATCATCTTTAGACCATCATCTTCAACAATAACCAACTGACCATCATCTTCAACATCAGACTACATCAATAAACATTTTCAACATCGATCTATATAGCGTCAATTCACTCCAATCGGGGAGTCATATGCCTCTGTCTTGGATAAACTCATCAAGCAGGGGGTCCTCAATCTCCCTTCAATTTGACCACATCAATTCGACCCCTCCACACCTATCCCTGCATGGTACAGGGAGGACCACTTTTACAACTATCACCGTGTCAAAGGCCATGACATGGACCACTGTCAAACTTTCAAAAACATCGTCCAAGACATGCTAGACAAGGGGGATCTCATCTTGGATAACCCAAACACCCTGTCCAACCAAAACCTTGACATCTTCAAGCAACCCTTTCCTAATCACCTGCCTAATCAAGACAATGTCCAAACCATGACTAACGACTCTCATGACCATAATATTCACACAATAAACACTATTTTGCTTCTTATCCTTTACCAACCTCCTCCCTCACATGATGAACTTTCTTCTCCTATTAATCCTCCATCGACCTCTCTCATATTGGAGGATGCCTTGATGGCACCCACACCGGCTGCCTCATCCTTGTCCTTTTTGTCATCAATGGGGGATCATACCTCACATGATGAAGAAATTTCTTCTCCTATTAATCCTCCATCGACCTCTCTCATATTGGAGGATGCCTTGATGGCACCCACACTGGCTGCCTCATCCTCATCCTTTTTGTCATCAATGGGGGATCATACATTCCCCACGCCTAGACCACACATCGAGACCATGACCATTCCTACGCTCTATCCGACTACAGAGCCACACTCTCCTATTTCTTCTCCACCAAGAGAAGAACCAGTCTCTTCGACCATTCTGACTGAGGAAGACCCAGTCACGGTTTCCTCTTGCCTTTTGCCTGAGATTGTTACATCTCACTCACCTCCATCCACATCTAAGCCCAAACCCACACAAGTGCCCACCTTACCAAAAGAGATTGAACCTCTTGGTGTTTGCCCCACATCTAACCTCGCCTCTCGCAATAATGGCCCTCAAACCATATCAAAGAAGGCCACTTGACCACACCAGAGGACTCCTCCCCCACCTTCTTCATTACCTTCAATTTGGGGCCCACATCTATCCACTTTAATAGGAGTTCTTCCTACTCCCATACTTCACAGAGGCAATTTGTCTCCATTGTCCCCTCAACCCGTCAGACTTATATCTCCTCCAAACCATCGACCTATGCCTCTTACATATCCCAAACCAAAGTCATCAACCCTCACTGTAACAACACATCCAGACCCATTAACAGGTTCTTATGCTTTGATGTTACGGCAATTGTTGCAGTCCTCTCGCATCTATCTCCCACCTCTTAAACCATATCAATCTCTCAGACCAAAACCCCCTTGGTTTGACGACACTCGCATTTGTGCATACCATCGCATGCTTGGACATGACACTGAACATTGTTGTGCCCTCAAGGTTGTCATTCGCCAATGTCTAGGGAATGACACCCTTCTTCTTGACCACATCATCAACAAACCTTCAACACCACCCCACTCATCAACTCTCAGATCAAGGCCATCTTGGTTTAACAACTCTAAATTCTATCATTATCATCACACTCCAGGACATGACATTGAGCGTTGTTGCGCTCTCAAAGCTATCATTCGTCAACAACAGAGAAAGGATTCCCTTCTAATCAAGGACCCTCTTGACCACCTCTTTGACAAATTATCAACACCGACCCATGCCTCTCAAACCTCATCGCCTAAATCGAGATCTCCACGCCAGACTATGATCCCTTTGCCACCTTTAACCCCCTTATTCGACATCAACACAATCGATCTGGCCACCAAGCCTCAACCGACTTTGACCAATCTATCAAATGTTCTCCCAAGCCACTGGGGGAATTCCACTTTCATCCAAACCCTGACCAACCTTTTAACCTAGTCTTGACCACATATCAATCACTCCTCAACCAAACATTCAACCCGACCTCAACCAAACCGTCGACCCACTCTCAACCAAACATTCAGTCCATCTTCGACCAAACATTCAAACTGACCTCAATCAAACCTTAATTAGATATCAACTAGACTAGCAACCAAACATTCAACCCGACCTCAGGCAAACATTCGACCCAACCAAAAATCAAATACCAACCAATCAATCCTCGACCAACCATTGACCAACTATCAAATGACCACATCTTGACCAGACATTGACCAACTCCTTCAATATCAATCAACATGTGACCAATTTGGAATGAAGCAAATGGGGCAAGTTTGCTCCCAATTGACTCAGACCTTAACACCAGCATGGGTCAGGACTTTGTCAGAACCTAAGCCCCTTTATGTCTTGCATCTTTGACCAGTCCACTATTAGTCAAGTAATTATCCATTTGACGTTTAACTTGAGCTCAATCCCTTGAGCAATCCTTGTCACCATCATTCCTATCTCCTTTCAACCCTCAATCCTAACCCTTTTGGCAAGCAGGAATGCTTTATCCTAATAAAAGGGAAACCCTTTAAACCTCTATCGTCAAGTCCATGACCAAAAGTCCAGTCAATAAATCAATCAAATATATATAAAAATGGGATGCATATTCCAAGGTCATAAAACTTTAAATGTAGACTGCTCCCTCGAAGGACAGCTGCATCATCCTTGATTTATTTACTAGACTGCTCCCTTGAAGGACAACTAGGCCAAAGTCATATCAAAAACATCAAAAGCAGAATATAGACCACTCCCTCGAAGGATGGCTATTCTTAAATTTTGCTACATACATAACACTATCTCTGAGGCTTCCCGCATTGATCAACTTCACGACATGACCACAAAGCAAGACAATATCCCATCGCAGGCTTCCTGCATCGATCAGTCTGCCTTCAACAAAAAAAAACTGGCTGACAAACTTTAGAGTCATGGACTTGTCTATAGTCATTCTCGGGGTCACCTATAAAAGGGGCAAAGTTGTTCCTACCAAAAAGGGTTTCCCCTTCCATCTCTTTATCACTCCTATCGCCCCTGCATACCCAAGGGATTTCGAGCTCACTTAACATCAAGTGATTCGATTACCGCTCTAACACAACCACTGGTCAACGACGCAATGCATGAATGGGTCTTTTGTTTCTAAACAACCCCTATCCATGCTCTCATTCTGGTCCTTATCAATGAAAGAGCAATTCGCCTTTCGTTTTTGACACATCTTGGTCATGCCTCCAACCAAATCATTATCTATCCAACTCAAACCCAAACCAAACCAATCAAAACATTTTCAGACTATTGACATGACCTGGTCCATTTCACATAGTTTCTGTGGACACCAATACACATGGAAACTATCGACCTGATGCAATTTATGTTAAGCATAAACCAATATTTACTGAAGTATAAATAGACCTCAATTCATTTTTAGCATACATCCATCACGAATATGGAAAATTGCTAGGGATGAAAGACCCCTCAACCAATGTTGCAGAATACACCATTTGGAAAAGGTTGCAACATCATCTTCCCCTCATCATTCATCATGACCAAGACCAATCTATCGACCACTTTGACCACCTGTCTACCACTCAGACTCTTTGTCTGAACTACATTGGTCTGAGGCCCTATGACTTGGCCTATGTAGGCAGCACTCAGATGATACCACATCATCTGGGGTTAGCTTGACCACCCTTATTTGTTCATCTCTCTGATGGACAAACCTTTTTTCCTCCTTTTGACCATGACCTTGCCCTCGACCAACAACCATTGGAGATCATGCCTATCTCCTCTGACCTCGACCACTTCCAAGACAATGTTGCCTTGGTTGTTTTTGCATGTATGCTACCTCATGACTGGTTAGCAATTTTGTGTGTAGACTTTTTGGACCCTCACAAGTATAGGATCGCAAGCTAGTTGATCCGCACTACTAGTGACTTTTTCGTGTTTCTAGGAGCACTTCTTGAGCCTGGGATATCTAGAGCGCGATGACCCATTTGGAGCTTTAGCTTTGATTGAATAACTCGATCAGCAGACGACTAAATGCTGGGGCCTGGTTATTTCAATTTTGGCACTCCTTGACCCTTGACCTACGACACTTTGACCTGACCATCTTGTGAAGTGGTATGCGCGCAATCACGACTTTTGCAGTGTTCACCCTCACTCTCCTTCTCATCCACCTTTTGTCAAATCAGCACCCAATTTCAGGTTCCCTTTCCTCAACTCCTACTTTGAGGGGGAATACCTCATCCATAATCGGGGCAACCAACCCTCCTATTTTTGTCTTGCAGTTCACTTGAACAACCAACAAGATGAAATCAACCTCATCCCACACTTGGGGCAACCAACTCCTATTTTTGTCTTGCAGTTCATCTAGAACAACCAACAAGACAAAAAGGGGCAAATGTAGACACCTAAATAGTGTCTAACTTTGGTCTTTCCCCCCTTGGTCCATTCCTAACCCATTCCTAAACCATGCAATTACTAATTTAAAATAATAAACTTATTTTGAATTAACCCCCCCTCCTTGGACACATCACCCATGACACCTCGCCTAGGACACCTCGCCTTAGACTAATTCCCATCTTATGACTCACCCAAGACCTATTCTTACTTCTCTCTAACCGCCTAACCAACTCTCGTGCGTATTTATCTTAACCTTCGACAATCTCCAACCGATTATGCACCTGGCGGATGTAGAACAGGCTTGCTGGGCTTTTTACTCATTCTGCACCTGTCGACGTCGGTCAACTGTCAGTTGATGCCGGCGGGATTGCCAATGTCAGTTTACTTAAACCGACGTCTAACCTCTTTCTTGGATAATCACAATTTCTCACCGAATCACAAAATCACGCGTCTAATCATGAATCCTTCAATCTTCAGTCTTCGACCATCCGCCAATCTGCTAATCTCTCAGCCAAGCCTCTCACTCTCTCCCTTAGGTGTAGCAACAGGTATTATGCATCAGGCTTCTGCAACATCAAGCACAACAGGGACTCAGCATCAGGGTTCTACATCAACAACAGGTATGGGGATCATCAGCAATAACACACCTTTAACAAGACACAAGTATGTATATTGTCTGTGTTTTCTTTATGTTTTCTAGTCATTTGCCTTTAAGTATTATGAATTAGATTCAGCACTATCTTCCCCCAGACCAAACTGTTCCCAAACCCGAATCCATATTTCCCTATTTCCCTATTGCCTCCATCCTCTGTCAGACCATATACTCTGCCCATTCAACTAGACTCTCAGACCCAGACCCCAGACCATTCAACCAGGCCCATACTCTGTCTCAGACCCGTCCACAGACCATTCTGCACAACTAGACCCTGTCCACGAACCACAAACTCGACCAGACCCCGTCCAAGCCTACTGCCCTAACCGATGCTGGTCTCTTCCCCCATCGATGTCGACAGACTAACCGACGTCGGCATATTTATCAACTGATGCCGGTAGGACAACTGACATCAGCGACTGTGACCAAGCCGACAACATCATTCAGGTAAGCTTTTGCTTCTGTTTCTTTTTAGTTTGTTATCATTTTAGTCTTTTTAACATTCTATCTTTTATCAGACTTTATTTTTATCAAACAGTGGGTTGACCTCCCTTAAGGAAGTTCTCATACTTTTGGGAACAGGCTTTTGCTTGGCAACCCACCATCTATCCATCTAATGCCTTCTTTTGTCCAAGTCTCTCTCCTTTGCAGGTGTCATTCCTCCACAGCCAAAGAGGAGTACTCACAGCGTCTGGATTACGGTGCACAGACTATATCTAGGTACACATCAAGCCTTGACCATCTTTTCATTTCTCTTATTTTCTCTCCTTTGAATGTAGAAAGCAAAATTTGAATAGAAACACATTTCTCAAGGCCCAAAGGGCAGGTTCCCTCTAGGGAAGTTCAAATGACAAATTCAAAGGAGTTATCGAGGAGAGTGATGTGCCCACGGACATCAAAGTTGTGACAATGAAATAGCCATTGATCCTTGTAAGTGTAAATCTACGGACCCAAATGCATTCAAAGACTTTAAGGCCAAGATCAATAGGAAGTGACTAAGGAACAGAGCATCAAATTGAATCAAGGACCTAATTCAATTAACTAGAAAAGGTGGAACTATGAAGGATCAGATCGTCAGGTGGACATTGAAAGATGCAAACTTTCAATAGAGTGACTCATTTCTTTACATTGAGAAAAGCAAATGGGTAAATGCCCATCAATTCTAGCCTGTCTTCTTAAAAAAATTTAATGAGACATGATGTATTACTATTCCTAAGTCTGTCTTGAAGAGGCTATATAAGGGACTCTCTTGTTAGTGTAAAAGGATCTCTCTTTGACAATCAAAAATGAAACTCTGCCCAAATTTAATGGCATTACTGAGACTTTGAGCTCAAATTGTTGATCATATTTTGTTATTGGAATAAGAAAGCAAGTGACTTTTTAGACTTTGTGCTGTGATATTTTTGTTGTTGAGGAAAATTTTCTTATGTCCTTTTCCTTAATATATTTTTTATTCCTTTAATTCAATAAGAAAAATTAGGGAAAGTAGTCATGAAGAAGTCCTAAAGTCAACTATGCAGAGACTTTGTGCCCCCATAATTGCCTTTTAGTGTGTTTTCTTTTTGTTTCTATGTAAAGGACCTTGGGATGACTTTGTGCCCTCATTGTCCTTCGTATCTCACTCTTGGGCAATTCAAGTGGAGACTTTGTTGATGAAAACTGATCTTACACTACTCTGTAACCATGATATTTTGAGCTAACTTCTTATACAGGCCTATCTAGATCATTCATTCCTTGTAGTCTTGTTTTCCCTATTTATTGGCCATAAATTTTTGTAGGTTAACTAAATCAAGAAAGTAAAAACATTTATAGATACCCATTAAGCCCTTCTATAACATACTCAAAAATCTCCTAAGGTTTATTTGTACGGAATTGTACTTTCTTCTTTATGCCCTGTTCTAATTATCCCTCCTTGAATGCAAAACACCTTATCCAGAGTGAAGTATGGACTTTCTAATAATAAAAAAAAAACATTAAAGATACCCATTACTTTATTACAAGTGAATCAAACATTTTTTAGTGCACTTATTTTGAGAAATCCACTTTTCCTATATTGGCCTATGCTCTTCATCTCACATGCACCTAGGATCCACTTGGCAATTGTCCTTTTCTGTACTTATCCATACTGTATCACCTTGAAACCACTTCCAACAGTTTTCTAACATCATCAAGGGTCAAATTACAAAGTTTCAAGAGTTTTCAAGCATTAAAACTCATTTTAAGGGTTTGAACCTAATTCAGAATTTTCCCATGACAGTCACAGGCCGAGAGCTTATTATTTTTTCTAGGAGTGTTTTAGCTTGTTTCAAAGGTTCAAATAAATTTTATAGGGTCTGTATTAGTTCCCTACACCTTCTCAAATCATCCTCTAGGTTATATCAACCTTCTAAGCTTGCCAATAGTCAACAACTCGATGTCTTTTGACTGTATTTTTATGACAGCCAAGAGGGTCCATTATTGTCTTCTCTTTTTGAGTGATCAATAGGATTTCAAGTGGATAAACAATCATGTAAATACCTTAATGACTTACCAATTCATATTACCTATCAAAAATGACCTGATCAATCCACTTACGATGCAAAAACATACAAGTTTCTTAACTTTTTCTGTACACTGTCACCTACAGGCCTGAATTCCAACAGTTTGAGATTTTGGATATCAAGAGGGATTCTAATGACTGTTTCTTATTGAATTATGTTCATTCTTGACTTATAGACTTATCTCCATGTCATTACAATCTTTATGCAAATAATTTCATGTGGATTTACTTAAGACAATGGGCTGTAGGTGTTGAATGCCTGAATACCTTGTTTTAGGCCTGTTTATAATTCTTCTAACATTCAAAGTACTTTAGGACCTCTTGGTCACATAATATAGTTTTTAACCTTATTCTCAACATGACAAATAACCAATATTTCTTAATATGCTATAAGGAGCCATCATTCACACACACATTCCCATACACACACACACACATATAGGCCTGTTTACAGAATTCATAAATGAAACAAATACATTCATTCTTTATTTCATAGATCAATTGGAAGACTTACATTTCAATATCAAAATGCATGTCTTTCACAACCTTGCTTGCTCCTTCATATATTCTTTTATCTTTAATCAAATTTGCTCCTTCTCTTTAACCTTATCATCTCTTGAGTGAGATCCTCCCTCACTGTTTCTCTTCTCTTCTCTTCATTCTTCCTTCTTTCCCTTGAATGAGAGGACTCTTCCTCTATGTCCTTCTCCTCTTCTACGCCCCTCTCATCCTCCTTCTCTTCTCATCCTCTCTCTTTTTTAAGTCTCTTTTTTTTTTTGTCTTTTCAAGAATCTTTTTCCTAACTGCTACGCCCAATTTGGGCTTAAGGGAAAACAATATGTTGTTTGAAAGTTTTAAACAATTTACTAAGGTTGAAAATAGTTTCAACCATTTCCCCCTAATTTTATCAATAGCCTAACCATCACTTTTTACCTTTTTACTTTCACTTTTTGATAATTACATTTACTTTCAAGTGAAATTTTGAAATCTACAAAATTTGGAGGGAAAACTAGAATTTGAATTTTCACACTCGAATTTCATTTGCAACTAGTCCTCCATGGTGGTATTGAAGATGCTCCTGCATCATACTCTCCCTCTAGAAAAGATTTGAACCTTAGTTCAAATGGGATGCTTCCTCCATGCTTTAGCCTTCACTTGTATACCTGGATTCCAAGGTCGTGTTGTCAATGCCAATGCTTGTCTTTGATAGTCTTTGTCTTTCATCTTGATGTTCTTCCTCTTCTGGTATGTTCTTCTCCTCATCTCTTTCTCAGCTGCCATCTCCCACTTCCATGATTCTTCATCTTCATACATGTCTTCAAGATCTTTTTGTTGTTCTTCTTGTTCCATAAGCTTCTCCAATGACTCATGTATGTCATTTACTTCAGCAACCTTCATACCTGCATACAAAACATTCAAATCCACCTTAGAATCAAAATCAATAGGCCATGAAGCCTTTTGGCTGTCTTCACATTCTTGCTCTTATTCCTTGATAAAATTTATTTTGACCTCTTTACTTTGCTCTTGTCTTGTTTCACTCTTCCCAATGCTTCCTTCACCATGGCTTGTACCTTCCTTCATCTCTCTTGAATTACCAAATAGCTCCTCCAACATCTCTAGCTCTTCCTTTAGTGAGATCTCATCTATCTCACTATTCTCTTCATCAAACTTGGGCTGATCACTCACAAGGATTACTTTCCCTTTACCTCTTATCTCTTCTTTTCTTGGCTTGTCTTCACATAAACCAACTTCTTCATCAACATCATTATACTTATCAAATACAATTGTAGTGTCCTTACCTTCTGTCTCCTTGCTTTCTTCAATCTCTGCTTGAAGCCATCTTGATTGCTTTACTGCATACTTTCTCCTTTCCTCACCATCCATCCATTTGGAATTCTCTCCTTGCTGCATATTAGTCCTTACAGCCATTTTCCATCTTTCATTTCTCATGCAAATATCATTGAAGGATTCAAAAACATCATCACAAACAATTTGCTTACCTTTCATCTTTGCATCCTCATGCTCTACCTCATTATCCTTTGAGAAGTTTTCTTTCTCATCTTCATTCTCTTGGCTGCTTGAATCACCTATAGTCCTCTTCCATTGACTTCTTGGTGTTGTTATCTCAACACTCACATCTTCTTCACTTTTTGCCTTCTTAGGCATCCATATTTGATTCTTCTTCTTATCATTTGTCTTCACAAGCCATTTAGGCATCCTGTAACCATGCTCTTGTACCAGCACCTCCTCTTGCTTGAGAGTTTGCTTCTTCCACCATTTAGGCATCACATACCCATGCTTAAATTCTCTTTTTGAGGGTTTTATCATCTTCCTTAACTCTTGCACCTGTACATTAGCAACTTCATGCTCATCAAAATCAGGTCTTAACACTTCCTTTACCTCTTGGATAGCTTGATCCATGGAGCAATATTTCTTTTCCTTTGTGCTTGGCTACTCTCTTTCTTCTTCTTGGCTTTCATTGGCATCATGAAAATCAGCTTCCTCTTCTACCTCTTCTCTTACTTGTATGGGGTCTTCAACACCTCCCTCATGCATTAACCAATGCATCTCTTCTTCTTCCTTATCAACAGCAACAAACTTACTTCTCTCTCTTACATATTCACTTGTGTACTTGGTGTCCTCTCTTGCACCAACCTCTTCATTCTTCAAGGCCCTTCTCTTGACCTTCATAAGGCTGCTCATACCTGCACTTACCCATGTAAAGACAATATTAGAAATAAAAACAAGAGACCACAAGGTCCCTATGAGTGTTCTCTTCATCAACACTCTCATCATTTCAAGTGATCTTCCTTCCACTTCATCTTTTCTTTCTTCTCTCTTGTTCTCCTCAATGAGAACCTTCTTCTCAACTTCTTCCTCTTGCTGCTCACTTGGCAACCTTATTATCTTCTTCAAGCCTCTATGGGCTTCTCTCTTCATGTCAATCTTCTTTTGCCTTCTTCTCCTTTTCACTAGGAGATCTATTGGCCACTTCATCCTCCTCCTTATTGGCCATACCCATGCTTGTTTTTCCATCTACATCCAAGACTCATATTCATCTTTAATCTTAGCTAATTCTCTCTTCAAACCAGCAATTTCTTTATCAATTACAAAACTGTCCATACCTTTGATGCTTGCTTTCTTCTTGGTGCCCTCATGTACCTTGCTACTTTGCATTGCCTTCAACAATACTTCCATCTTTGAATCTTCACCCAAGTATTTTCCACCTTTGTCTCTTGATCCCTTGTCTCACCCAAGCCTTTTCTCCTTGACTGGTCTTTTGACAATCTCCTTGATCTCACCTAGCCCTTTTGCATCCTAGTCTTTTGATCCTTTTCTCAATCCTTCAGCAACTCTTTATCAAACACAAATCACAAATCCAAGCTTACCTTGCTTTGGATCTTCTTCTTGAGAATTCACTTTAACCCTTACTGTTGAGCTCTCCAAGCTTCAAACTCTGTCCTTTACCTCACCTAAGTCTATTTCACCTTAGTCTTTTGGCAAACTATCCAAGCTTCTTCTTGGATCTTCACTAAGCCTTCCTTGGCTTCTTATCTTCTTAAGCCTCAATGGATTGACTGTCTTGAACCTGAAACTTCTTCA
The DNA here is from genome assembly GCA_037957365.1 of Torreya grandis. Lineage (NCBI taxonomy): Eukaryota > Viridiplantae > Streptophyta > Pinopsida > Cupressales > Taxaceae > Torreya > Torreya grandis. The sequence goes on from JARHVA010007774.1 coordinate 172,219, forward strand.
CTTGATTGCTTCTCAACACAATAAACTTAACTCAAATAGCAAAGATTCTCATACCTTTTCTTCCCAGGGTCTTCTAGCACTTGTCTTGTTGATCCTCTTACCAAATCCTGTAACAACTCATTAGAAATCACAACCAACAAAAAGTTACCAACTCCCAAGAGCTTCAAGCTCTGATACCAAATGATTAAAACTGATCTTACACTACTCTGTAACCATGATATTTTGAGCTAACTTCTTATACAGGCCTATCTAGATCATTCATTCCTTGTAGCCCTATTTTCCCTATTTATTGGCCATAACTTTTTGTAGGTTAACTCAATCAGGAAAGTAAAAACACTTATAGATACCTATTAAGCCCTTCTATAACATACTCAAAAATCTCCTGAGGTTTATTTGTATGGAATTGTACTTTCTTCTTTATGCCCTGTTCTAATCAACCCTCCTTGAATGCAAAACACCTTGTCCAGAGTGAAGTATGGACTTTATAATCAAACCAAACACCATTACAGATACCGATTACCTTATTATAGGTGAATCAAACATTTTTTAGTGCACTTATTTTGAGAAATCCACTTTTCCTATATTGGCCTATGCTCTTCATCTCACATGCACCTAGGATCCACTTGGCAATTGTCCTTTTCCATACTTATCCATACTATATCACCTTGAAACCACTTCCGAAAGTTTTCTAACATCATCAAGGGTCAAATTACAAAGTTTCAAGAGTTTTCAAGCATTAAAACTCATTTTAAGGGTTTGAACCTAATTCAGAATTTTCCCATGACAGTCACAGGCCGAGAGCTTATTATTTTTGATGGGAGTGTTTTAGCTTGTTTCAAAGGTTAAAATAAATTTTATATGGTCTGTATTAGTTCCCTACACCTTCTCCAATCATCCTATAGGTTATATCAACCTTATAATCTTGCCAATACTCAACAACTCGGTGTCTTTTGACTGTATTTTTATGACAGCCAACAGGGTCCATTATTGTCTTCTCTTTTTGAGTGATCAATAGGCTTTCAAGTGGATAAAAAACCATGTAAATACCTTAATGACTTTCCCATTCATATTACATATCAACAATGACCTGATCAATCCACTTACAATGCAAAAACATACAAATTTCTTAACTTTTTTCTGTACACTGTCACCTACAGGCCTAAATTCCAACAGTTTAAGATTTTGGATATCAAGAGGGCTTATAATGACTGTTTCTTCTTGACTTATGTTCATGCTTTAATTATAGACTTATCTCCATGTCATTACAAGCTTTATACAAATAATTTCATGTGGATTTACTTAAGACAATGGGCTGTAGGTGTTGAATGTCTGAATACCCTGTTTTAGGCCTGTTTATAATTCTTCTAACATTCAAAGTACTTTAGGACCTCTTGGTCACATAATACAGTTTTTAACCTTATTCTCAACATGCCAAATAACCAATATTTCTTAATATTCTATAAAGAGCCATCATTCACACACACATTCCCATACACACACACATATATATAGGCATGTTTACAGAATTCATAAATGAAACAAATACATTCATTCTTTCTTTCATAGATCAATTGGAAGACTTACATTTCAATATCAAAATCCATCACACTCTTTAACCTTATCATCTCCTTCACACAGTCTTTTATCTTTAAGCTCCTTCTCTTTAACCTTATCATCTCTTGATTGAGGTCCTCCCTCACTATTTCTCTTCTCTTCTCTTCATTCTTCCTTCTTTCCCTTGAATGAGAGGACTCTTCCTCTCTGTCCTTCTACTCTTATACGCCCCTCTCATCCTCCTTCTCTTCTCATCCTCTCTCTTTTTGAATTCTCTTTTTTTTTTGTCTTTTCAAGAATCTTTTTCCTAACTTTTATGCCCAATTTGGGCTTAAGGCAAAACAATATGTTGTTTGAAAGTTTTAAACAATTTACTAAGGTTGAAAATAGTTTCAACCATTTCCCCCTAATTTTTTCAACAGCCTAACCATCACTTTTTACTTTTTTACTTTCATTTTTTGATAATTACATTTACTTTCAAGTGAAATTTTGAAATCTACAAAATTTGGAGGGAAAACTAGAATTTGAATTTTCACACTCGAATTTCATTTGCAACTAGTCCTCCATGGTGCTATTGAAGATGCTCCTACATCATTTGTGCTACATCTCAATTTGCTGGTTATTACATCCTTGGTTACATTTTGCAATTACTACCTAGAGTATTCTTATGGTTTACTGAATAGTACTTCTGAAAGAAGAGGACTACTTTCTATCATTTCCCTTGAGATTTCTCCTTTGATCCACACACATCATCTCTGGAAAAAGAGAGATGGATGGTTTATCCTACCCTTGAGTATTATTTTTTGTTTATATATATATATATATATATATATAGGGAACCTCTCCTTGATGAGAGGAGAGATTAGTCCCCTTTTGATATGGTGAACCTATACATTTATATGACCAATCTTCCTACTTTGGCTGATTAGACCTATTTTGTTTATCAATATGCTTATCGAAATAATATTCAACCAATAGTTTTTGGCCACTCCACTAGGGATGTAACCCATTATCCATTTATAGTCTTACCATTCACCTCCACACTAACTGGGAAAAGAATGCGTAGTTTAAAGCCTCAATATTCAAATTGAAGCAAGGTTAGTTCTTTTCCATTTTTGTTTCACAATTTTGCAGATTCAAGGTATACACGAAGCCAAAGGGCTAAAGGTATTTTTGACCCTGTATTCGAGTTGGTACAACAAAGTGATTTTGATTTGTTTCCTTCACCATCTCATCTCCAATGAACCAAGAGCTTTCCTCCTACTAAAGTTAGATCTCCATTGCCAAATGAAGTATCTACTTCTATTGTTGATAAAGCTTTGCCAATAATTACCCCTCTAAGATTTGTTATTCCTCCTTTTTATAATCCTATAATGGCAGTTCAAGGCCCCTGGGGTAATGCTTTTTGTCCTCTCAATCTTACTCTACCTCTACATGAACTTCCACGTTGTTCAAGGAAGAATTTCTCAAAATTTTATGGTGATGGGAAAGTTCATCATGATGAACACATTGCATCCTTTAGTATAGCCTGTGGCATAATTGGAGTAGAATTTGAAGATGTAATAGTCAGGCTATTTGTAGAAACATTATAAGGTGCTACTACAGATTGGTTTTATCATCTACAGGCTCAGTCAGTAACTGATTGGAATACCCTCAAAGATAAGTTTGAAGCTAGATTCAAACCTGTAAAAGATGCACATGCACTTTTGGCTCAACTTACACAGATGAAGAAAGATCCTCATGAACCAATGAGTGACTTCATAGCCAAATTTGAAAACTAAGGAATAAAATCCCTATAATTGCTCGACCTACAGTTGAGAATATCAAATGCTTCTTCATTAATTCTCAATTACTTGAAGTAAGTTTTATTTTGAGACGTGTTGGTCAAATAGATCTTGCTGTAGCTCAACTTTTGGCCACTGAGGTAGAAGATGATCTCATGTTAGCAAGGAAGATAAGAAGAGATCCAAATAGAAATAGACCTTTATCATCTTCTGAATATTCATCTACAGGCACCACAGATCCAATGGTGTAGAAGTTGAAAAATGAGTTACTTTCTATCAAAAAGCAAATGGCACAGGGAATATCTTCTGCTCCTTCATATAGAGATATTCCAAGAAGGACATTTCCAAATTAGTCATATCAAGGCAATGCAACCAAGAATCAAGGGCAGTTAGATTATCTTCCTCCCCCACAAGGGAAACTTGCCCTTGAAGCTCCTTCAACTAACTCAGTAGTTAGATATTTAGAAATAGAACATGATTTCTCTTTCCAACCTGAGTTTGAACAAGAAAATGACGCTAATCTCTTCATAGAGGATCAAAAAAAATCAACTGGTGACTCCCACATTGGTTTTCTAAATTACCAAGATAAACCCAAAAGCAAAGGAGAAGCTATTGATGGATCATATGCAGTGTTTACTAGGTCTAAGAAATAATCAGTCCAACAAGTTGATAAAGGGAAGACAGAGGAGCAACCTCAACCAACAATTACAATTGCTAAGTGTGGAACCACTTTGCCTTACCAGTCAAAGGATCTGGTGATCAACCAAAAAGTAAGTAAATCAATTTCACCTTCACCTTCTACTTCAATTTTGCAAACCAGCCCTCCTCCCATCCCTCCTAAAACCCAAAAGGTTGAAATGCTTAACCTTTGTTCCTAGTCCAATTCAGCCATTTGACATAATTGATCATGTCAAGAAGACCAAAATTCAAATGTCTAAATTTGAATATTTCCAATCCAATCCTGATCAATTATATAAGTTGGTCCAATGTGTCAAGAACCAAAACGTCCCTGTAGGATAAGAGGTTAAGAAAATAATTCTTGATTCCCTAGAGAACATGCCCATTCCAAATAATCTTTTCATTACTCCTCCAACTGCCTATAGGAAAATGGAACCTTTCTATGTTTCCTTATTGATAAATGGCTATCAAGTCAATAGTTTCATCATTGATTCTGGGGCATCTGACAATGTCATGCTTGGATGAAAGTTTTGAAAGGACATGGGAGGAGAATTAAGCATGGACTTGACCGAGGCAAGAATCCCTGTCAAAGTCATAACGAAGAGATTGCTCCTTGAAAAGGAGGCAAAATATGTGGTCACTCAAATGTCAACCCCTACAACACAAATTCTATTTGAGTCTTTAGGTAGGAGTAATTATTTCTTAACCACAAAGAATGTTCATGTTTCTACATATGAAAGTCCTATAGCTGACAATCCAGGAATTGATCCAAACAAGGCTTCAAGAGAATTGGTAGAGTGTACTACAAATAAGGAAAGATCTTCCATCTCTAATGAAGAGAAATCTGATAGGAGATCAACTTTTGATGATGCTTGGATCCTGGAATATGATGGCAACAATTCTTCCACCAATGATGGAGTCGGGACTGTGTTGATATCTCCTCAAGGAGATATTATTCCTTCATGTAATTTGCAATTCAACAACACCAAAAACATAACTAGATGTGAATCTCTATTGCTTGGATTGAAGATTTCTCAAGATGAAGAGATCAAACTCCTTCATATCAAAGGAGATGCTAAGCTGATAGTTTGTTAGGAGTTTGATGTGGACAATCCAATCATGTGCTAGACTGAACTAGAAGAACAACCAATTATGGTAATGGACCATGCTGCTGTAAATCAAAATTAGGCAAAGGAACCCTTCACCAAGAAAATAAGGAGTTATGGCTTTCAAATTGAAGACCACATCTTGTCATGGGGCAAAAAGAAGAAAGAGCCAAGAGGAAGATGAAAAAAATTGGTTTCCTGGTGGAGAGTTCCATTCGCTCGTCACCATTTCTAGGGACAAAATGTCTTCTTACTGGTTTATTAGGATAAAGCACTATTTTCACTACTGCTCAAGAAACAACATCTGAAACACTTCAACTCTTGAAGTATTAGATTATTGGATCTGTACATATGTATATTTGTATAGTTTTTTATTCTATTTTGTTTTGTTTGTTTCCATTTTTGATGCCTTTCATTTATGGGTAACATGACTTCATAGCCCAATGGTACACATGAAGACATTAGAGATTCTAGATTCTACTCCCTTCAATTCTTTTTAAAATTGATAGAAGTTCCTCAACTAGAGCCAACTATTGTCCCCCAAAAAATATCACTCATTTTTGGGACAACATTTGAACTATTTTGGTCTTACAAACCAAAATTGTCTCTTCCCTTTTTGAAATTTGTTCTAGGCATTCAAATTCCTCATTTTTCAAGCTTCTCAAAAATATATAGACTCTACAGGCTTAAATCTACGGACTCTACATGCCTAAATCTACGGACTCTATAGGCTTAAATCCACAGACTCTGTAGGCTTGAATCTATGGACTCAGCAGGAAGAGAAATCTATGGACTCTACAGGAAGCGAAATCTATGGACTCTGTAGGCCAAGTTCATCAGGCTTCACAAGTTGATTTCTATGGACTCTGTAGGAAAGAAGCAAGCTTTCAACACTTAGGTAATTCAAAGTTGGTTTAATGACAAGGTTCAAATAAAAAAGTTCATCGGCAAGCTTCTAAGCAAGGATTAAACTGATTGAACCTTGAACCATTTTGGTTCAACAGGCTCAATAGGTTCCAAGGTTTAACTTCAATAGCAAGAGTTTAACTTCTTCCTAGTTTAAAGGCTTATACAAGTAGGTTCAATCAAGGTTCAACAAGTTTTTGAGGCTTGAACCATTGAACCGTTGAACCATTGAACCACTTTGGTTCAAAGTTTCAACGGCTTCAAGGTTCAACAGGTTCAACACATTTAGTTCAATGAGGATGAAAAGGACTTAGCCAAATCAAAGGGAATGAACCATTAAACCATTGAACCAAAGCTTGGTTCAACAATTGGTTCAATGGTTGGTTCAAATAAGTGGTTCAATGCTTCGGTTCACTCAATCGATTCATCAAAGGGTTCATCGACTTGGTTTAAAGCTTGGTTCAAAGCTTGGTTTAATGGTTGGTTCAAAGGAGTGGTTAATTCAAAAGTTCAAAAGAGTCTCCTGAAAGACAAGTGCCCTTGTGGAGGGCACTTGGTCGACAAAAGCACCCTTTGGAAGGGTCATTTTCAAGGAAGCTATAAAGGTAAGTTCTTTCAAAATTTTGTTTAAGGCAGTCAAAAGGCAAAGGCATAATTCCTTCAAACTTTTTATTTGAAGGAATTCCTTTGGACAAAAAATCTGAAGGAATTGGAAAGGCTGTGGGAGGAAAGCCTGAAGGAATTTCTGAAGGCCAAAGACAAAGCAATAATTCTTGCAAACTTTTTGTCTGTGGGAAAATGTCTGTGGAAAAAGTCCACGAGAAAATGTCTATGGGAAAGCTCCAAAGGATTCCAAAGATAAAAGGCCACTGAAGGACCCTAAAGGGAAAGTTCCCTTATAGGGGACTCTCGACTGCCAAATCAAAGGACACTTCCCCAAAGATGAAGGGTCATCTTCCCTTCAAGAGGATGCAAAACAAGAGACTCCCCAGAAGAAAGAAGCCTGAAGGCCATCCGAAGATTACCCAAAGGGTAGATACCCTTGTGAGGAACTCTTCCTAACCCAAAGTGGATCATTTATCAAGGCTTAAAGGGCAGGTTCCCTCCAGGAAAGCTCAAATGACAAAGCTGAAGGAATTGCTGAGGAAAGTGACATGCCTGCAGACATCAAAATTGTGATAATGAAATAGCCATTGATCCTTGTAAGTGTAAATCTATGGACCCAAATGCATTCAAAGACTTTAAGGCCAAGATCAGTAGGAAGTGACTAAGGAATAGAGAATTAAATTGAATCAAGGACCTAATTCAATTAACCAAAAAAGGAGGAATGATGAAGAAGGATCAGATCACTAGGTGGACATTAAAAGATGCAAACTTTCAATAGAGTGACTCATTTCTCTGCATTGAGAAAAGAAAATGGGTAAATGCCCCTAAATTATAGCCTATCTTCTTAAAAAAATTCAATGCAACATGATTTATTACTATTCCCAAGTCCATCTTGAAGAGGCTATATAAGGGACTCTCTTATTAGTGTAAAAGGATCTCTCTCTAACAATCAGAAACGAAACTCTGCCCAAATTGAAAGGCATTACTAAGACTTTGAGCTCTGATTGTTGATCATATTTTTTTATTGGAATAAGAAATAAAGTAACTTTTAAAACTTTGTGTTGTGATATCTTTGTTGTTGAGGAAACTATTCTTATGTACTTTTCCATAATATATTTTCTATTCATTTAATTAACAAGCAGAATTAGTGAAAGTAGTCAAGAAGGTGTCTTGAAGTCAACTATGGAGAGACTTTGTGCCCCCATAATTGCCTTTAGTGTGTTTTATTTTTTTTCTATGTAAAGGACCTTGGGATGACTTTGTGCCCTCATTGTTCTTTGTATCTCACTCTTGGGCAATTCAGGTGGAGACTTTGTGCTACATCTCAATTTGCTGGTTACTACGTCCTTGGTTATAGTTTGTAATTACTACTTGGAGTATTCTTGTGGTTTATTAAATAGTACTTCTGAAAGAAGAGGAGTGCTTTTTGTCATTTCCCTTGAGATTTCTCCTTTGATCTGCATGCATCATCTTTGAAAAAAGAGAGATGGATGGTTTATCCTACCCTTGAGTATTATTTTCTGTTTATATATATATATATATATATATATATATATATATATATATATATATATATATATATATATATATATATATATATATATAGCATATCTATATATATATATATATAGCATATCTATAGGGAACATCCCCTTGATGAGAGGAGAGATTAGTCCCCTTTTGATGTGGTGAACCTACACATTTGGATGACCAATCTTCCTACTTTGGCTGATCAGACCTATTTTGTTTATTAGTATGCTGATTGACAAAATATTCAACCAACAGAACCTAAACATGAAAATAATGAAACCTTGTTCACGACCATAGAATCAGATAACGAGGGCTACTCAAATGGGAAAGGCCTTATGGTTGATGTAGAATCAAATGAATCAAAAGCTGAAATGAACCTTAAATTATAATGCATAGGTTCCCTAGATGAGTTAAAATTCCAAAGGAGAAAGAATCATAAATTAGGATCACTAGTTAAGGATTATCATAAGTATATTGACTTGTTTAAGGAAAGGCTAAGTAACACTTCCAAGGAGTATGATGATATCATCAATCAAGTTGAGGCACAAATGGAGATAGTCAATGCAAGTCTAAAGGTTAAAGAGGAAGAATGCATTAGGTATGAAACTAAAGTGGAATCTTTGAAAATTGAGTTGAATCAAGCATCTATCAAGGTGAGGACCTTTGTGAAGTTTGAAAATAACACTGAGGATTTAGATGATATATTGAGTAGTCAAAAGTTTGAAAGTGATAAAATAGGTCTTGGTTTCAAATAAGATGAAAAGGAGGCACCTCAAGTCAAGGAGAATACTATTGAAGATTATAAGGTCAACATGAAAATAACCATAAAATAACCCAATCCTATAAGGTATGTTAATTCACTAAATGGTTACTATTTTGAGTGTATCCAATTTGGTATAGAGAAAGAGAGTCTAGAAGACCCTCTAAGAATGAGTACTTATGGAACTAGTCATAATTCAGATCAGTCAAGGGGCATGCATAAGGTGGTCTACTACAATTGTCATAGTGTAGGACACATTACAAGATTCTATCCTAATAGAGTTAGAAGGTTATAAAGTCAAAATAGGAAGTTTGAAACCCTTATAGTGTAAGAAAGAAGGAAACTTAAAGTGTGGAAACCAAAGATAATAAAGATGAGTCTTGATCAGTCTACAAGCTCAAGTCAATTGATTGTTATGATAGAGCATGATTTAATTGTGAAATCAAGTTAGGAATGCCATTTATTATCTCACATTCATGACCAAATGATTGATGAAGAGATCAAGCCTATAGTGTCAATCAAGTATAAAATGGATATTGAAGGAAAATTAGTCTTGTAAAATCATGGAGATTTGGGAATATCCTAAACTGGTGTTCTTTTAGTGCTCTATAGAACGGGGTAACTTCATTAGGCTTCATGAAGACACTCTTTTGTTATTAAAAGCATGATGGATGCTTGGTTTGAGGGGGAGTTATTCAGGTTGATTGAATGATTTTGATCTATGTTAAGAAGTGGACTTATGTTATGATTTCATCTAAAGGAGGTATGCATGAATTAAGGGAGATCATGTTTCCTTAATTATTCATTACTTTTGTTGCAAGAAGATGTGGTTCTAGATGGAAATTCGATTGAAAATCATTTTTAATTAATACCAAAGGGGGAGAAATTTCAAGAAGGGAAATGAGATTTTTCAAATTTAAGAATATTTTTCCATCAATGACAAAGGGAGATTTTGTTGAGAAGTGTTGTTATTGATGTCAATGTCAAGGTTGATGTCAATGATGTCAAGGTACATCTGGTAAAGATGCATGGTGAAGTGGGATGTCAAAAGAGAGAATTTTAAGGCAGCCTATTGTCTCTCTATTAAGAGATAATCTGAAGGAAACCTAATGATTCTTCTAAGGATGATGTCAAGGTTTAGTATAATGTAAACATGTTTGAGTACTAGTATTTGAGTACAAGGTGTCTTGATAGGCCTAGTCATAACTAGCATATTCATATCATGAGCATGTGTATAATGAGAATGAACATGTATGTGCATATGTATGATATTGTCTAAGGAACATGATATTCATGTGATCAAGGTGTATAAGCATCAATGAGTGTTTTAAGGTTAGTTAGAAGCTTCAAGTGCTTGAGAAGTCTAGTCATGACACTGGTCATTGCATGAAAAGACCTTGTGAGAAGGTATGAGCTTGGTGGCTTGGTGAGATGAATTCACAGAGGCATAAGAGGATTTATGAGGTTGTTTAAGAATTATTATGAGGATTTATATCCCTCAATTGAGTCTCAGGGTAAGCATACATGGGTAAGACTTATAGACCTAGTATACAACTAGACCAACTCTAGAACTTATTTAGCCTAATAAGGTAACATGAGCTATTGATAAGACATATGACAAATAATTGATATTATTTGAGAATGAGATAGGATTTTTGAGTTTTTAAATGAGGTGTTGAGATATTGGACGGTGGTTATAATTTTAACTTCAAGACCTTTTGTGACTTGCAGGTCGAGGACTAGAGAATAAACTAAGAGATGATGACCAGATGGGGCATCAAAATTAATTCCTAAGAAAAGAATGAGAATTTGAGTATTTTAAATGGTGTGATAGTTTTTCCCAAATGTTTTGACCAAGTGGAAGGTCAAAATTTTCATGAAATAACATGAAAAATGGGTTTGAGGTTTCTTGAGTGCACATAACAGAGGGTTCTCAACCTGAGAATGACTTTAAAGTGTTCATTGGCTCATGAAACCTTTTCATGGGAGCCTAAGATATTAAATATATATGGGTAAGGTTATTAGGTAATATCTCTAGGAATTAATTTTGGAAATGAGGGGTAATCTTTTATGAACAATCGTTAACACTAGAAAAAGTGTTAACCCTCTTTAAAACCCTAATAGTGACCCAATGAGAAAAATATTACTATAAATTACTCATAATGGTTTGAAATGACTAGTGAAGTTATTTTATCATGAATTAAACTTTCCTATTCACCTCCATATGTGATTGGTTTGTCAGGTGAGTGAGTGGACCCTATAGGAAAGGCCTTGTTTCTTAGACATTTGTTATAAAAGTTATAGTTGATTGATATAAAGATGATAAATAGATGAAGTTTGAATATTTAAACTTGTATATTATGTCCAAGGTGTCTTATAAGTATAATTTTTACCTCATTGGTGATAAACCGGTCATACAAGTTAAGTAGTTGCTAATAGGGCTAATAGTGTAGATAGTGAGAAAACTAGGTAGAAGTGAGAAGATGATTAGGGATGTGTTATAAAGGATTAAGGATGAATCAAAGTGCATGGATAAGTTTTAAATACCTTAAATATATGTCAATATTCTATATATATTTTTAAGGTCATTTTATATGATGAAAATGTTACTCATAAGTTGACTTGTCTAGTATAGATAAGACAGTGAAGGTATGAGGTTGTGAGATTGGTCTACAAGAACAATATTACCATATGACCATGATATTTATATATTTTATATTTATATAATGATAATATAAAATCATCCAAATGAATTATAATTCTTTGAAAGTGTCTACATAGGTGTTTAAGGTCACTATCACCATGATTGTGTTTGAAGGTAAACTGACAGATATGGGTAAACAAGTTATAATGATGTGTTGGAGGCTCTTTGCCCTGAGGTGAAACATATAATTCATATGATGTTTTTTAGGAAATTAATTTACTATCCATTATTTTAATAATCTTGGAATTTAGTGAAATTGATTGAAATGGTAAGGCCAAAATGGGTTGACTGGTTCAGGTTTGACTATGTATACTAAAGACATAAGATTGGTCTGTAAGACCAATATTTAGAATTAGACCTTATGATATTTATATCTAAGATTTATATAGATGTGTAAAATAATATATTTAAGGTGTAAGATATCATATAAATTATTATGTTAGGTTTTGGATATCAAGTTTTCATGAATGTGTTTTGAGGCTAGTTGGCAATTTTGAGTGGGTTATTTGCAGGAAGGATTTGAGTGCTTTTACCCTGAGTTGTGAAGTAAAAACATATGGTGATGACATGAAAGTAATATGTATGTATGTATGTATATATATATATATATATATATATATATATATATATATATATATATATATATATATATATATATATATATATATATATATATATATGATTTTTTACCATGATTATTTTGAAAAATTATGTTTTTGCTTCAGTTGTTTAAGATATTTGTTTTGAGTATGCACAAGCCTAATATGAATAAGTACTAATAGTGTGCTCTAGGTAGTGGTTTGAACTAACAAGTGTTATTAAGCCTAGATAATAATATAAATGGTATATTTGAGTGAAATATGATGTGTTATTATTATGTGAGGTGTCTTAATGTTCTCCAAGAAGTTTAAAGGGTAACATGTGCTAAGTAGGCCTAATGGGATTAGGTCTCCATGAGACCTAAAGGAAAGATAAGGCCTAATTAAAGTATGTCAGACCTAAATGGACTAAAATAATGTTTTATCTGTGTATATTATATATAATAATATCCATTTAAATACTAAAATAAGACTATAAGAATGGTTGGACAACTTAAAAGGATATGATCAAGTGGCTTGTGTATATACTAGGTAATTTTAGGCCTATTTGTGTATATAGAGTGAAAGTGATTAAGATAATAAATTGGTGAGAATAATAAGGTCCAAAATACCCTAAAAATATAATATAGGATTAGTGATTAAAAATTTATATAGCTTATGCATATGAGTATCAAGGTGATATAACCTAATCAAGTCAAGAAGAAGGTTAGTTAAGCGAAGAAGGCTAGAGACCAGTTTTGAGAGGGATAAAAGTGTGTGAAGAGATGATGAAGGAGACCACCATATATTATATGAGAAATAAGGTATTATTAATGTGATCATGTTTTAAGGTGGTTGAGTTGGTATTGATTCATATAGTGGGTTGGTGTTTTCTTTTAAGTGGGTGCTTGTTAAATCCTAATTGAGTTGGTGCTTAGTTAATTGGGGTTGGTAGTCCATATTAATTGGGTGATTCACTAAATTTAATGTTTTTATTATAGGACTATAGTCCATTTGAATCATTAGTGGATTTTATTCCCCTTGAGGGTTTTCCAAATATATATTGTGTTCATATGTTTCATGCTCCTATGGATTGGTGTTTATTCTTGCAAATATGTGCACGCTTGTTTATATGATCTATGATTGATTAAGTAAGATTGTTTAATAAAGTTTTAAAATATTGATTCACACTCCCTCTCAGTTATTTTTATTCTAACAAAATGGGGTATTACTACATGCAATGGTTTTGGAATTTGAAATTGATTTGGATTTTACAATATTAGGCACATGTTACATAACATATTCACCTTAGATATGTCTCATGAAAAAACTATGTATAATAATGGTACCATGCATTGAATTCTACCATAAATGTGAATTTTAATGATATAACTATGTGTTTTGGCCAATTTGAATAACTATGTAAGTGTAGAGGACATGATTCCAAAACATAACCCCATTATATATAGATAAATCTAAAACTAGTATAATTACCAATGTGGAGTACATGTTTCCAAAACATGCTCCCACTATAAATTGGGGATGTTGAATATTGAATAAGTTAAGAATAACATGCTTTAAGTCATGCCCCCCCACTAAATTTATGAAGTGATGTAAGTATCATATGATGACTAAATGTGGATAACATACTTCCTAAGAATTCCCTCATTATAATCATGAAATTGGGAATGTGTAAAAACCATGTTATCATGATATGCATCCATTGAATATGAAAAATGGTGTAATTACCAAATACTGAATGAGTGTGAAGAACATGCTTCCAAAGCATGCTCCCACTGAATCTAAGAAGTGTGCCAAGTATAGAGAATATTCTTACCATGAATGCCCCCACTAATATGTCTCCCCTTTGAGGTGAGGGAAAAATAGTACTTGGTAGTTACTTGAACACAAATGAATAATATATCCATATATTTTTATATTATATGATTGAACCATGTAACATATAGAAAGACTGTGTCTATTTTAATGTATCATTAAAGTGCATATTAATAATGTGATCACATGAAAGCCTAAGATGTATGATAAATATCATGGAAATGTATAGATATTAATAGTGAAAGTACAACAAGAAAATAAGCACACACACAAGAGCACTCAAAAATAGGTCAATAAAAAAAGGTCTTAGGAGATTGGAAATAATAAGCATGTTTAAATGTCATAAAATTGAATGGACATGACATAGTCACATACCCACAAAGGAAGGAATGAAATATTTAAATGTCCGTAAAATAAGTAATGACATATTAAAATGTAAATGAGATAATACATAGGGATAGGGGATTCATACAATGGAGCATAATCAAATGCTTGAATAAACAAGACAATATCAAGGCAAAATACTCCAGAAAGTGTATAAATTAAAGCATACAAAACCAACATAAACATGCCATAGTAGTACATGGACCTAATGTGTTAGTAAAAAACATCAAGTGCATGGGATATGAAGTAACCCATGTAAGATATAAATATGGATAGTAGGCATGTGTATGTGCATATGTAAGCTCAAACATGATAATTTAGAATGATCATCAAATAATATAACATGTGTGTATCTGGATCACAGAAGGATGCTCCCAACATCCTAGAGATGTGAATAGAGGGAAATATCAACACTCATAAGTGCATAAAATCATGTATCCATTTATTAATGTATATGTGCATGTAGAAGTAACTGATATGTTATCCCCAAATATGAAACTAACACATAGATGCCAAGTAGTCAATAAAACATGTAAGTGCCAAAAATGTTTTTGGATTTTTTAAACATTATTAATTTTTTTGGTATTTTTGGAAGAGATAAAATCATCCTAAGATGTAATCAAAAGTATAAACATAATTATATCCCCACTTGGAACATAGTGCAAAAAACTTGTGTTATACCAAGGAGCATGTATAGGTGCAATATCTATCACTATAGTATATGTGATACTAAGTCTATATATAATAGGAGTCTAATGTTTTGAAGTACCAATATAAGGAATAGGGGTTTGTGAAACCCAATTTTTTTTACTATATGGTTCATTTGGAATAACAATAGTAGGAGCCTATGTAGTTGATATAGAAATTTGAATATGGTGCATAAAAGATAAGGATTATGTGTAACTCACTATCTATCTTTGATGTAAATCTGTATTAAGTACTGGCCACCTAGTAAAGGGAATTGCTTGTTTCTTACCCTTTTACAACATATTAGCCTTAATAGGCTTAATAGTTAACCACCTGGGTATGAATTTATCTTATTCAAGGGGATACTCATATGGAACACCAAAAACTATAATTCCCCAATTGTCATGAATTTACATAACACACCCATACATTATAAAAGGTACTGATCAAAGAGTATGTATCCAAGGTAATATAAACATGTCAAAGACACCTATAGAAGTTATAACTGAGAAAGTGGTAACTACATGTGTGGGACTGATGTATAAAGGTAGATCAATCTCTCTAAGAACCTTTTATGAGGTCCCATTGAATGCTTTAACTGATCTAGTAGAGGAGTGTAAATCATGATGCTTATAACCCAAATACATAAGTAATGTCATGGTGCAAACATTTTTTCTTGCACCATTATCAATCATAACAATGTATATGGTGTGTTTATCAAGGTATATTTGAATAGATAGGGAATGAATATGAGAGTCATAATCCTTAATTTAATTATCATTAAAATAAATAGCAGGTTCTCAAACCATAGGAGGCATATGTTATGTATAAGTACCAATAAACTCATATACTGGGTGTCTATAATGTGATGTAGGAGGATTTTCATTATATGCCATTTATACTCTGGTTCCTTCTTAGAATGGTTTTACAAAATATTGTTAAATATTTTTTTCTTATGGTGATCACTAGGTTGTGAACCTGATTCCTTTAGAGAATCATCAAATTTAATATTTTGGTCATATATAATCACCAAGAACCTTTTGGGAGGTCCCATCAAACTGTCTAACTAATCTAGTAGAAGGATACAAATAAATATGAGTATAACTAAGATTCAAAAGTAATTTCATGGTGAAAACATTTTCACTTACCCATTATCAATCATAACATTATCTACAAGCATGTGATCAAGGAATTCTCAAATTAATAAAGAATGAATATTATACTCATCATCCTTGATCTTAGTGTCATCGAAAGTAACAGAAGGTATTTTAACCATAGGGGGTATATGTCATGTATAAGTACCCATAATACCATCTAATGGGTTCACTTAATGTGATGGATGAGGATGTGCATTATATTTTATTTTCACTTTTGGTTCCGTCTTAAAATGGTCTTGCAAAGGATTATTAAATATTTAATATTTTTGGATATCACCAAGTTGTGACCTTGATTACTTGGGAGGATCATCAAATGTAATCTTTTGGTTATAAATAAGGACTTGAATCTTATGATTCAAGGTAAAACATCTATTTGTATAATGTTATATCCCCTAGTCATAATTATATTAATAATTCACATCATATAATTTGGGTAGAGGTCTATTCATATTAACCTCTATAGGATGAAGGAGAGATATAAGATGACACTCTATTAACCATGTTAGTAATGAAGTTAGAGACCGAGGTAAATGAAATAAATATTTCCTTAGTGCATTGGATAAAACAAGATGATTAGGCTGATGTGAAAATGTATTAATAGTTTTTTTTTTTTCTTTTTTAGGCTCAAGAGGTTCTACCTTTTAACCTAGCTTGATTGTAAACTTGGTACTATATGTATATGTAGCTAGTGTGTTTGATACATACTTGAGATTATTCAATGAAATTATCTTCATTTCATGGTCTCATACAATAGGTCATAAATAATTAAAATATTTAAACTTATTGAAAATAATGCAATCATGTATAGGAGCAAATAAACTTTGCTTGAATATGTCCTGTAGCTCTTTATCTGCCATAGTATTAGTCATTTTAGCCAACATTATATTTTTCCTCAAGACATATTCCATGATAGGTTCATTTTTTCCTTGTTTTATTTTAGTAATTTGAGCATAAGAAACCATTTTATAAATATTAATGGAAAAGTGTGACAAAAACTACTCTACAAGAGGTTTGAATGATTTAACATATTAGAGAGGTAAATCATAGAACCACCTCAAATCATTGTCCTTTAGGCTTCTTGGGAATAATTTGGTTAAAATTTTATCATTGAAATAATAATCAAGTCATGTTACATAAAATGATCTAATATGTTATTTAGGATCACCCTTGCCATCATAAAATGTGAACTTAAGTGAAACAAAACTAGTTGGTAAATGGTGTAAAGATATCTCAAGTGAAAGAGGGTTATGTAACACATTTTGGGAGTTGATATTAGAAAGAGACTTTAAAGAATTTTCTTCAATGTTTTTAAACTTTTCCTCCAATGTCTTTATAACTTAAATTACTATTTGAACTATGGACCCATTGATATTTTTATTAGCAAGTTGAGTAGTCACCAAATGTGATGTTATCATGGTTTGAATAGGAATTAAAACTAGTGTTTGAGTTTAAACATTTGTTAGCCCCATAGAAGATGTAATAATTGTACTTTTAGGAAACAAAATTTGAAAAACATATACCATTCCCCCATCAAAAGTATTAGGTTGTAATGTGTTCAGGGGGAGGGTAGTTGTTAAGTGGGGATACCTATAGTTCTAATATCATGATCAATACATGGACCCATTTAGTCATCTATGTTTTTTGTTTTCTTAGTTTATAAAATTATATTTATAATTTCATAAAGATATTTAGGTTTTTTATGAATACACTCATGAAATAATGCAATTTATTACACTTGTTAATAATATATTTGATAATATTTATTGCTCTCATTAAACTCATGGGTTTCATTATCAAAATATTATTCTATGATAGCCTCATTAGTATTCTTTCAATTCTCAACATTGGTATCATCATGATTCATGGGATTAGCTCCCTCATTTATTTGGGACATCTTAGGTGGTGAGAGGGAAAGCTAAATTTGTTCAATGGGCACACCTCATAGTTAAGGGCTATGCCTAGGTTGTATGTAAAATAATGTAAGCATGAAATACAAAATTACAAAAATATGGTTCCCCAAATTAAAACCCTATCTAAATGAAAACCCTAGGAATAAGATATTTTTACATTCATACAAATCAGGTTCACCAAATGCCAAACCCTAAACACATAAATTGGGGTTATCTAGGGTTAAATGGGATATGAATATCATAGGGTACAAGGGTGATAATTACCTCTATAGTAGGCCAATTAAATGCTAAACTTAGATATAACATGTGTTAAATTCATTAAACTAAGATAGGTTAAAAAATTGTAAATGACAAAGAAGTAATGTACTTAGCTAATTATGATGTTGATATTTTTGGATTTGGAATAGGCATGAATTAGACTAAAAGAAGATATTAGAAAATTTACCAAATTCTAGATTGGGTGCCTCTAGAGCCATAAACACAAGCATCAACCTTTGACAATTATGTCATTGCTACAATCTAAACCTAATGTAGGTGTCATATATGGAATATTTACTAGAAAAGGATGTGACCACATGGATATTTGATTTTTTTTTTAAACTTTCACTCTGGTGCATTTATTTCTAGTTCATAGACTATCATTCATGAAATTGTAAAATCCTAGTTCTTCATCTTCATAATAACCTTGGGGGAAAATAGGTTAGTGGCCATACAGTGTCAAGATAAAACTAAATACCCCTTTGTAAATGATTTCTACCTACATATATAATACTCTAAAGAGGGACCTAAACCAATGTAATTATCCCTTACGTGTTGTCTTGTGTGTGAATCATGCAATATGTGGAAAGTAAGTATAAAAATGCCCTATCTTGTAACTTGTTAAATATATCTCTTGGAATACTCATTCAATAGTTTATACATATGTATGTGTTATCTCTCTGGCTAATATGGAAATATAATAAAAAAGGGAATCCTTTCTCACATGAATTCTTGATTGAATATCTTTTGTAAGTTTCTTAGTGAGTAGGTAATACTTTTACAGGTGAGAAATGAACAAAGAGTGATTATGAAAAAAAACCACTCCTATCAAGGAATAAATCACATTAAACTACTTAGATCAACCATTAATATACATTTCATTTGAAAATTGTGACTTTAGGGAACTGGACACTTTCATTAGATTATGACACCTACATCAACACATGTGCCTGTCTGGGATGACAGTGTCTAGGGAACATGAAAGTAGGTATAGGCTCAACACTTGTAGAGGTAGAAGATAAGTAGGTTTTAAGAATTATAGGAAAGATATAAGGTATGGGTCATCAACATAAGATTGGTCAGATCATGATACAGGCCAAGGGACATAATTTAGAGCAAATGCAAGACTTATAAAAGAGAGAATGGTCCAAAATTGAGAACAACCAAGGTCTGAGTTTTCTAAGTGTAAAAGATTGAGGTGTTATATAATCCATAAGTATCATCTAGAGAGTGAAAAAAATTCTTGAACATATCAATAATATTTTAATTTGTATGTGTAAAATTTGGAAAACTCCATTACCTATGGCCCTTGGCCTTATGTTTTCTGTGATATTTGAACTTTTACTTTTTTTGAAACGTTATTAGTGTCTTTTGTATATGGTCATTCACCTTATTTGTTAAAACATATTCATGTCCAATGTAGGTGGCCCTTAGCCTTATTTTATTACATTGTATGACATTGCGTACCATTTTGTATTGTGAATGTTGTGTGTACATGTATTGATTAATGGTGACATAATACATATCATGCACTTTTACTATGTTGTCTACTTCAAATATGGTTATTTCACTCCAGATTCAGTGTTAAATCTATATAGACAAACACTTATATGCCTCACATTCAATATGTTACATAAATAATTCAAAGACAATTACATTACATTACTAATAACATAATCTCCACATGTTAACATAATTTTATCTATATCACATGATATAGTTAACTCTTATTTTAAGATGAGTGAATTGTATGCTACAAGCATCATATCAAAAGGGGTGCATCATAGTGGGATTTTCTTAGATATCCAAGCCTCCGTGAGAAGAAACAAATATATTTTGGATAAAATATAGGTTTAAAAAATACATAATATAGGTTTCAAAGATACAAAATACAAGTTTTCAAAGAAAATTCAAAGATAAAATTCCATATCAAAATACATATTTTTCAAAGATCTAGGGTAATTTATAAATCAATCATGTGAATATAATTTGAATAATAATTCAAATTATGGGGTCATATGACATGCATGTGCACTAAATTTTCAAATACTCAAATCATAAAATTATACACACTTGAATTTGTATAGTTAAAATATCAAAGTTACATGTTGTAAATATAGTTAAAATTGAGTATATAGGTGCATATAACTTTATATAATTTGGAAAAAAATTAGGGATCATGATTCTTGTTCATTCTCACATATTGTTTTACTCAAAAGTTTCCTCATTTTTTAGTTTAATGAAAGTAGAAGTAAAACTGAAAGAAAGGGGTGTGTAAGGGCACCTAGTTAAAAGTGTGCACATATTGATATCCAAATGAAGTGATAAATCCTCTTTATCTAGGGAGGAAGACCTAAAGTAAGAAATAACTAAAAGAAACCTATTTATTAGATAATAAGGTGAGAGGATTACCTAGCATAGGCTAGATCCAAGTAAGCAACAACTTGCTAGGATGGCTATCAATCCCCTTTCTGATAAAAGGTTTGGTATAAATAGAGATAATACTCATAGTAAATAACATAAAGATAAATGATATCTAATACAAGAAAATAAAATTTTTGTTATTAAAAATAAATGTTTAGGTCAATTCTAGTCTAGGATGGTCTAGTCTAGTTGCTGATGAGAGGTAGAAAATAGAGTTTGGTCAAAGATTTGGTCAACGGGTAAAAGGTTGTAAATTTGGTTAAAAGAAGGTAACTATTAGTATTTAAGGTAACTATCACTAGTTGAGGCAATCAATGATGGTTGGGAAACTAGCAATAGTTAAGGTAACAGGTGGTGGTTGGGCTAACTATCAATGATTGCATGTCAAATTCTGGGAATGTCCAAAAATTAGGTGGAAGGTTGGAGTGAAGGGATAAAAAATGAATTAGAATAGGTCTAAAAAGTGGAGGATGAAATGTTGGTAGGTTTTATTCAAGTTAAGAGACTTATAAAATAAATAAAGGAATCCAAAACAAATAGAAAATACATGTTATCAAATTGTGAAGAAAATTGTAGAAAAGACGTGGAGGAATTCCACTAGTATAATGATACTCCAAATTTTATGGATGATTTGGGTAAAGATTTGGGTTGATTTTGTTGAATACTTGTAAAAATATTTTTGTAGCATGTAGTTATGGATTTTTTCTAGATCTATTCTCCTTCTTGTAGCTCTCCTTTTATAGGAAGAAGTTGATATATGGAGTGGAAGAAGTTGTTAAATAGGTAAGGTAAAAATATTATAAGTTGGGAACTACAAAGATGATTTTTATCACCAAATGGAAAGTTTCTAAATTAAGTGTGAATTTAATCTTACACTCAATCTAGAAGTTACTTTGATACAAGTAGGGGACCTGACTATCGATGGTTAGGCTGACCATTGGTGGTCGAGGGTCTAAATGAAAATGGGTGAAAAGTGGTTAAAAAAAGTACGTTAAAGTGGTTAAGTTAATATTTTCACAATGGGGATAGGTTAACTAGTTCCAAAGGTTAGGTAAGGGTTCAAGGGTGTTTTAACATCAAGTTTTTGAGTGTCTAGACATACACATTTTAAAATATCAAAGCTCAAAGTTTAAAAGCTATAAATGAATTCATGATGGAGGAATGCATATTATTCATTTTATTTTAATCATGTAAATATAATCTATATCTATTTGTAATTATGTGATACAAATCTATTGTAGGTAGTGTATGTTGAGGATAAAACTATATATCATTTGGAACAAATCTAGGGGGCATGATTCTTGTTCATTCTCACACACATTTTAAAATAAAAAATCTCAAATTTTCAATGTTTTAAATGGTGTTATGATGGAGGAATGAATATTCTTCATTCTCTTTTGATCATGTAAATATAATTTATATCTAATTGTAATTATGTGACTCAAATCTATTTTAGGCAGTGTAAATTGAGGTATAACAATGATTAATGGCCATATAATTACTTCTAAGAACCCATTATGTCATTACATATTCTATTTTAGGTGATGTACATTTAACTCTAGTGAAACTCAATGTTACTAATGTCACTTCTAGTTGGTCCATCATGAATCTACATTTTTTATTAGTGCTTTGGGTATTATTACGCATTAATGAGAGTTGAAATAATGCATATTTCTAAATCAAGAGATTGATTAATTATTCAAATTTTGGACCTGATCACTCTCAATTCACCATTGATTAAAATTATTTGAATGCTTCAATAAGGGGGGATATTTATCCATCATCAATTACAAGCTACTACATAATTTGGTTTCACCTAAATTCTCATGCACTTCTTTCTTTCTCTCTTTTCAATTTTTAATTGTCAAATTTTAAATTTTTAAAATTTTCAAAATTTTCAAAATGGATACTTCACAAGTT
>JARHVA010007774.1:200000-242500 GCA_037957365.1 Torreya grandis
TGTTTGATGATTCATTATAGCCATTTTAAGTTTTTAATGGGTGTCACAGTCTTATAGGGTCATATATGGAGTTATAAATTCATTAAGAGTATTTATTTGGTGTGTTTCTAGGAGATAGAGGTGGAGTTAAGGAAATCTAATAAAGAGCAAGAATTACAAAACTCTGCCTGCATGGAAAAATTTCTATACATAAACTATGTATTTTATTAAGAGAATTAAATAAATAGAGGTGTTTGATGAACCATTATTGAATCTTAGGGATTCATATGATTGTAAGTTATATGTTGTTATTGTTATTAATACTTATTTTTATCTCTTATGATGATTTTTTAGTTGAAAAGGTGGTAACCTACAACATAGTCCCATTTGGGAGTAATTCTACCAATATACAGTCAAGAGCGACAAGTAAGTTGCATTGTGGATGATTTTTTGAGGGTTATTTCATTGTTTGAATATAAAACATAGTTTAGAGTGTATAAATAATGGTAAAAATCCATTTTAAGGCTCATAAATACTTTAAAAGTACAAAAGCTTCTTAGAACCTTCACACAACCCTCTTTTACACTCAAAATTTGGTTAATTTGATTGTTAGAGATGTTTTGAGATTGTTCATGCACATAAAAACTATTAGAGAAGGTTAATCAATGTTTTTAAAACCTCATATAGGTATTATAAGTATTTTAAAGTTTTTAAAACTCATTTTAACCACTTTTATATACTCTCAGCAACCTACATGCCTATGCAAACCTATACTAGGGTTTCAAATTTTCATATGGAATAAATTTTGTTTCCACCATAAAAATATCATGAAAATTTGTAATATGACATTATTTAACATGTTATATAATATTTTTGAGGTTATAAGTTATTACCTTAGCATACATTATGGTATCTAGGCCTGTGTGATTGGAGTATGACTATAGAGACCTATTTGCTTGAGAGGTGTATTTAGTTAGTTGATCTCCTTTGCGATTTAAGTCTTAAAACTTGGTTTGAATATAAAAAAGGATAATGGGTATCCAAAAATTCATTTATTCTTATTATAAACTTTATATATTTTTTAAAATTTTTATATTTTTCTAAAAAGAGGGATACAAGAGCTAGGCTTCAAGAAGGAAAAAGTTGATTGCTTGAGAGATTTAAATTGGGGGTTAAGTATTATAATTAGATGTGTGAGAGAGTTAAAATAGGAATGGGATAGGTCATATGATACCTTATTATATGTTAAGAGTATTTAAAACCAATTACAAGGATTTTAGATCCATGAACATATGTGGTAATGAACAAGCTTGAACCAAGAACAAAGAGTAAAGGCTTGAAAGTGGTGTATGAGATGATGAGGTTAATGATAAAGAGGAAATAGTGTAGAGGTATTTGAAAGATTATGTAAATATAGAGAGGAGAGGATTATGTAAATAAGGAGGCTTATGTGTCTATAAAAGGGAAAGAGTGATCAAGAGAGTTCAAGATGTGAGCAAATACCTACATCACAAAATAGATCAAAGGTTAGAGAAATGATAAAGGCATAGATCAGAGATAGGCATGTGCATGAATATAGTGTATTCATCATATCTACATCACACAACCCTCTATGGAACTAAAATTTTGATTTATATATTATCCACTCCTCCTTTTATGGTGATATTCACCTTTTGGTCTGTAGTTCCCTTTTGTATAACTTTCTTGATTCCCCAATTCCAACCTTAGTATGTAACTTAGATATTTACCAAACATTTTTACACCATTTCCTTCTACATGATATTATTTTGAATATACATGAAATCATTTATCTTGTGTACTTGATTAAAATGAATAAAATTATGGAACTTCATGCATTCCCTCTGATAATTATTTAATGTTCCATTCTTAAAACAAGATCTTTGAAAACTATTTATTCCTATTCTACTACCTTGCCTTTCATAGTTTCATTCACCATAACTCCTTCCTTATTGAGTTTTTTAAAAAAAAAAAATCTAAATATGTTACTTAATCTTTTGAAATCCATATTTATGCACACTTCATATCTAAATAATTTCTTACATGTTTACCATGTCATGAATATGCATGATACAAGTTTTACACAACATCACTTTGACTTGCTTAAACTTGTAAACCATTACATTATTCATTGTCTTGTTCATGTCATGATATAATTCAAACTAAATGCAAACATCTTACACCTTCTTATTCATGTTTTTATTTTTTGTACGGCCCTCACTCTCACATTATACACACCATAGTCCTTTCCTTGAATCTCATGCATTATTCACATAAAATTTCCAAATATGCATAGCCACTTTAAAAAATTGATCTTGTGTCAAAACATAATAGTGTGTCCTAATTTTTGGCATATCATATACACTTCCTATCTATCCTATAAATATTTTGATTTGGGGTCCTTGATAGTAATCAAACAAATGAATTTTATATTATAGATACAAAGATGTAGTGCATATATAATTTTACAAATTTTTTAAAATAGTTACATATTTTTTTGCATGCATAGTGGGATACAATATTATAATTTGAACCACCTCCTAAACTAAACTCACTTTAGCATACAAATTCCCTATGAATTTTATATAAAACATACCATCCAATTTTCCTTTACATTAGACAAATAATTCATGTCTATATATATTCAAAATGCTAGGAATAGTCATCCCACAAAGCACATTACACACTACCTAAAATGAATGTCATAAGACAACTTGGAAAATGATGTCTTAAAACCAACATACTACACATGTATTATCTTAGTATAATCTTTCTTAATATTTTATAGAGCATAAATAATTTGACGCTTGTAACATATAATGAGGAAGTACCTCTTAAAAATAATATTGAGCTCAATTAATTCCATTTCAATAAGATTTGGATCAAACTTCCTATATAATTTATATACACAATATATTACCATCATGGAAATTGGCTGAGTTTTTACTCTAGTGTATTCACTTCCATTGAAAATGATGTGATTTTGAGCCTAAATATGTGATCCAAAACAATTTCAATACCATTATACTTATGTATGTTCATTAACATCTTATAGTATATTTTTAGTTGTTGTCTATGTGGTTGTGCTTACGCACTATTCCAAATAGTAGTACTTCCATTTCCACTATTTAATTTTTTATGCTCCCTTTTATGAATTTATTTTATATTTCATCTAGAAATTTCACCATGACTAATGAAAATTTAATACCATCCCTACCTTTTATTGTGTTCATTTTCACAATCACTCTTATAAACTCAGTGTATGGATTCCAATTATCCACAAAATGTTCTCACACTCAGTATCCAATATTATGTTAGTTTTATAAATGTCACTTTAAAAACATGACACATATATGGATCAACTATAGTTTAACTTAAATTTGATATCTCAAAGACATTCATATTTGCATCCACTTCATTGATAATTTAAATGCTTATTCAAATATTTACTTTTTACACCTAAGGATTCCCCATTATGAACCATCTCTTCCTCCTTAAAGAGATTATCTAATCCTCATAATTTCTTCATTTGTCTTCTTCATTTTGTGAAAGTATTCACAACATTAAAATGACTCAATTCCCCCTTCCTTATGGAGTTCATAATTTACAACCTCATTTCTCTTTCCACATTTTCGTTCATCTTCAATTTCCTTATTCTAAGTTAATATATCCTCTAGTTCCCCCATGCATATCCCTAACTTATCACAAGGATTAACTATCCATCACTAAGGTTTAATTAAAAAATTCTCCAATGATAATTGTACACACATACACTTCTAAACTCCAAACTACCTACAAATTAGGTCTCAATTTTGTTTTGATTGATCTTTCCTATCCCTAAGCAGGCTAGATCATGTCCAGTAATTAGGATACTCACACTCACAATGCAAACATATCAATTAATCCCATGGATAAAATTCTCACTTGAGACATATCAAGAGTACACTGAGCATTCCATTGATATAGAGAGAAATATGAAAATAATAAACATGTGTAAATAAATAAATACTCAGACCATATAAAACACTCAATAAATTTTCAATTTAATTAATCACAAGTATGCACATGAAAATGTATAAATAATTATAAGACTTATTGACCATAATGGTATGATACATTTGAGTTACAAAATATATACAATGACCACAAAACCTTCCATAACAAAATATATTTACAACCCATAAAATCAATCTTCATTTCACTTTAGACCTAAAAAATAGTTCCTTCATATGATGAAACATGTAAATCTTCTAGGATATCTAAAATGATTGTGAAGGATATTATGAATAGGTTTCATAGACCCCCTTGAACCCTTATAGCTATCATATCTCATCCTCCACTTATTTATTTTTTTGATTTTTTAGCATATTAAAAACATATGCTTCTATCCTTGATTGATCTTGACCCATCAACATGATCATCTATTGGTGATTCACATATATTGGATCTATGTTCTTTTGAGATACATTTTAATTTTTAATGTGATATATTTTTATTCTTACTTATAGCATGGTAGTGACTTCAAAACCATTATTTTTCTAGACTACACTCCCCATGTCATCATTCATATGCATCAAATTTATCTTATGCATCATCCCTTCTAATACTCTTCTAGAATTCATATTATCAATAAGTGTGTCTCACACACACTCTTTCATACTTGGCATTTATTTTTGTTTAATTTTCTATCCAACATTATCATATTTGAATTCAATGTCATGTAATTAGGAGTTGTGTTGAATTTAGACATGCAAACACTATCAATTAAATAAATCTAGGATTGATCATAGTATCGACACACATGAGACATATTTTCTTGGTCCAATGATCTTATTGATTCCATTGTTTTATTATGCAAGGTTAGAATTTTAGATCATTATTTAACATACACAAGCCACCCAAACCTTAATATAGGCCCCAAATCCTTTTCCCTTGATATTTTAGGTCAAAGATTCACTATTGCAATTAAAAAAGGGTTGTAATATGAAAATTGAAGACATGGAAGTTAAGATTAAAACTAAGGAAGTGAACCTACAAAGTAAAATTCTGAATTCATATACTTTACCATAAGTAAAATTTTTACTCCAAAACATTTTCCAATAGTAAACTATACAATTCTAGTAACCTTATCTATTTAGATCGAAACATATGGGTGAAAGTATTCAGACTCTAGTTGCATATTTCCAAAAAAAATCAATGTTTTAAATAACATTCTAATAATATATGCCTTTATATGACTCAATATAAAAATACACTAATTGAGTTACTAAATACACATTATTATTGTATTGTACATGTATTATAGACACTAAATTATATTTCACTTATTTGTATTACACATACATAAACTATTATTTTTATTTTATAAATAATAAAAACATAATTGAATAATTCCTCCAAGAAATTAATAAATCAAAAATACTTTTTAATATAAAATGAAACAAAAAGTAAAATCAATAAACAATAAGATGAAAATCCAAAAAAAAATTAATAATCTAAAAATTATAAACTCATTTAAATTTAAAAATATTCATATATTTGAACATAAATAATGGCATGAAGGAGCCTCACAAAAATAAAAAATGATTTCACTTGTAATCACTTTCATAAAGGAGATCACCTTAAATGGCAATGCCTTTCATTATTGGAAAAGTTTATTTCAAAGGCCATGATGCATAAAATCCTACTAGAGTTACTACATTTTAGTAAATGAAAATAAAATATTATGTTGTAATTAATAAATGTCAAATATTCAAGATGAAATTGTAGATACAGCGAGAATGGTTTTATTTTAACAAGTCAAGAGTAGATTTTAATGTTCAGAGACATAGAATATGTCACTAAAACAACATTTATAAATTTTGATAGTTAATTTAAATCAAAATAAGGGTTCTTGGTGAGGAAATTAAAATTTAGTTATTTAATGTATTATTCCTCAGGTAGAGGTTTTAAGTTTTCTTAAAATAGATTATAGCTTATCTCAACTGGAGGTTTTAAGCTTGCTTTGCATACAATACCAAATTTTATGGGATTTTAAAGTAAATGATTCTAATTTTCTTATATTTGTGAATCTAGACAATAAGAGATAATTTTTGGATTTGAAGATATAAAATCCACTTTTAGATGTAAATTCTTATCAAAGGATCTTACTTAGCATAAAACATGTCTTATGAAGTATTTGAACACAAAAAATAGTTACAAGTATAAATACACAAAAAAACATCAAACTGGGGTGGTTGTTCCATTTATAAATTTTTAGACTTTTAAAAAATATAGTATTTTAAGCTTATTTGGAATTTATCATAGATTATTAAATTTATTTGATTTTTTCATTGATTAATTAGAAAAATAAAACAAAGGGTTGCTTGCAATTCTAGCATGGATCAATTTACACCAAAATTAATAGTGCTAGATTTGAATATGGATCATTTACAACAAAATATAAAATTTCAATTTTATATTATTTATGAAATAAATTTTTTGAGCTTGATTAACATAGTACATGTCATTATATTGGTGGTATTTTGTGAAGGATTAATTAAATGCTTAGTAAGTTGGATACTGTAATTTGAATTATTTAAGCCTTTTTCAAATAAGTATTTTAATTTTAAATGACTTAAAACATTATGCCTATGGGATTTGAAACTTTGGGCATGGATCAAATTACTTATTAAGGAAAAATAAATATACATAAACTTAATTAATTTATAAATATAAGTTTAGAGAAAAATATATATTTATGGGATTTGAAGATATAAATTCAATTTTAAAACTTAATGTTTACTAAAACAACTTGCTTACATAGAAAATTATATATGTAGTCTTTATAGAAATCAACTTAATTAAAATTATTAGTCCATAGCGAAACACCAAACTAGGGTGCCTTCTAAGGCACTTACAATTATGTAGGATTTGTAAATATAATGTTTTATTATTGTTTGGAATTTGGTATAATGTATTCCATTTGTGTTACTTCAACATCAATCAATTTACACAAAAAAACAAAACAATGCTTAATATTTGAACACGAATAAATTTTCACCATTTTTAATGGTGCTAGACTTGAATAGGGATCATTCACAACAAAAAATGAAACTTGAAATTTTGTATCCTTTCTCAATAATTTTTTTAATCTTGATGAGCATGGAACATGAAATTTAAAGGATTTAAACTTGGATCGATTCAAGCACATAACAAATCATTTGTATAATTTGAAAATGAATTAGTTTAGTATAGAAAATGCCATTTATGTGCATATTACATGGAATAGAATGTGTAATTTATGGGATTTTAAAAATTGAACATAGATTAATTTACTTACCAAGTAAATTTAAAGATACATTAGGATACAAAATCTATATGCTTAATGATCCTAGATTTTTACTCACTATGCACTAGAAACAGTTCATTGAAAACATGAAATAAAAAATGTGCACATTTGTCTAGTTTTAATAAATGAACATAAATTAAATATATAAATATTTGTAGAGAAAATATGAAGGGAAATTCCACCTTACAACTTGAGGTTCCTAATATTTATTGTGTCTAAACGATTCATTTACATGCAAATGTCATAGTTAAATATATACATGAAAAATATCTGTATAAATTTTACTAGTTTCAATAATTCAATAAAAAGTGATACCCAAAATATGTGAATATTAAGTAAATAAAAACTCTTTTATTATAATTTTTAAATAAATATGAATTGAATATATATGTATGCAAATTCTAAATGATTATATCAATGTTTAAAAAAATGTTGTATCAGCACAAGGATATTTATGCATAGATAATTATTTTGTATACAGTGGTGACAATTAAATATATACTTAAATTTTAGTAGCATTTATTAAATTTTAATTTCAAATCAAGATGAAACAAAATTCTATGCTCTATAGATTTATTTTTAGAAGTATACTTTATTTAGCATGATAGTTTAAAGTTGTAAGTCAAATTGAATATATGATAATTTATTTTCCTAGTAGAGAGTGAGTTTTGAATATCTTAATAAATTTTCATTAGATTATGAAAAACATCTTGAAAACTGACTATTTTTTATGTCAAATATTAATCAACCATGCTCAAACCCATTCAACATAAAGTGTTGAAAGTTATTTTCATTATTACAAGACCCTACCTTGTAATCCTATTAATTTTGTGGCTCAAATAAAATTTTAAGAAGACATAAATTCAACTTATTATTAAATAAATTACATTTTAAAATCCATGGATATTTAATAAAAAAATAATCTTTGAGATTATTTTTTAAGAATAATGATTAAGAAATGAAAATCAATTTTATATCTTCACATTAAGTAAAAAATTAGATATTATACTAACAATTTCAATATTCAAGAGAGTGCGAAGGTAACTATAACAACCTAATATTTCATGTAAATTAAATTATGGATAAAATTCAATTTTCATTTACTAAAAATAATCAATTAGATATTTGATATTTTTACAATCCATATGATAAAGAGATGAAAGCTTTTGAAAAAAAATGACTGAATATTTCTGATGAAAGTATAACATCTTAATAGTTAATCAAAATTAAAATTAAAGACTAAGCTTAGTGGAAATGAAAAATATAAAAGATTATATAATATTTTTAACAATTATGTAAAAATATAAATATATAATAATATTTAAAGAAAAAGTAATAATTAGTTTTTATTCAAATAGCAAAAATTATCTATTGCACGACTCAAAAAATTAATCAAAACCTATTTATGTTATTGGTATATGAGGCTTGAGCCTATGAAAAATTATAGTATTGTATGAAAAATATTATTACATCATAAAAACATAGAACTTTACTAATCGATTGAAACTATGGTATATCAACTAGGTCTAAACATGGATCATTTATAGTAAATCATATAGAACACATAATGATGTTTTGTATATGGAAGGTAGAAAACTAGATATGAATAAAAATGAGCATAGTGATATGTATCCAAAACATGCATAGAAATGTATATCATTCGTTATTTTATTAATTTTTGGATCACATGTCCATTTTTAGTTTCATTCATGTTAAGTTCATTGAGAAACATATCAAAGTAAATCGAACTTTCATATCATTTATTTTCAAGAGTTGATAAAATTTGCTTTGAATTTTCAATAATGTCATTATCATTATATCATTCCATTATTTTTTAAGTTCTCATTGGTGGGTGAGGAAAAATTTATTTTCATTTTGTATGATTTTTTATTGTAAATTTTGTATGATGGTGTTTGTGTAAAATTTCATTATTCAGATTAAATTGTTTAGTGCTGTAATTTATGTACATATGAACACAATATCCAAAGGATGAGTTTCCATTGTTACCATACATTGGTACATAATTAATTCATATCAACTAATGACTATGTGAATTTCTTCTATTTTTAGCTCAATAACTCAAAAATAGTGAATAATATCTCAAACTAATTGATCTATCTTCACAAAGAAATTAGGATTTTTCATTTAATATTTGTTTATAATAATGAATATAAATTATTGGGTAATTATTCACAAGGAAATTGTCATCTTAAATATCATATAATTTTAGGTTTGTTACATCTTATAATTAGTTATGTTGTTTATGTAACCACATGAAATGATTTATGATAGACTGTCAACGATGCTCCACACTAGAAAAATTAGAAGAAAACATTGATGGACCTAGTTGAGGTATCATGGAAAAGATATAAATATATATTTTAAAATATGAAAGTATTTAGGTGAGATAATTATTTTATTGAAATAAGTTTCACATATCCAATATCAGACCTTAATAGTTGTATGAGATTAGGTATGTGTTTCGCATATTTTTCCAATGGTTTTTTTTTCCTTTTAACTGACATTTTAATATTTGAACCCACATGTACCTATTGAATATTTCAATAATGATCTTAGTTACTTTTTAACAAGGATAGTAATTTGGTAAGTGAATCTATGGTTACAATGCAATAAATACATTATGTAATTTTTTATACCATGAAATTATTCTCATTTTTTTCTTCATGCATTTCACTAAGGAATAAGTTAAGAAAGTTCATTTATTATGAAAAATTATCTTAAAAAATATCAAGTGGTTGTTAACAGGGTCACTGATGATTGTGCCAACCTTGGTTAGCAACTCTCAGGATGGAGGGTATGGCGACAAGGGGATCATATACCCCCAAACATTAGAGAGATCATTCAGAAGGAGATGACGGAGCATGAATGATGAACATTGATGACAAAGATAGCTTTCGAAGGTGGTCCACATGGAGAAGGCCATTACGAATCATGGAAACAACCTTAGTACTTCCTTGATTGTCATGATTAATTCCTTGTATCATGAGGTGGAGGTGTAAGAGTTACATTATGAAAACCAAGGGGGAATTATTTTCAAGCATGAAAGTAGACGTCACTATAGCAGGCCATTTTGTAAAATGATCCTTCACATTTGCATTTAGTGCAAATGAAACCAAGGGCTTGTTACTTGTTCTAAGCTCAAGGCGGTAATTGGGAATTTCATCAGCTGGGTTTATAATTACAGAATGGGGGGAGATCATATTCATACTGGACTAGTCTCCTGCTATGAATTTAAGGACAACCCATTAGTCTAGCATTACTGTAAAGAAAGAGGCATCAACATGTACATGGAAAGGTTGAATGGTTATGATGAAAATTTGTCTGAGCAGTTTGCAAGATCCTGGTTGAATAGGCGGGTCACTGTGGGGGGTATTCGCTTTGAAATCTCTAAAATGGTGATTTAAATGGCCATAGGAATGACCATGTAGGGTTTAAAGCTCCAAAGGAAAACCAAAATCATGGATTTGGCTAGTCATAGACTATTTTTGGGTGAAGGAGAAGAACTCATCCCGTATCAAGGAGGGTTCGAGCGTGCCAAACTGCCAGAGCCATTGGATGGTGTCTGTTTCCATATTATGAAATAATTCACTCTCAAGGGGTGATATAATAGGATGAAGAGTATGAAGAGCCAGAAATTCAAGAAATTTTGGAGGACACTGGTGGGAAACATGCTTCTCGGGTTTTTGAGGTCACTAAAGAGCAGGGTGTTGATTCTAGAGGAACTATTGATAATAAGGAGAAGATGCATGTAGAAGAAGATGGTGAGGGTTTAGAGAATGAGAATGATTGGAAAATAGATATTGGGGCCTTGAAGGTCTGCATTCAAAAGCTGGAAAAGGTCTTCGCCAAAGGCCTTCATAATAACATTATGATGAATATAACTATGTTGGAAGTGGTGGATAATCCGGGGAATGCTGACAATGCAGATAATGAGAATCTTAAGGATCTTGTTAATTATATAGTTATTCAGTTTCATCCTCTCTGTCTCTAGTCTTTCTAGTGTTTTTTTTTGCTTCTGACTTTGTTTGTCAGCTGTGCTGTTGGTTCAGTGTTGACATCTTTTATTTGCCAGCTTTCCTATCTTTTTTGACTGTATAGGGTTCAACCCCTGGTTTGCCGCCTTAATTAATCAAAAAAAATTAGCTCATTTTTTTAATTTTAAGAATACATGTCAAATATATAAATCCATGAACCAAACTATTAATAATGTATTCGACATCTGTATCTTCATCTATATGATTGTTATCAAGTATAATTTCATCTTCTTGGTTATTAGCTCACTTGGTATAGAGAAAATGGTATCAATACTCACTTAGTTGGACATTTTATATGAAATATAGCACTTATTTTCACATCTATTATAAATATTTCATGGTGACATTTTCATATAAATTTATTTATTGGAAAAATATTTATATTATAGGTGGCATTTCAGCTTAAGAGTGATTTTTTTGGTTTCTATGAATTGTGGTAATGCTTCTTGTACTATATCAATATTTATTGGGACATTGACTATTTATACTTTAAATTTAAACTAAATTTTATTATATGAATGGGTCTTGATTTTTTCAAATTCCAATCTTAGTGCAACTAGCCTCTATTCAAGAGCAAATACAATTTTAACAGATGGAAATAAAGGATTCAAGTTAATATGTTTAGGAGATGAAATTTTTAAAAATGTTAATTTTTCAAAGATAGAAAAAAATAATGGTATATATTTTTTATTTTATATTATATCATTGACAGTGAATTTGAATTACATTTCCTTCTCTTTTGATTTAGAATGTCATGTTGAATATTAAATGTAGTTTACAAATTAAGAAAAGATGAATTTGTGTGTCCCCCTTTTTTATAATTTTTTTGGTATGAAAGATATAGACTCTATTTTACCTTTTTGATTAATCCATTTTGTATTTTAAGATGTTTAAAGGAAACTTTCATATGTTTTTTAGACTTTTTTCCTTGTTCTATAAAATTAGTAATAACATGTTGATCTAGGAGCTACATTGGCATGTCCTTTTTTCAATGTTTATTTTCATTTATAGATTCAATCAATTTGTATTCATGTATTTGTTTTTATCATATTTATTATTTTATATAACATGGATTTTTGAAAGGTTTGTATTGAATTTCTCACTTGTTCAGCCAAAGTATCGACAAATGGTTATGGTGAAAGCTTTTTAGAAAGTGCTTTGTAATGGACATGGCCTATGTTCTATACCATGTGTATAATATTATGTGTACTTATATTTTTCCATTGTCTAAATTAAATTATAATGATACACATTTGATTTGATTTCCATACATGAACTTTTAACATTAAGCATAATGGATATCCATTGCAAGTAAAAGTAGTTACATTGTATTACACTCAATATAT
This sequence comes from Torreya grandis, assembly GCA_037957365.1. NCBI lineage: Eukaryota > Viridiplantae > Streptophyta > Pinopsida > Cupressales > Taxaceae > Torreya > Torreya grandis. The sequence continues at coordinate 212,729 of JARHVA010007774.1, forward strand.
ATGGGATTCCCATGATAATAATATATCATTTCTAATTTGTAAATTTTGTTAATTTTTTAAAGATATTTATGTAAATAAAAAATTTCAAACAATAGAATGCTTCATTACTTCAAGAAAAATGTGCATTATACAAAGATTATGTTGCATAACACCTAGTACATTCGAGATCAACTTCTTCATTACACAGTTGGAAAATAGAATTGAATAGGCTATCACCAAAATATCAAATTTTAATTTCAATTATAGGTAGACATATTATTTGTATTTCATGAAAAATAAGATTGTACTAAGATTTAAAAGTCATTCAAGGATGCAATCGTTTAACATTTCTGAATAAAATATTGAAACTACAAATTTTCCAATAGAATACTTCATAATGACCGTAAAGAGGATTTTTATTTTGAATCAAGACACATTATGGTAGTGTATGGGATTATATAATTAAATATAGTTATTGTCCCCTATCATTGCCCATGGCCATATTTATATGTTTAACCATTTATAATACCATTGTATGTAAACGTTAAGACCCCACAAGTTAATTTCATTTTCACTTGACCCAATAACTATAGAAAGTTTCATTCATAGTAAATATGTTTCATTATAATTAATATTATGCAAAGTGTAAATCATTTTAGGATCCAATTACAATTGTAGTGAAATGAATGCATCAACATTTAATTTATGCAAATAAATTAGAAATTGTTTTTATTATTACATTTGTAAATTCAATTTAAGTGTATTTAAAATTAAAAAATAAATTAAAAAATTATCAAACAAAAATTCACTAGATATATACTCAAGTGTAGGTTTTTTGAAATTATGATGTTGAGTTAGTACACTGTCATTACGTTGTCATGATTTTTTTTTGGTCTACATTCCTCTATATTTATAGGAATGCATGATATTTGGCTATTTTTTATATTTGTCAAATATACTTTTACAGAGAATTTATTTGTGTAAACAAAATGCAAGGGGGAAAGGGTGGATAAATTTTGGATTTTCATATGGAACTAAACATTGAAGTGCATCTTAACAATATTAGTTAACTATATATGTTTAGTACAACAAAAAACATAGAAAGGGGAAAAAGACTATCTTCTCTAAATAGGTCAAAACCTTACATCCAAAATTTTATTGTGTTTAGTTGTAATGAATTTTGTTGGTTAAGAAATTGAAATTACAAGCATAATAATAAAATTGAATAACATTTATCTATTCATATATTTGAACTTTATCACCAAGGAAATCATCAATATATTTAATTTTAAAACAAGGTAATAATCAAATAATTTGAGTCATTACAAATTTTAAACACTTGAAATTAGTAAAAAATAACCATGTGATAAAATAACATAGAGAAAATGAAAAAAAAATTAAAAACAAAATTAGTAATTTAATGAAAATATATTAATAAATAACTTGATAAAATGAAGGAAAAAATTGATGCAGATATGTTGGGAACTTTTTTCATAGTTTTATTCTTAGATCAGTTGTAGTTGATCTCCAACATAGAGCACTTGAAAAAAAACAAAGAAAGAATGTGTTGAAAGTTATAAATCACATTAGTGGTTATGAACCAATAAAAAAAATCAAGATCCATTTCATAAAATAGGCATAATTGTTATTAAAATTATTTAAGAAATAATATATATGAGTACACACACTTAAAAAAAAAAAAAAAAAAAAAAAAAAAAAAAAAAAAAAAAAACTAAGTAACAATGGAAAGTATAAATAAATTTTTATTGGCTCGATGAAAAGATAAAAATCCAATAAGAATGGTCTATAAAGAATACATGGAAAGTGAATAAAAAACATATGCATAAATAGAACCATAAAAAGAATGAAAAATCTACCAAAACCATTTCAAGTTCAAGGAATTTTTTATTTTTTATTTTTTTTTAATAACAATTTTATAATAACCGATGAAAAATAATCATTTACAAATAATTTAATCCAAGGTATCATGTTTGAGGGGAAAATATTATTTTATCTTAAATTATGATTATGGTTGTATGCACTAAGGTCACATCAAATGCTAGACTTACAGTGCTGATCAATGCATGTTAGAAGTGTAATTTTAAATACAAACTTACATTCATGTATTTCATAAGATGCATCAAATAGATACTTTCCCAAATTTTTTTTGTGATTTTATGGTTTTGAAAGGGTTTGAAATATTTCATATAGAAAATTTATATTATTATGAATCTCTGTAAAGCATAGTTCAAGTTTATTACCTTGATTATGTTAATGGAACAATCAAAATAATAAACTTGAATAAATCAAATACATTCAAATTAGAAAAAAATACAAACTAAATATTATAAAAACCATTAAAAATTTATCAAATCAAGATAATTTGAGTTGGTATTTGTTGAGGCTTTATATAATCTATGACTTAGTGGTTGTTTATTCCATAAAATTTATTGATTCAATAATTTAAATATTGTTGTAAGTGATTCTAATGATACTATGATACAAAATAGTGATTTTTTTGAGGGTTCAAGGATCATAAACATGGGTTTGAAGTATTTAATAGAGTTCATTCACATTATTTTGAATGTCTTTAATGTGAATCCATGCACATATATAGGAAAAACCCTTAAAAACTATAAAAACAAGATAATGCAACACATACATAAATGTTTAACAATTTTTAATTTTTGGTTTTTTATTTTAGGGTTAAAGGGATAAAATATCCTATACAAAAAGATAAATAAAACTATTATATAGTATGAAAATGAGTTGAAAACTTAGAAAAATAAATATTTTGAATTAAAATATTGAGTTCTTCTAATTATAATAAATAAATTCAAAATGGTAGTTTGATTGCATAAAATCAAAGAATAGATAATACTTATCATATTTGAAATTGTATAGGAAGATTTGAGGAGTGTAAACATGGAAATAAGCAAGGACAAGATCGTGATCTAGTCATTAGATTATGGAAATATTATTTCTAGAGGCTTAGACACTTGCATCAACATTGGGAAACTTACACTGACACAGGTGTCCTAATCAAAATGGAATTTTTTGATACAAAATATTTGTTTCATTGAGGAGAGACCACATATAACCCTCTTAGTTTTATTTCACATTTATATTGATGTCTTTTATTCATGAACATAGGCTATTGATGATTGTATGTGGATCAAATGTAGTTCTTCAACTTAGGTATTTATACCTTGACAAAATGGGTTACTGGGCTCACGATGTTGAGTATACCTCAAGGAATCCTCTATTAATAAGAATTGCCTATATATATCCAATACTCGAAGGAGAGACATGGACATATGTATTTATCCCCTTAGTATTAGTTTGTGTATACACAAGGGTGAAATCTATGATATGAAATAGACTACAATGATATAGATTGTAACTTGAAAAATATTACTCATGGAATACTCTTTGATTGCTTATAGACCCATAATATGACTTATCCTCCAACTAATATAAAAATAGAGAAGAAGAATAAAGTGGTATAACTTTGTTATGCAATCAATTGAGTGATCTTTAATAAGTTCTTTCTTGATATTTTCTAAATGAATAACGAGTAGGCTTTGATTTATATTTATTAGATTTGAAAGATTTTAAAATTAGATGAATTTTGAGGACTAGACACTTGTGTCATTATCATAAGTGTCCCTATGTGGGATGAAAATGTCTGATAGGTATTAGGGAAAATTTGAAGTAAAAAAGGGCCTAATTATAATTTTATATTCACTAATTAACTTATATTGTTGGCCAATCATAATTAAGTATTAGATGTTAACATGTATGGCTTTGTAGGGAGAATGTAAAACATGACAATTAATTTTAAATTTTATTATTTTATTAAATAATTATATTATAAACATTTTAGCTAGTTTAACTCCACCTTTTCTTCCTTGTTTGTTGGGATACAATTTATTCATTTTAGATTTGATTGAAATAAAATAACACATAATTTTATCATATTAAAGTTTAAGTGATCCACCCTTTTTCCTTATTTTTTGGAGTAGACTTTATTCATTTTAGATTTGAATGAAACAAAATGTAATTTTATACTATTAAAGTTGAAGTGGTGTAGAAATTAACTCAAAACATTATTTTAAAAAAAACATATATGAGTAAAAACTAACTTGAGATGTTTTTTAAAATAAAAAATCATATATGGTTTGGGATAAATTTTTATGTTAGTTAAATAAGATGAGATTTTGATCTTTAAATTTTATTAAAGCATTCATTTATTTTTAGAATAATGTTTCATGAATGTTTAATTATATAATATTATGACATATTTAGTGATAATGCTTATTTATCTTTAATTATATTCATACCTATAATTAAAGGTATGCAGTTTTAAAAATGTGTTTAATGTTACACAACACACACACACACACACACACACACACACACACACACACACACACACACACACACACACACACACACACACACACACACACACACACACACACACACACACACACACACACACACACACACACACACACACACACACACACATAATATTATGCACACATGCACTCTCTCTCTCTCCCTCTTCCCTCTCTCTCCCCCTCCCCCTCTCTCTCTCCCTCTCTCCCTCTCTCTCTCTCGTGTGTGTGTGTGTGTGTGTGTGTGTGTGTGTGTGTGTGTGTGTGTGTGTGTGTGTGTGTGTGTGTGTGTGTGTGTGTGTGTGTGTGTGTGTGTGTGTGTGTGTGTGTGTGTGTGTCTGTGTGTGTGTGTGTGTGTATTTATATGTGGTTAATGGTTGGGGGGTCCCTCACCAATTATTTTAATGAAAAACAATGTTTAAAAAAGATGGGATTCACCTAAGATAGTAACAACAACAAAAAAAGAACTAAAATGGATACCAAACAATATTCTCAAAAGGAACACAATGAAAAAAAACCACCACCCTAAAGAAAGACCAAAAAAACCAAAAAATAGCGAAAAACCCACCAATAAGTCACCACCAACCTAAGATACCCATGAACCAACTACTAATGGTGAATCACATATAATATCCCCCCACCATCCACTTGTACCAATTATTTATCATCTGACACTTCAATCCTATGCCCTCTATGGAATTTATCTTCACTAGTTCAACCATAAACCATAATAACCATGGACCCACCTACACACTTCATAGTTAATTTCCATATTTGGAGTCCTATAATGTCCACACATTTCATCATCAGATCACCACCCACAATAGAAATCTTTTTCATAGAGGCCAAATGGGCCTACATGTGGGAAGAGACTACTCTTCTCTAATTTGAGGGGCCTACATTCAAACCAATGGAGCATTTTGAGACTATTGGGAAGAAGACCCAAAAATATTGATTAATTATTTTAGTATAGATAACATCCAAAAAGATTTTATCATGTTTAGATCTATCAAAACTGGTGTTATTATGCTCATATTACATTTAGGGCCTGTACTAGTAGAAATTTCCCCCCCTAGGCTAGGGGTTTTTAGGCAACATTATTGAAAATATATATGCTCAACAAACACACTAAAATTCTCATCTAAATCCCAAAAATATCACATTGGGATTGGCCCTAGGTCATCCTAATTAGAAAAGGGAAGTGAGCATAGATTTCCCCAAGCAAACCCATCCATATATTCTACCAAACCCATTCAAAATATTGGATAGATAATCTTTCATGCCACTACTAAAGTTTCTTGTTTGTCATTTGAAAAAATAACAAAATCCCAATGAAATTTGATGCAACAAGATAATTAGATTTTATATGGATCTTGTATCCATTAAAACTAGACATATTACTTATTTCACCAACTATAATACATTTCTGTATTGAATAATGAAAATATACTTCAATCAAGGGTCAAACACCCATCCATCAAAGGCCATCTATCTTATAGTTACTTTGAACCATAATAAGGGTTAACTAAACACCACCTATAACATTAAAACTATGATGTCAAATTTCCTCTGAGACATACAAAAACATTGAGGAGAACAAGAGATTCAAAGATTAATTATAACAAGGCACTTCCATCCTCACTACCTTCAAGATATAGCAATAAGGGGCATGTCATGCATGGGAAATAAAACCCACATAACTTAAATGAGTAACAATCAAACATGACATTATAAATATTAAAACTTCACCACCCCAATTGACCTAATCATAAGAGTGACCCCTAAAATTCCAACTATTCCAATCATTATCCATAATGATTTCTTAAACTTGAGATATTCATTTGTTTTATAGAATATCAATCATAGAGTTTGCTTCTAAAAATTAGTGAGATGCCTCCCAAAATATAAGATTATCTAACACTCCCCATGTACAATTTATAATGTTATTAGTATTCTAAGATCTAGCCTTCCTATTTTATAAGGCCTAGATGATAATTATTGAATTACCTTGTATAAGGATATGATCAATCCCACATTTCACCATAAGATCCAATCCCAAGATTAGTTATTGATCCTCATACACTTTATTGGTTCCATCTAAAATATTATTTGATGCAAGTTAGATTAGGGAACCAACATAGTCCTGAATAACATAACCAGATCAAGATGCCCCTAAATTCCCCTTAACAACTCAATCAAAGTTTTATTTGAATATTATTGGAGAGGGGAACCCATACCATTATATTCTAACACTCAAGACATTTTAAAACACAACTAACCCATTAATGAGTAAATAAATGTTGGGTAGTTATTTGTAATATACTAGAGCTAGGAATCAGAGTAGTGTGGAGTCACCTTAAGGAAGGGAGACATGTGAGTGGGCCTACCTATGTAGTGTTCACTGATAAATCCACACCTAAATCTCCCCACCATATTATTTTTTTTCACAAGGATAATTGCAACACCTACCTCAAGGTGTCCACATGGCCACTTAGTTGAAAGTGTCCTCACGAGCTCAATGGCAGTGAAAATTCGGTTGATGAGTACAAACTACTTTTACCTCACCAATACACCAAGACCTTGAATGTTATATAGTTAAATATATTATATATAAACATTATATTATATAAATAATATATTATATAATATAGGTAAATATATCATATATAAATAATATATTATACTCTATTAAAATAACATGTTATCTTAAATTTTTTATATCTAAAATATGTGTATATTTAAATTTATCAATCACATAAATGTAGGTATTTCATTTCCAAAGTATCTCCTCGTGAGGAATAATTCATATTTTTACCATAAATTTTCACCCCTACCTTTGTATTTGGAATTATTTAAACCATTTTAAATATATTAAATATACCTATAACTTTCCTCATATGTGTTTTTGATGATTCTGCATATATATTTTTAATGATTTTTAAAATGAATAAAAAGGGAATATCTTAATGAAAAAAGGAATATTTTATAATTTTGGCATAAATTTTTACTCTTAACTTCTATTTTGATAAATAAAATTAAAAGGTAGTAGTTTATATATATATATATATATATATATATATATATATATATATATATATATATATATATATATATATCCAATTTAAATAGATATCAAACATATATATATATTATAATTTTTTGATTGAAACCATGATTTTACATAGATTAAGTGTAGAGAATGCTTCTTTGTCTTAGTTCCAAGGATTGAGGGGTATCCATTCTACCAAATATACCTGGGGCATGTTCTTGACTTCATCCCTTTTTTGTATCTCCAATAACTTGTACCTTGGTGGATGGCTAGATAACACCTTTTACACCATGATACTCTCTATTAGACTAAAACCCACTTGATATTTATTTTATATTTAATTGTATTCATGAAACATTACACACAATGTAATCCTAGAATAAAGTTAGAAGTGTGAATGTTTTTTACATCACCCCTAAAGTCAAATCAAGCCATAAAATAATAAAGTAAAAATAAATGAATAATTTATCTCATAAATTAATAAAATCCTAATTTTCAATGCTAGTTAACTATATATTAATACAAAATATATATTAATTAAAAATATTTATTAATAATATTAATTTTATATAGTGATAGTTAATTGCTAGTGATAGTTAACTATATATTAATAAAAAGCTATATATTAATTAAAAACTACAAATAACTAACTAAAATAAAAGTTGTAAATAAATAAATAAATTATCTCATAAAGTATTTAAAAACATTAAAAATAAATAAATATTTAGCTCCAAAAAATTGTCTTAAATTACAAATAATTCATTTATTTGATATCAACTTGGAGTTTCATATTTTTATCTTTAAAAAAAGTTATAACTAAAGTTAAACTAAATGAAATATCATTCTAAACTCAAGTTAAAAATATATACATAAAATAGAGAAAGCATTTTTAGGGTGATTGATATATAATTATAGTAATTAATTCAAATAATGGGCCCATCAGACCATGTGGTTAACTATGGGTTAAATATTTTTTTAATTTTTTAATTTTAATAAATATGAAACATCATCCCTTTTTTAAGGAATTATTAGGAGGCCCTTTTTTAACCTCAAATTCACTATAATGCTAGTGATGCAGAGACCAAATGTTTAAAGTTCATAACTTTTGATCCATAACTCTATTTAAGCTTTTGTTTACACCAAAAAGATCATCTCGAAAAGTTTAATTTATCTATAACCTAATATATATACTTATGGATGTTATAAAAACTTTTTAGAGGCCATGCATGACCTTCTAAATGTCTAAATCTCTTTTAAAAATAATATATTTTTATTACTAGACATGAACTTCAGTTGAAATTCATCTATTTGGTTAATTTAAGTGTTTATAAGATATTTTGCCCTTTTTAGGACAATCTAAGCTTAAATTCAAAAATTACTAAAAATAGCATTTGAAAAAAATTCTAAATAGATAAAAGTTACTAAAATAGAAAATTTCTAAAAATTGCATGAGTAATTTTCTTTAGGTAGTTTTTGATTTATTTAGCTTTTTGTTATGCATGTCAACTAGAATTTTGAGTTGATATTTATTTAAAGAATTTTATGTAAAATTTTATTTATTCAATGAGAAGCAACAGATAAGGTTGTTTTCATGCAAATTATGAGTTTATGCCTATTAATATTTTTAATTAGCTAGTCTATGTTTTCATCAGCTAGAAAGCCACTAAAGATTTATAATTGATAGTGAAGGATATATATATATATATATATATATATATATATATATATATATATATATATATATATATATATATATATATATATATATATATATATATATATATATCAGGTTATAGGATTTTAATACAATTTATAAGATATAAATCATTATAAATGATAGGTTTAGACCATATGATGAATAATTAGTCACATTCAGATGGTGAATGCAAGCCTTTCAATAGAAGGAAAGGTCTAGAACTTAAGGGTAGAGACCTGATTAGTATTTGTCAAGTATACAAGTCTAAAATTCTATATAAATACTAATAATCCATGCAAGGTGTGTTTTACAGATCTAGGTACACACACCTTAAACTTACAATGAAGGATATACATCAAGTTTTAAGCTTTCTATATAGTTCAAAAGATCTAGGTCATTAGAAATGATAGATTTAGATCATAAGATAAATAATTAAGCACAATGATATGGATATTTCATGCCTTCAATAATATTAAAGGTATAAAATTGAAGGGTAGAGGCCTAATTGATATTTTCTAATTATACAAGACTACAAGACTGAGATGTTATAAGAAATTACTAGTTTGAAGGAGAGACATGTATATTAGGATATGTATTACACACCCTATCTTTTCTTGATCCCACTTTGAGTGTTTTATAGTGTATGACCTATAACTGAGAGCATGTTATAATATAAATCAATACATATACTTTAAAATTTTAAATAATATCAATGCTTGAAAAGTAAAGAGAGCAAAGGAGTACACTTTTGTGTCAATGAAACCTTGTTGCCCCTTGGAACTTTGAATTAGTAAATATGATTCCTTATGAAGCATTGAAGCTAAGAGAGGTTCAAAATTGAAGTTTAGATATTTTAATATGGGGATTGAAAAGTAATTATTTCCCCCATCCAGTGAAATGGCTATTTTATAACATGACCATTGAGATAATTGAGTCTCAATCATACAACTCAAATGGTAGTATAATAAAATCCACGATATGGTTTAACCAACTCATAATGAAAAAGGGAAGTAGTTTTAGGTCATTTAAGCCATTGAATATCAACCTCACTTATAAAGGGATCTAACTACTATACAAAAAAAAGGTTCAAAATGATGATTTATGGTGAAAACAATGATTCTTGGTAAATTATCAATGTCTATTGGTAAATAAGTTTGAATATGTATTTATATTTTTTGGTGCACTTACATGGCATATTAACCTATAATATTTCTCAAGCTAAATTATTTGTCAAAATGTAACCTCTATATATTACTATGTATAGTATCTATCATAAATATGAAAAACTCTTTCCCAAATCTATAAATGTAAGTGCAATGTGTATAAGATTCTGACCCAAGTGTATATTTGAATCATGTAAATTATAATGAAATTCTATAAATTTTGATAACTTTATAAGTGTTTCTTATAAGACTCTATGGTCATGAATAGGTAATAAAAAGAGTATAAGTTCATGGAACCCATTTTTTATTCTTTGTGGTTACATTATTTAGTGTAACTATAATTGGAACATGTTTATCTAATCTTAGAAACTAGGTATATCATCTAGATGTAGACGAGGATTCCATATATTCCATTATGTATCTATGGTGTAATGGTATATCATGTATGGGGCACCTAGGAAATGTTATTTCCAATAGTTTACCATTTTTTGGATGATTAATCTTATTAAATTGTATAATTAGTTATTTGGGAAAAAACTTTTCTTTTTCAAGTGGATGTTAATTTAAAATTATAGAAACTATGACTACCCTATTGGTATGAATGTATTCAATACACCAATGCACTATGGAAAGTACTACATGGATTTTCTTTATCCAAGTTCATCCCATTAACATATCAAAGACTCTCGTGTATAGTATAACTAAAAGGTAATAACCACATTTACTGGAACAAATTTTAAATGTAAATTAATCTCACCAATAACGTGTTGTGATGTCCCTTCAAATACTCTAACTATTTTGGTCAAAGGGTATAAATTATCATTTATATATCCCAAATGTGGAATTCATGGTACTTGCATTCTCAATATCAATGCTATCAATAATAACACTATATATAGGCTAATGATTAATGCATGTTTAAATAAATAATGAATGAATATCTGATTCATCATTCCAAATTTCATTACCATCAAATGCAATAGAGAGTCTCTAAATCATAGGAGGTATTACGTGTTTATAATTTTTAATGACCCAATAAAATGGGTGCCCATAATGTCATGGAGGAAGATGTACATTATAAGTCATTTGTACCTATTTATCTTTCTTAGAATGATCTTATAATGGATTGTTATATATCTTCTAGTTTTGATGGTCACAAGGTTGTGAACCTTAATCCTTTAGAAGATCATCAGAGGTAATGTGTTGGTTATAAATAAGGTCATTGATATTATGTTTTGAGGTATAAAATATATTTGTATAATTCCTAGGGCCATGGTGAGAGGCACTATATGCATTATCATAATATCTTTATGTAGCAGTCAACTCACATATTGCTATGACACTCCACAATATTCTTACCTAATAAAGTTGGAGGCACATTTAATCATGTAAATTATATCTTAGGTGAATTAAATAATATGATCCAATTAGGTTCTTATGACATTATGTAAATAATTGTGGTTTCATCCTTTTTAGGTTTTATAATTTTTACAATGTAGCTTGATTTATTATGAAACTTGGTATTATATGTAGTTAGTTTATTTGATACATAATTAATACTGATCAAGGAAATATGTTTCATTTCATGATCTTAGACAATATGGAAGAAGTGACATCAAAAAATGTGAACTTTTTGAAAATAATGGACTGATGTAATAGGGCAAGAAAACTTTTCTTAAAGATGTCTTGAAGTTATTTATCTTAAATTGGATTTATCATTTTGGCCAACAATGTTTTAAACATCAAAGTATAATCATTCATAGGTTCATTGGTTCCTTGTTTTAGATTCATTAATAGGTTCATTGGTTCCTTGTTTGATCTAAAAAAACTATGCATATGATATATTTTTAGTGATGTTGATAGACAAATGTGTTAGAAACTAATCCGCTAGGTTTTTAATTCTTTTACTGATTGGACTGGTAAGTCATAGAACCATCTTAAAGCATAGTCCTTTAGTTTCTTTGGAAACAATTTGTTCAAACATTTATTATTAAGGGCATAATCAAGACATGTTGAATATAAATATTAGAGATGATGTTCATGATCACCCTTTCCATCATAAAATGTGAACTTGAGTGAAATAAAAGTAGTTGGAAAATGGTGCAAAGGATATCTTAGGTGTTATAGGATTATGCAATACATCTTGTAAATTAATATCATGAGTTGATTTAATATTATTTTGTTCAATGGTCATACCTTAGCTTCCAATTTTTTTTTATGGATTGGAGTTTATTTTGTATAATAAACCATTTGGATTTATATTCGAGATTTGATAATCCACCAAAGGGGATGAAAACACCACTTGTGTTGATGTATGCATTCAAATAGGTAATTGTGTTTAAGTATTGATTGTTCCCATGGAGTATGTGGAAATAGTTATTTTATCTTTGGTGGAAAATGGTTTGAAAACATATCATATGCCCCAACTAGATTTAGTAGGAAAGTTTGTGCGTAATTGGAGGGAAATGGGAATGAATGTGTTATAGGTATATTCAATATCCCAAATATTTATATATATAGAGAGAAATGGTTGTTAAATAACACCTTTTGATTTTGAGTTTCTAATATAGTATTAAGGATATTTTTGAGATCTTAAGGATTTACAGTAATACACTCTAAAATAATTACAATAAATTTTAATTATTTTTTATCTAGTTGGTTATGTTTAATATTTTCATGTGTTTCATTATCATTATTATTAGATTCATATTATATTAGGATGTTGTTAGTATTTGGCTCATTGTCATAATTGTCACTCTCATTATTAGCAAAATTTGACATGGTATTAGTTTGAGACATTTTAGGTGGCCCTAGAGGAATCTAAAGATATTAAATAGAAACACCAAGATATTCAATAGGAACACCACCTAATATAGGACTACACCTAGGTAGCATGTAAATTATATAACAAATGTGACTAAGTACAATAATATGAAACCATATAAGGCTAAAAAAACTTAGAACAATCTATGAGTTACATGAGAAGACATAGTGGTCATGTTCACCAAATATTTAACCTTGTTTGATTTATGGTTTTTAGTTTTAGTGTTAAAGGGGTAGAATATCCTATACAGAAGGATGAATAAAATTATTATAGACTATCCCAATTAATTTAAAACTTAGAAAAATAAATATTCTAAATTAAAATTCTAAATTATACTAAATATAGAAAAATATTAAAATTAATAGTTTATTTTCATAAACATGAAGAAGAGATAATAGTTAAAATTTAATAAAAATTCACATGCAAATATGAGAACTGTAGAGGTAGAAACATGGAAGGACAAGATTAGGATCCAATAATAAAATTTTATAAATATTATTTCTAGAGGTTTGGATGCTTGTGTCAACTTTGGGACACTAGAATTAACATAGGTGTCCTAATTCAAATAGAACTACCTAGTACCAGATATTTCTGATATTATAAAGTGATCACCTAGAGCCTTTTAGGTTTTATATTACCTTTATTTTGATCTGTTTTATTTGTGTACATAGGTTGTCAACGATTATATGTAAATCAAACCTATCTCTTCATCTTAACTCTATATACCTTTCCCAAAATGGGTTGGTGAGCTCACAGTGTCTAGCTATCCTCTAGGACTCCTATGTCAATTGATATTGCTTACATAGACAATAATATAAAGAGAGAATCATACATATATATTTCTTCCCAATGTGTTGGATTATGTGTGAAGAAGTGTGTAATATACTATATAGAATGGCATGAAATGATATATCTTATAACTTGACAAATACTACTCATGAGCTATTATTTTAGTACTTTAGACATGTAATATGATTTATTTTATAACTAATACATAGATAAATCAAAACAATGTTTTATAACTCAATTTTGAAATTGGTTTAGTGAGATTGAATAGGTTCTTGCTTGGTATTTTTTATATGAATAATGAATAGTATTATATTTATATTTATACCAAAATTTTTTAAAATCTCTCATGAAAAGGTTAAACAAAAAAGTGGATCGACCCATAGGATTTGAAATATTTTCAAACTAGATTACTTCTAAAGACTAGATACTTGATAAGAATCTATACACTTGTATTTATGTAAGTTTCCCTATGTGGAATGCAAGTATCCAATATAGTAGGAAGTTATCGATGATATAAAACTAGAAGTGAAGGATATATATAAAGTTTTAGGCTTTCATTAAAATGAAAAATATCTAGGTCACCATGAATTATAGGGTTAAACCATAAGATAAATAATTAGGCATAGTGAGATAGTGAATATGAATTTTTTGGTAACAACTGAAAGATATAGAACTAAAAGTTAGAGCCTATTAATAACCTATGTCCTACCCTTCTCTTTGCATTATTAGTGTATTAGTCACTATGGATAGATATGCTTTGTAATTCATCCCTTTTGTAAATTTGAATTATCCCACATACATGGAAAGTATTAGTTGATAGATATCTAGGTCACCATATATTATAGGGTTAGACCATAAGATAAATAATTAGGCAAAGTGAGATAGTGAATATGATTCTTTTGGTAACAACTGAAAGATATAGAACTAAAAGTTAGAGCCTATTAATAACCTATGTCCTACCCTTCTCTTTCCATTATTAGTGTATTAGTCACTATGGATAGATATGCTTGTAAATCATCCCTTTAGTAAATTTGAATTATCCCACATACATGGAAAGTATTAGTTGTATGCATGGGAAGTATTACTTACTAGAATAGAAGTAGTATTTAAGTAAGTATTGAGGCCCAATGAAGGTATTGATGAATATATTAAATTGATCTTACTCAAAGGAGGTTACCCCCTTGAAGTGTCATGAAATCAATATAATATATTTGAATTATTAAAAGATAATTTCTAAATTTATTTTCATTATTCCATTATTTTCTATAGTTCATAAATTTGTGTAGCTGGTTCCTCATATCTGATATCAAATCACTTTCCTAAGTGGCTAGATTTTGGATTTTGTTTCCTTTTAGCATTGGATTTTTAAGAGTTAAGTTATTTACAAAAGGGATTTTTCATTATATATGTTTCTACATCTTTATTTATAGGTTTGGATAAGGGTAAAATACCCCTCCACATAACTATGGGAAGTACTTGGGCATATATCCCTAAAAGACATTGTGAGGAGTACTATAGGAACATAAAATTAGCTATCCCATTGAGAGGACATGTCATTGAAAAGGGCAATGGCCCCATCCTAATTGACTAGTTCCCACCCATGAGTTAAACCAAGAGCTATCATTTAGGGGTAAATCTATGGCCATAAATTTCTAGAGAATAGTACTCATTCAAAAAACATGGTGGCCAGAGAGGTTTCTTAAAATGTTTAGGTAGCTAAACAAACTTGGGTCCCATATCAAACATATCAATTTTTGTAGATTATCAGCAGAAAAACTAGTTTTAGATTAGCACAATGGTAACAAAAATTTTGTGGATAAACTTTTGACAGGAGCATCCTAAAAAAGTAGTTTCAAATTAGTACAGTGGTAACTAAAACTTTCAAATAGACTTTTAATAGGATCAACCCATAGAAACTAGTCTCGGATTAGCATAGTGTTAATTTCAAACTTTTGGACAAAATTTTGACAACAGGAACCTAGAGAAACTAGTTTTAGAAAGAAAAAAAAACTCCCTCCATCTCTTATTTTTGGCCATATCTCTCCATCTCTATCTATTTTGATCCTTAAAATTTTCTTGGACACCTAAAATTTCATTTTTCACCTTTTCTTCTTTGAGGTCCCATCTCCCAATTCCACATCTACTAGCCACAAATCCCATTTTTTTTATTTTTCAGGTTTTGCCATAACTTCATTTGTTATCCTCTTCAAAAAAAAATAATAGTGTTCCTTTTGCTTTTCTTCCACTTTGTCCCTCTTGTAAAAATTTCCAATTATTACATTTCAATTTCAAAATTTCCCTTACCCTCGTCAATTATACATAAACAATGCAAAAAAAAATGTAAATGTACTTTTACCCCTTCCATTTTAGTCCAAATTAAAAAGGTGCCTTATTGATTGTGTCTTAAAGCCTATTTTTCTATCCATTGTAAAAAAAAAAAAAAAAAAAAAAATTGGCTATTGTATTCACCCATATAATCAAAAAAATTATGGAGGAAGGACTTACCACATTGAAATCTCAGGTCACTAAGTTAACCTAAAGTATGGATGGATTGAAACAATAGAATAACCTTTTTCTGAACAAGTTATAGAAGGAGTCTTATCAAGAGAATAGTTTATCTCCACACACATCATGTGGGGCTAAGTTGGACTTTCCATGGTTCAATGTTATAGATCCTACTAGATGGATATATTGAGTAGAATGGATCTTTAACCTTCATAATACTTATTCTGTCAACAAAGTCCCAATTACTTCTTTTCACTTGGAACACAAAGAACTTTAATTATACCATTGGTACGTCAAGTTGAATGACGAACCCAATTGGAAATCCTTTCCATCTTTACTTCTATGTAGGATTCATCCTTTAGCATTCGAGGACTTTATAGGATCTCTCACCAAACATTGCCAAATATCCACCATTCATGATTATCATATTGAATTTTAAAAACTGGCTAATCACACTAAAGGGTTATCAAATGACTTACTAAGGAGTTGTTTTATTAGTGGCCTTAAAGATACAATATGATTGAAGGTGAAAATGTTTCATCCCACTAACTCGATAGTCACCATAGGTATGGCTAAGTTATTAGAAGAATTTTTTTTAGCACACTATCAACTTCCCACTTTTCCACCCATAAAGAACATGACAAACCACTGGCTAGCCACAACTACACCAGTTAAGTGCCTTACTGAGTAGATATGTTGGACCATAAGGAGAAAGGATTATGTTATAATTGTGATGAAAAATGGGTTAAGGGTCATTATAACATCATACAACATATTTACTTTCTAGATGTGGACTCACTACTAGAGCAAGATAACAAGCCTGATATCTAATAATTTTAAGATTCTCAAGTGAAACAAAGCCACTTTGATGACTTCATGGATAAAAAAACCAAACCTGATATTTATATCCATGCACTCATAGGTGTGACCACCCCTCAAACCATGAGGTTGATGGGTTATTTAAAAATATTCCTATCTTGATCCTGATTGACTCTAGTAGTATGCATAATTTCATCAATCTTTGTATTGCTAAGCATGAATTTTTTTCTATACACCCTTGTTCCAAATTTGAATTCATGATTTCTAATGGGGGAACATTTCCCTATAAATATAAGTTTCATAATATGTGTATTGTGATAGGTGATTATACTCTTAGCTCTAATATGTTTTCCATACCATTAGGTGGATGTGATGTGGTTCTATGGGTGTAGTGGGTCTACGCATTGAGACCTATTCCATGGGACTTTTCTAAGCTTTAGATGCAATTCACTGATAATTGATAGAAGCATGCCTTAAAAGGGTTATTTCCTAGATCTGTTAACATCATCAATTCCCATCACATGGAAAAGCTTCTAAATAAATGTTCACATGGGTTCATTGCCCATTTTCACTCTATCTAACTTCAGTTCCCCACTTCTACTAACTACATTACTTATTTTCAATCCATCCTTGACAAGCATGCAATAAATTTTTTAGATTCAATAGGTTTTCCCCTTCACATCCTAAATATCATCACATTTCACTCCTAAAATCCATCCCACCTAATATATGACCATATCACTATCCCCATATATAAAAAAATGAGATTGGATAGCTAGTATGGGAACTCCTCAAGTCCAAACATATTTTCCCAAGCACTATCCCATACTCCTCCCAATTTCTTCTTGTCCACAAAAAGGATGGGTTGTCACAATTTTTCATTGACTTTCATGCCCTTAATCATCTCACTATCAAAGTCAAATTTCTAATTCTAATCATCAATGAGCTTCTTGATGAGATCCATGGGGTAATTTTTTTTCCCAAATTGAATATTCATTCTAGCTATCATCATATCCTTTTTTTGGTCATGCCATTTGGACTTAAAAATTCACCTTCAACATTTCATTTCCTAATGAATAAAATTTTTCATCCTTTCCTCCATCAATTTTATTTGGTTTTATTTGATGATATTTTGATCTACAACCACATATGGGATGATAATTTCTAGCATCTTGATATCGCATTAAAAATTCTAGTTGATGATCAATTATGTGAAAAATAGTCCAAGTGTTCTTTGGTCAAGAAGAATTTGAATTTATAGGGCACATTGTTCTAGGTATTGGGGTCTGTATGGATACAGATAAAATCAATGCCATGCAACATTAGCCTCAACCAATGACCCTAAAATCCTTCATGGATTCCTCAACCTTACAGTATACCACCACAAGTTCATCAAAGATTATGACAAGATCATGGATCCTCTAACTTCCTTATTGAATAAGGATGTATTTACATGGGATGCTACAACTAACTAGGTGTTCATGGAACTTAAACAAGTTATGCATAACACACCAATTTTAGCCATGCTAGACTTCACCAAATCTTTCACCATCAGAACTAATGCATGTGGTAATAGCCTCAGTGTTATTTTTCTCTAATAAGGTCATCTCATTACTTTCACTAGCAAATCCATTTCTAGATGAAGTTTGGTTTTGTTTACATATGAAAAATAAATGATGGCCATTCTACATGTAGTAAAAAAGTGGTGTCCATACTTGGGAATCATTTTTACATCAAAATTGATCACTAGATTTTGAAATACTTCCTAGAATAATGGGTCTCATCCCAAACATAATAGAAATGGGTTAGAAAACTCATGAGCTATGATTGTGAGATCCCTTACAAGAAGGGTAAAGACAATGTAGTGGTGAATGCTCTCTCCCACACATTCAAGGACTAGAATTCCCTTTCTACCATCTCCACACCTATTCAAAATTGGTTAGAATCTGTAAACCAAGGGTATACACACGATCGCTCTTTACACTAAATCATTTAATAATTTACCACTAACCTGTCTCTATTACCACATTATTTATGGGATGGTGATTCTCTATATTACAAGGGTCATTTGGTGCAATAAATATCACAAACCTTCATCAAGATGTATTCTATGAAATCCATGCTTCTCCATTAGTAAGGCACTCAGGATTTCTCAAAACATATGAGTGGGCACATCAAAAAAAATTATGGAAGGGGATGAAAGGGTAAATTAAATAGATGGTGGTTGCAATTGATACCTACTAATGCAAAAAAGGTGAAACCACAATGATTCTTGGTTTGGTTGAAGCCTTGACCATCCTATAGATTTCATTGAGGGGATCCATAAATCTAATGGTCAAATAATTATCCTAGTCATTTTTGTTCCCTCAACCACCCCTATATAGCCTCTATGGTCGTACAAGTTTTCTTGGATCATATTTTCTATCTTCAATGCATCCCTTATTCAATTATCTCTGATCATGAAGTAACTTTCACTAATAATTTTTGGAAAGAGTAATTTTGATGCATAGGCACATAATTAAAAATGATCTCTATGTATCATCCCCAAATCAATGGATAGAGAAAAATCATCAATAAATACTTAGAAACATTCTTTCATTTCTTTGCATTGAAATAATATCTCTAATGGGCAAAGTGGCTCCCCCTCATAGAATAGTGATACAATTCCTCATACCACACTTCTACTAAAATGAATCCATATGAAGTAGTTTATGGTTGAACCCACAACACTTATCCTATATACACCTTGTAGTCCATATTTCAAGATGTTGACACTACTCTCCACCATCAGGATCAAATTCTCACCATCTACAAGATAATCTCTATCTACTAAAGAACTAAATGAAGCAATAGGTAAACCCGCACCACTCTAAGTGCACTTTTCAACTTGGTGATATGGTTTTTATTCATCTACATTCATACAAGTAATCATCCTTGAAAATAAAGGGATCATAAATTTTCCCCAAATTTTTATGGGACATATAAGGTTCTCCAATAGATTAGGTTTGTTGCTTACAAGTTGAAGCTTCCACCTTCTTCCTAAATTCACCCAGTCTTTCATGTCTATTATTTAAAGAAAGTTATTGGACCTGACATTAGAGTGCATATATTTTTACTTTATATTGATAATTAAAGGTCCATACTTCTCAAATATAAAGCTATCCTAGATAGGCACACCTACTAATTTTACTCCCACTGCATCATGAAAGTCTTAATCTAGTGGCATGACATGCAAACATAAGATGCCACATGAGAATCATCAATCCAAATTTATAAATGATTATCACATCTAAAACTTTGAGAACAAAGATTTTTTTAAGGGAGAGTGATGTTAGGAAGCCATGTCCTTCCCTTCTCTTTACATTATTAGTGTATTAGTCACTATGGACACATGCTTTTTATGTCATTCCTTTAGTATTTTTTAATTATCCCACATGCTTGGGAAGTATTAGTTGATAGAATATAATTAATATTTAAGTAGAATATTTGAATTATCCCACATACATGGAAAGTATTAGTTGTTCTAATAGAATTACTATTTAAGTAAGTATTGCAACCCAATCAAGGCATTAATGAATATTATTGTATTGAGCTTGCTCAAAAAAGGTTTCCCCCTCGAAGTGGCTTGCAATCAATATAACATATTTAAATTATTTTTAGTTGATTTATGAATTTAATTTTATTATTACATTATTTTTGTAGTTTGTAAATCTATGCAATAGGTTCATCACAAAGCCTTGATATGTATTTATGAAGTATACAAGACTGAGACGCTATATAAATCAAATTTTAGTATATGAAATAACTAAAAACCACCTTTTCATGTAGGAACCAAAATGTTATTAAAAAAATCTTAAATTATTAACATAAATGTCATTAATATTTGATAACTATAATAAGTATCAAATTTATGCACCTTTCTATTAATTTCAAATCTAACTTACAATAGGTAAAAGACCACATTGAATAACTAAAATAAATCAGAACGAAATTCAAATTTTAAATTTTAACTAAAACATCAACAAATACAATCCTATTAAAATTTTATCTAAACATCAACAAATATAAGCTTTATTAACACTCTACCATCTATTTGGGAGGGAGTAAATGTATGTTTTACTATTTTGATTTCATCTTAACAACAACTCACTGAGATACATGAGAGTTATTTTGATGTTTAAGTGTAAATATGGATGTGTGTTTTGTAATTGTCTTATGTACTTGTGCGAATAGAAGATGCATGAAATAATTATCAATGATATCAGGGAAAGACTAGATAACTTAAAATTGATAATGTAGGCCTAAAAAGTAAATAATACTTAGTTGAACTAAATAAAGAATACACTACATGTTGGATGGTGGATCTTGATCTGATTTTAATGCCTAGTTCTTAATGGGGGGGTGTCAGGGGGGAACATCCCCCCAATATGGTCACCATGGGGGTCCAAGGGGGATGATGATAGTGATAGCTAGAGTGAAATTTATTTAGAAAATAACTCAAAATTCTAGTCAAAAACCAAACATATACAACTTAGGTATCACTTCATTCATTTAGTTTTGGAGGATGGTCAATTGAAGATGGAAAACATCCATACGAGTTAGAATCTTGCAGATATGCTTTTAAATTAAGTCATTATAGATAAGATAGAGAGTTATTCAGCTTTAATAGGTCTTCAAGGATAATAATGAAGATGAGAAACATGTGAGGGTCAAATTTCAAAGAAAAATCCATGTAAGATTTGTAGTGGTGGAGTTACAAAAATCAGTGTCTAAGTTGGAGATTATTGGATGGTGGAACCTGATCTTATTTTAATTCCCAATTATCGATAGGGGAATGTGAGGGGGGAACACCCCCTCTATGGTCACCATGGGGGTCTAGTGGGGTGGTGACCTATTTTGGATCCCCCTAGTGGTGGTTCAAGGGTAGCACCCCTGAAGCAAAATTTTGTGAAAAATGCATTATAAAATATTGTGATTTCATAGTTAATATGGACCATTTACAATTAGGTTTTAGATATAATAATAGAAATTAAGTTAGTGAATTTTATACATAATTTTTAACCCTCCTTTAATATGAGTTAATTTTAATTAATAATAATTATGTTAGAGTGAAGAGGATATTGCAGTGGATGTATTACAAATTTTCCCCTTTATTTGTTGGACTGAATAATAAGGACTGGTAGTTTCTATGTGGATGTAGCCCATATTGAGTGAACCAAATTAAATATATGTCTCTATTATATTATGTTTTTTGAATTTTAATTCTATCTTTATTTCATTATTATTGCTCTACATTATAAATTCCTAATAATTAGTATTAGATCCAAAGATTTATTTGATACATAAACTCATAGGAAAAGAGGTTTCCTGGCTTGAGTGGGAGCAATGGTAGAAGAAGGAAAGTTTAAGGTCTGTAATTATAATGGCCAAAACTACTAATTATAGAAGATGTAAATAGAGGACTATATATATTTGAAGGATCTTTTCCTACCATTGAGTAGAATAGAAGAGAAGTTAGTGACTATGAAGGATGAAGACTAGGAAGTTCTTGATAGAAAGGCACTAGGAACAATATGATTGTGTTTGGTAGCATCAGTGGCCTTCAATATTTCAAAATAAAATACAAAAATGGATGTGATAAAGGTATTAGATAGAGTGTATGAAAAACCCTTAGCCTCTAACAAGGTATTTCTTATGAAGCATTTATTTAATCTAGAAATATTAGAAGGTGGGCCTATTGTTGACCATTTAAATGAATTTAACATGGTCACAAATCAGTTAAGCTTTGTAGGAGTAAATTTTTATGATGAGGTTAGGGATATTTTTATTCTAATATAATTTTTAGAAAGCTAGAATGGCTTGGTCATGGCTATGAGCAATTTTGTCTTTGGCTCAAACACTTTAAAGTTTAATGATGTTATTAGTTTTATCTTTAGTGAGGAAATGTGATGGAAAAGCATAGGTGAGACATCAAGTAATTATTTGAATATAGAGAATAGGGGAAGATAAAAGGATAGAGGAAATGGCCCAGGGAATTTTGGGAAGTCTAATAAGGTTAGATCTAAATCTAGAGGAACATTGGTGTGCTAGATTTGTGGGAAGAAAGGATACTTGAAGAAAGATTCTTGGTTTCAAAAATGAAAACAAGGAGATGGACAACAAGATAAAAAATAAGAAGCAAATGTAGTAGGTGATTTTTTCCAAGATGATTTATTCCTTTATTTAGATAATATTAATGATTCTTGGGTGTTAGATTCAGGGGTTTCATTTCATGCTATACCCCATAAGAAATATTTTCAAGACTATGTTCAAGGTAATTTTAGGTAGATCTATTTAGGTGATGGTGAACCCTATAAAATTGTAGTAAAGGGTAAGATATAGATAAAATTATAGAAGGGAAATAAATGGTTGTTGAAAGAGTTGAGTCATGCTCCCAAGTTGAGAAGAAATCTAAGTTTAGCAGGGTAGCTAGGAAGTGAGGCCTGCATAGTTACGTCTTAGAAAATTCATGGAAGGTCACTAAAGGATCACTAGTAATATCAAAAGGAGAGAAGGTAGGTACATTGTATTTATCAAATTTTGATATTGAATATTATATTTATTTAGCTTTTACATAAGTAAATATAAAATTATGGCACCATAGACTTGGGCATATGAGTGAGAAGGAGATGCAAGTTCTCAACTCATAATTTGTTGCCAAATTTGAAGAAGGTAGATTTGGATTTTTGTGAGCACTGTGTGTATGGAAAATAGAAGAGAGTTAGATTTCTCAAAGTTGGAAGGACAAATAAGTTTAAAATTTAGAGCTTATGCATATAGATGTATGAGGACCAGCTTAGGAATCATCTCTTGGTGGATCTTCTTATTATGTTACTTTTATCAATGATGCAACTAGAAAAACTTGGGTTTATTGCATATGAAAGAAATATGATGTTTTTGATACATTTAAGAAATGGAAAGCTTTGGTTGAGAATGAGATAGGAAATAAGTTGAAGTGTGTCAAATCAGATAATGGAGGTGAATATTGCAGCAAGGAGTTTGATAATTGTTGTTCATCCCATGGGATTTGTCAACAAAAAATGGTTCCAAGAAAACCACAATAAAATGGTGTGTCAAAAAAGATGAACAAGATAATCATGGAGTGTGCAAAGAGCATGAGATTTCATGTAGGTTAACCATTTTAGTTTTGGGTAGATGATGTGGATACTTCTATTTAATTAATATATAGAGGGACTTCAAGTCCTTTGGATGGTGGCATTTTAGAGGAAGCATGGACAGGTAAAAAGTTAGATTATTCATTTTTAAAGACTTTTGGTTGTGAAACATGTTTCCATATTAATAAAGAAAATGAAACCAAGCTTGAGGAAAAATCCAAGAAATGTACTTTTATTGGATATGAAGTTAATGATTTTGGTTACCATTTAGAGGATATTGAAAATCATAAAATCATTAAGAGTAGAGATATGATCTTTAATGAAAAGGCCATGTATAGAGATCAATTGCAAGAAAATAAATAGGAAAAATAAAATACAAAATATGATGTCTTTGATGAAATTACTAGAAATGAAATTCTAAAAGTGCCAAAAAATTACCTCAAACTCCTAGAAGTGTAGTTAGAATATTTACTAGAGTAAGTAGACTCCTTGAATGTTACTCTCTTTCAATTTATTATTTATTATTAACTGATGGTGGTGAACCAGAAAGATATGAAGAAACAATGTAGGTAGAAACTAGAAAGAAGTGGGAGCAAGGCATGAAAGAGGAGATGGAATCCTTGGTACACAACCAAACTCAAGATTTGGTCTAGTTTCTTGTAGGTAAAAGAGCATTGTATAAAAAATGGGCTTATAGGTTGAAGGAAGAAGATGGAGGCAAAAAGAGGTACAAGGCCAGACTTGTTGTAAGGGGGTTTGCACAAAAGAAATGTATTGACTTTGAAAAAATATTTTCTCTAGTAGTTAAAATGACTTCTATAAGATTTTTTAAAGTTTGGTAGCAGTAGAATATTTTCACCTTGACTAGTTAGATGTGAAGACTGCATTCTTTCATGGTGATTTGAAGGAGGAAATATATATGGAGTAGGCACAAGGATACAAATTCAAAGGTAAGGATAAAATGGTGTGTAGTTTGAAAAAGATTTTCTATGGCCTAAAACAAGCTCCAAGAAAGTGGTGTTTGAAATTTGACATGTTTATGATAAAACAAGGTTATATTAGATGTCATTTTGACCACTATGTTTACTTTAACAAATTAGATAATGGAAGCTATATTATGTTATTATTGTATGTAGATGGCATGCTTGTTTTAGGGTCTAACATGCATGATATAAATGAATGGAAAATAAAATTAGAAAATTCATTTGCAATGAAGGATTTGGGTGCTACAAAAGAAATCCTCAGTATGAGAATAACAAGAGACAAGAAAAATAGGAAATTGACATTGTCTCAAGGAGAATACATCAAGAAGCTATTAGTCAAGTTCAATATGCAACATGTAAAACCTATGAGTACACCTTTGGGAGGGCACTTCAAATTAAGCAAGGAATAATTTCCTAAAACATAGGAAGAAATCAATTACATGACCAAAGTGTCATATGTTTCAATAGTTGGATGTTTAATGTATGCTATGGTGTACACTAGATATGATATTGTTCATGCAATGGGAGTTGTCAATAGGTTTATGAATAATCTAGGAAAAGAGCATTGGGATGTAGTCAAGTGGATTCTCAGGTACTTGAGAGGGACCACTGATATATATTTTTGATATGAAGGTTTAGATGTTACCTTGCAAGGATATGTTGATGAAAACATGGCTAAAGATTTAGATAGCAGGAAGAGTACCACAGGTTATGTATTCACTATTGGTGACATAATAGTTATTTGGATTTAAAAATTGTAGAAGATAGTTGCTTTGTCAACTACAAATATATAATATGTTAAAGCTATAGAAGCTAGCAAGGAGATGATATGGATGTAATAGTTCATGGAAAAGTTAAGGCATAAGTAATAAGATTGTAGGTTATGTAGTGATAGCCAAAATGCAAATCATTTAGTATATAAATTGACATTCCACTCAAGAACCAAACATATACAACTCAGGTATCACTTTATTCATTCATTTTTTGAGGATGGTCAATTGAAGTTGGAAAATATCCATACGAGTTAGAATCCTATAGATATGCTAACAAAGGAAGTCACGAAAGATAAGTTGGAGATTTTTTCAGATTTAATAGGTCTTAAAGGATAAAAAGGAAGATGAAAAACATGCCAATGTCAAATTTCAAAGAAAATTCCAAGTAAGAGTTGTAGCGGTGGAGTTACAACAATCAATCTCTAAGTGGGAGATTGTTGGATGTTGGAGCCTAGTCTTATTTTAAATCTTAGTTCTTGATAGGGGGGTGTGTGGGGGAAACACCCCCCACTATGGTCACCATGGGGGTCCAGGGGGTGGTGACTTATTTTGGAGCCCCCCTTGGTGGGGATTTGGGGGCAACACCCTCAAAGTAAAATTTTGAGAAAAATGCATTATAAAATATTGCAATTTCATAGTTAATCTAGATCATTTACTATTAAGTTTTATATCTAATGGTATAAATTAAGTTAGTGCATGAGGGAATTATAATCAAGTGTAATTGTGTGAGAGTGAAGAGGATATTGTAGTGGATGTGTTACAAGTTTTTCCCTTCATTTGTTAGACCGAATAAAAAGAAGTATTGGTAATTTATATGTGGACATTATTGGGTGAACCATGTTAAATTTATGTCTCTATTCTATTATGTTTTTTTTAATTTTAATTATATCTTTATTTCATTATTATTTATCTACTTATATATTCCAAACACTATAAATACATATACCAAATTGGAACCCCAAAACCTTTTTTTCCCATGAATCCTCAAAATTTCGCAATCATAAAAAGAAAAAAATGTTCTTGTAAATATAAGACAATAAAAATAATTAAATAAATCAAACTAATGCATCTATTATGAAATTTATGCACAAGAATTGTAAACCATAGCAAGAAACTCAAAAACCTATAGAACATAGGAATTCCCCTGGAAATGACAATAGTGTTCCTTAATATATTTCAAGATCCAATATCCTATCCAACATTAATATATGACATAATATCAATAATAACATATGTGAAAACATTTAAAGTATATAATTGATGCAATTTATGAAATGTACAAAGATAAAATTATAATTTATAATCTCATTTTTAACTTACATTGATTGCCCTTGTAAGTTTTAGATTTGATAGGACTAGATTGAATAATCTTCTTTCACACATATTGATTTCAATGATTTTTTCATGCATGCATATTGGTATTTATTTCAAACCTAAAAAAATATATTTAATAGTTATTAATAGAGTTTTAAAATAGTTCAAATAAACTCTATTGATGCTTTCAATCCTTTTCACGTGATTCTCAAACATGCCAACAAAATATTATTTTATGGCACACTTTCATTAGTATCAACTACATAGATATTTCAAGTATTAAATAAATGCATTTTATGAGTATAAAAACCTCAAGGTCATACATCAACCAAAGCCATAACCAAAATAATTTTAGGTTTATTGGCAAAAAAATCTTCTCGAATAGATAGTTTTAAATAATAAACAAGTGATTCACACCTTACAAATAAAACACATATAAACCAAATTCCACTTAAAAAGGAAAATGTTTTCGTAATCAACAATTTTAAGAAATGGAAAAGGAAATGAGAACCTCAACACCTAACTCTACTTTACAAAGAATAAATAAAAACTTTTCATAAATTATAAAACTCTTAAAAAGAAAAAAATTATTTATTCTCCAAAATCTTTCTACACCAATATTTCAAGTATTGAATCTATGCATTTTATGAAAAAAATATGGATTCGTTAATTAACTAAAGTTTTAATTGATATAAGCTCAATTTTTTTGGACAAAGAGTTATTTATTCACAATGGTCTAAAGTGAAAAATAGTAAAAATTTAATGAATAAATAACTCTAAAAAATAATACATACATCAACGAAAATCTTTTTCAATGGTAAAATGTTTCCATAATCGATGATTCTATGAAATTTTGTAGACACCATAAACATCAATAGATAACTATAAAAAAAAAACCCTTTTATAAGTGCAAATCTCAGAAGCATTCACTAAAACCCCATGATATATGAGACATATATCATTACTATAAGATTCAAAACAAGTCAGTTGGCACTCAAAAATGTAATTTATCTCTTTTGAGGCCTTTAAACTTCTTATGAATGATCCTAGACCTTGTCCAATCCCAACATAATAGACTAATGTTTTATAATAATGTAGAATTAATGTGTTCATTAAACCTAATTTTAATACTTTAAATATATGGAAAGTAAAGATTGTGAAATAACTTGTGACAAGAAGAATGAAATTTAAGTATCAAAATCAACAAAACATGATCAAATGGAATAAGAATAACTTTTAAAAAATAAAAGATTTGTATGTTTACTCTCTATGTTATAACTATGTGAAATTTATAGACATTTGAAGTTGATCAATAAATATTGACTCTACAAGTGGCATGAGGATTGGTACTTGGAATGATGAGGGGAAAGATCACACAAAGTGAGACAAAATTCAATAGCATAATTTTACTAATGGTCATTTTTTTACTTTACCAAAAATTAATACAATTAGGGCATAGTCATTTGAGGTAGGTGTAAACATGCATGTGTGTATAAATTTGACCTTTAAATGCATGAGGAAGACCTATAAATGAATTATTCAAATTGGAAACCCTAATACATATTTGAATAGCTAAAAAGCTATAAATAGGAAAATAGTAGAGTGTGATGTGGTGTTTTAACCAAAATCACCCCCATGATGACTGATCATTACCTATGTATTCAATCCTCTAAAGAGGTAAATCAAGCCCACGTAGTTCTCCCACTTTGAGTTTTTAGTAATTTTCTCCTTTGAATATATGGATGCATATATAGATGGATTGAATAATTGATAATGTTTTCCTTTAGAATTGATAAAATAGGCTATTAACTTGGACAAGGACTACTTTTAATGATCAAAATAATAATTAGGAAGAATAGCGAAGCTTTGTTCACTATAAAATGGTTTAAAATTGCATTGATATTGAAAATTTTAAGTGATATAATATGTAACCTAGATGCACCTCTATATAAATACAATTTTGGTAAAAATCACACTACCTATTCTAGAAATAAATACTAACCTATAAGGGATGATCTAAATTTAAAGCTCCAAATCATTAGTAATTAAACTTTAGTAAATTAAATATATACTTAAGTGTGTATAACACACTTTATCTTTGGGAGAAAGCTCCAAATCATGCAAGGTGTTCCATGGAAAATATTGTAATAATTAAAAATTAGTTAATGCTCCTATTTGAAACTTAAAATTGAAATGTAACTTGAATTTGAAAGGAATGAAATAAAAAATGGAGTACACATTAATGTGTCAAACCAATGTTTCTATTTAATTTTTAATTGGAGATGATGCTTCCTTGAAGCATTAGAGAATCAATGCTTCTC
>JARHVA010007774.1:247500-292500 GCA_037957365.1 Torreya grandis
ACCTATGTATTGGCAGAGGTATCATGACCAGCCTATCATCACTCTCAAACATGTGATTAGCCCCATAATGGCCAACCATTATGCATTAGGCCATTTATGGAATTAAAAGTAATAATTTATGATTAATTTTATTCATTTATCTCCATATATTTTAATATGAGGTTAAATATCCTACCCCTATTCTCTCTACTAGAGAAACCCTATTCATTTTCTCCAAAAAAATCTTGTAATATCCTTTCATCTAATTACCTTATTTGTAAAACTATGTTCAGATATTATTTCATTAGTTTCAAGGGCTTGTCATATGAACATTGATCTTAACTGATTTAAACTAAGACAAAAACATATCTACTTAAACTCATTGACCTCACCTATGAAACTAATTTCATGTACCTATAACATGTTAATAATAAGTTCAAGTATATGAGGTATAAGCCATTTCTAGTATTGGATAGCGATATCCATAAGATAACTAATTTAAAAATTAAAAATGTGGACTTGGAAGAATTTAATAGTAGGCTAAAATCAAAAAATCCAAGCACATTGGCCAATGACCTTTTATAAATTGGTCTTTCTCATGTAGTAGGTTTACCAACCTCAATCTAATGTTCTAATTTAGTGTTCACTTGAATAAAACTATATAACCCATTAATCCATGAAATTAAATCCAGTAGTGGAGATTTTATGTCTAAGGTTTATGGTACAATAATAGGTATGAAAATGAAGATTCTAGTTCCTAAATGCATCATAATCATGAGTGTTAATAAAGTATATAAATACTAGGATAAAGATACAAACAAGTGATTAAATGCTATAAATAACTCATGGATGAAGAATAAAAGAGAAAAAATCTTAAAATTGCCAAAGAATTCCTACAAAGTAGATTTTATAAAAGATCTCTTAGATATTATTACTCTCCTAAAATAGTTTGCAATCAAGACACCAAGGCTTTTCACCTTTGGACGTTCATGTCAATGATCATCATCTACCATGACAAAGAATTTATTTATTGGGGAAAAATGATCAATGACTTCTTATACCTTTAGTAACTAAATGTACGATTAACTAAAGAATTATTCGTGACCTGCTAAATTGTGTATTTTTTAGTGTCTTAGATGATCTATCTAGTACTTTCACAACATGGGATCATCACTCTCATCACTCAATATTACAATTGCTTCCCCCAACTAACTTTGAGAGAAAGCAATAAACATTTCAAAAGAGTGAGTGATGCATTCATGATGAAGGTAGTTCAATCACTTGATGAATATTAGGGTATAATAATTTTAGATCAAAAAAACAACCTAATAAACCATTATGTATTATATTATCTTCAATATCATAAATTCACCTACCTCAATTTTGATGGTTTTGAAGGCTATCCATTGAGTCTCCAAAGACTAGAAAATTACAAGATCATATTAAGAGAGTTATGTGGACAAATACATGTAGTACATAAAAAATATATAGATAAACATGCCTTGGGTGTATCATTCCATATTTCAATAGGGAAATTAACCTAAAAATATCATTCAATGTTAAATACACTGAATCAAATGTCTCTCAATTCACTCTTCGATTGTATGCAAGTAGGACTTATGTGGACACAAAGAGATATGTAAAAATATGTCTTGGTATTGGTTTAAACTATGAAAATGTACCTCAATTAGAATAATACTAGGTATATTTTTTAGATGAATAAAAATTAGTTTGGAGAGATTGGAGTAGAATGATTGTGGATTAGATAAAAGCCTTCATAGAAGAATTGGTCCCTGATGGAATGGTTGATGACATGATCTAACTTGTTGAACATGAGTACACATATAAGGTTATAGATACTCTTTTCCTACCATAAATTGTTTCATAAAATATATATAATATGTTCATGGGTGAACCCAAATATTTTGAGCCAAAAATAATAAGTGGTGTGATAAGATGTAGGTTAAAATGACTAGAGCATGGAAATCCATAAAGGGAAAGGATTCATCTCTTCCCAAGTAAGTTCCCCACTAAATCCAAAGAAGAGAAGAACTGATATGATGAATAAAACACTTATCTCTTCAATTTATAGATATGGTGATGGTGAAGACCCTGATCAAGCGAAACAACCAAGAAAAATGTGAATAAAGTCTTGTAATTGACAAGAAGAAGGTAGAAATAAAACTATAATGATGCAGTCCTCTCCTACTCCCTTTGCTGATCCCTATCTTATTATCACTAGTACAACACAAAAGGCACCTTAAAAATAATATTATGTATCTATCCCTTCATCCCCTTTAGTCTCTCTAAGTGTTCTTCCTATCCTCAAAGCTACTCCTCTAAAGTAGCCAGAACCTCCTCCAATTGAAAATAAAATGACACCTCTCAATACTATGTCATTCCAATGGATGAACCCAATGTTAAAATAAATAAATAGTGTTTTTAATTCATATATATTCATAATTTTTACATCATACCTAATATCTTCAAGGCTTATCCTCAAAAAAGGCAAAAAGTCCTTTTAGATTAGAATCAGATCCTTTTGGTGCTCAGTTTATTGAAATTATAGAACCTAATGTGGAGAAGGATGTTACAAAGATTACCATGAGTGACTATAATCTCCAGATTATATCACTTGGAGAGGTAACTATGGATATTAACATTCATAACTTGTGTGATACCATGGAAAGGATTAAAAAAATGTTAGATAAAGATTGGCTCACCCAAGAACATCATCAAGAATAGATAAAGTAGTTGGGAAGGTACACTAACTACCTTATCAACCCATTTGATACACATGAATCAACTTAGATTGATGCTCATATTCAATTTTCAAGCATATACAAGGAATACATCACTAAAATAATGAAACATAATTCATATGGAAATAATTTAGAGGTTTGGGTTGATAAAATGATGATACATGGGATTAAATACATCAAAAAGATGATGAAATTGTTCACAAAAATTGAAAAAAAAGGTCATTAAAATAAATAAATAAATATATCAAAGCTCACACAATAAATATAAATGTATGGGAGAATGTAAATGAATTTGTTCATGAAATTATCAAAGTTGATACAAATGTAATAGAAAAAGATGGAATATTTTAGAAAGTAGAAGATGAGTCCTCCTGTAAATGGTATGAATGTGTTTAACCATAAATTAGATAAGTGATATTATCTTATATTTTGTATTATATTGGTTGATAATATATAAATGATAGTGCACAAGGGTGATAATCAGATCTAAAATAGGCCAATTGGGTGCTAAACTCATATATAAGCATATACTAAATTTATTATGTAAAGTATAGGATAAATATAAAAACTATAATTAAGCTATCCATATAAATGAAAAATAAGTAATATACTTAGTTGCTTGTGATACTGACATAGTGTTGGATCTAGAATAGGTGAAAAATAGTCTGAAAGACAATTATAGAATAGTTGTCATATTCTAAATCTAACGCTTCTAGCACTTTGGACACTAACATCGGTTTTGGGTGGTTGCATCGATGATACTATCTAGATTCAACACAAGTGTCCTATATGCAATAATTTTTGAAAAGATATGTGACCACCTAGATGCTTATATGTTTTACTTTACCTTCACTATGGTGTATTCAGATCTGGGTCATGGATTATTGCTCCTCATAAAATTTTAAAATCATAGTTCATCATCATGATGACCTTGGAAAAAAATAGGTTAGTGGTCACATGTTGTCAATCTATCCCCAAAGGACACACTATCATAAGGTCCTACCTACATATCCAATACTTCATAAGAGGGCTTCAAAATTATGTAGTTCTCCTATACATGTTGGATTGTGTGTGAATCATGTAATATTGTGAAACGTAAATCCAACAATGACCTATCTTGTAACTTGGAAACCTAGGCTCTTGGGTTACTCCTTTAGTACTTAAAACATGTATATGTGTTGTACTTATAACTAGTATGGAAATAGGGAAGCTTTATTTAATTAAATGTTTGATAAAGTACTTTTGATAAGTTGCCTAGGTCCATTTTGTCTTTTTATAGGTGAGGAATGAATGAGGGTTGATATTATATTTATATCATTCCCTTTGGAGTAAAGACTCACATTAAATCACTTAGGCTAAGTATTAGGATACATTTTATTTGTAAATTAGATAAATTTAGGGTATTAGACACTAACATTGATATTAGTGTCTATCCCAAATGTTAGTGTCCAGGGATCAAGAAAATAGGTACATGTTCAAAACTTGCAAAGATGGAAGATACATACATTTTATGAATTTTAGAGAATTCATAAAACTTAGGTCATAAAAATAAGAGTGGTTGGACTAAGAGATATAGGCCAAGGGTCATAATATAGAGTATATGCAAGACTTTTAAAAGTGTCAAAGGTCTAGAATTGAGAGGAACAACCAAGGTCTATGTTTTCCAAGTGTATAAGATTGAGGTGATATATAATACATAAAAATCATATACATTTCTCCCATTTAATCTAGTAATTAAATTTATAGTTTGAAGGTAAGGAATGCATACCTAGGTGTGTATAACACACCTTATCTTTATGTGTGCCAAAATTGAGTACTTTGTTGGTGACTGACCTATAACCAAGAGAATGTTATAGTAAATAATTAGTGCATATAATCTGGGTTGAAAATAATTGATATCTATTGAAATTGAAAGAGAAAGTTTTAGGAATGCACCCATGTGTTGAATGTAATTGTCTTGTCTATTATCAAGTTGATTTGAAAGAGATGTATCATTGTAAGGCTATAAAACTGAGATTAGGATATATATATATATATATATATATATATATATATATATATATATATATATATATATATATATATATAGAGAGAGAGAGAGAGAGAGAGAGAGAGGACATGCCCCTAACCTTTGAGTATAAGTGAGCTACCATCTGGTAATTGAGATTATCTCAATCATGAAACCCAATGATATTTATAACTTGGTGAGGTTGGATGATAAAATCAAGTTAAACCTAAAAAATTGTAAATATTGAGTGATTTTATCACCTTAGTCATAACAAAAAGTGAACCAACTATTGTAGTATATTGGCTCAATTAATTCTATAAAATTCCATAAGGGTATTAGTATGAAAACATCTATGATGTGGTAATAGTCCATAAAATATTTTTAGAATATTAAACATATTTGTATTTTGTAATATTAGGAACACATTTATAGCATATGAACCTTAGATCTGTATCATTTTGAAACTATGTATAACAATTGTACCAATGTATATAATTATACCACACCTATGAATCTGAATCATATAATTATGTGCTTTGGCTAATTTAGAAAATTGTGTGTGGAGAAAATGTTTCTAAAGCATTCTCCCATTATATATGGAGAAATATAAAAACTCATATAAGTATGAAAGTGGAGAACATGTTTCCAAAACATGCCCCCCCTATAATGTAGAGATGTTAGATAGTGAATAGGTGTGGAGAAGATGCTTCCAAAGTATTGTTCCACTGAATATGAGAACTATGTCAAATGTGAATAAAGTGTGGAGACGTAATCACCTAAAATTTGTAAGACCCCTCTCAAGTACGTCAATGTTTTATTGATGATGTGACATCATGTGGATGAATGATTATTCAAGTGAACCACTGAGCATGACATGTGAGCAAGATATATTGTAGTGAGTGGTTGGTGTTGTTTCAGCCATTTTGTTATGTTAGCTTAGTATCAGGTTCATTTTTGCTCTTGTAGGTTTGCCTTGGATTATGCATGTTGAGTCTTGTAACAATTCATATTTTCACATATTATTCTCTTTGAATTCTAACGGTTTCCTTGTTGATGTATTATTTTGATAGTTTCATCTTGTTAGAATTGGTGATGTATTTATTCTAATAGCTTATTTGATCCTGTCATAGAGTCAGGTTATATTAATTTGGTCTTGAGTAGTCAACTTGTATCTTCTAGGTGCTTTGACTATAAAACCTTATTTAAAATGGGAATAACAGCTTTGTTTCATTTGTATTTGAACCTAAGTAGCATATATTAATAAATGTAAATATGTTTGTAAATAATTACATAAATTATCATTAAAATAGTATTTTGTAGATAAATAAACTTATTATTCATAGCTTCAAATAAATTTATATTATTGGTCTCAAATATTATCCTTTACATCAAACATATGTATTAATATATTTAATAAGATACTAATAATAGTTAGAATAATATCTCTAGTTATATAACAAATTTATTTTATCTAATTCTCTAGTGTTCTCAAGATATTAATTAATTTAATCAAATAAAGGAAAAATAATGACTAAACCATTGTGAGTAACAATACTAATAATAATAATAATAAAAAGAAAAGAAAAGAAAATAAGGTTGAAACCCTAACCCTAATCCTAAATGAATTAAAAGCCAACCAAAAAAGGAAGAGAGTCATTTCGCAAGTGTGGCCAAGGAGAAGAAGAAGAGAGATAGAGGAAAAATGGAAAATGGAATGAAACTTTAATAGATCAGGCAAGGGTTTCTCCTTTTCAAATATCTATGATTTTTTATAAATAAATAGAAATATTGAATATATTTTAAATTGTTTTGTTAATATATATTTATATACTTACAAACCCTAGTATACCTGATGTCTCTCAAAAACATTATGATTTACTCTTTCTCACCTTCTCCCAACTACAAAGAGAGTTATTATTTTTACCAAAAACAATAATACAAAATGAAATATATATCAAGGTTTTTATGGTTATGAATCCTTTTATTTTAAAACCTATATATATTTATTTTTATATAGATGGAGATTTTTTTATATAAAAAAATGTATTAAAAAACAAAAAAAAAAGAATATATATATATATATATATATATATATATATATATATATATATATATATATATAATTTTGTTTTGAAATTGTTTAATTAAAAAAAATAATGGGGAAGGGGAGCAACACCTATGTCATCCCCAACCCATTTCCATAATGAGAGGGGAGGGGGCGATCAGCCGACTGACCTCCCCACCCTAATGCAGTAGGCCAACAGCCATGAACTACTGTCCATAGTATTCAAAAAAAAAATATAATAAAAAAATAAAAAAATAGAAAAAAGAAAAAAAAGAAAGAATTATATAATGTTAAAACATATTGATAAGATCAATGGGGGAGGGGTTATAACTATTTTGTTTTCAAAAAAAAATTTAAAAAAAAATTGAGGGTTATAAAATGTAATAAAATATTATGTCATGTCAAAAAAGATTTATTAAATAGTTATATAAAATCAATATTTGATTGACATTTTGGTTAATATTATATATATATATATGTGTGTGTGTGTGTATTATGGATTTTGGTTATAATATTAGATTGTGAATATTTGTATTTATATATAAATATAAATAAATGAAATAGTATTTTATTAATTGGGTATATAATTTATGTGTGTGTGTGTGTGTGTGTGTGTGTGTGAATTTGTGATACTTAATAAATTTATATGTATGGTTACGTTGTTATTTTTTTATTATTAATATTGTCAAAATTTAAAATTGAAAGTGTATATAAATATATAATTTAAACAATAAATATCTTTAGTTGTGGAATGTATAAATTCATGTGGAGGCATAACAGTACATTTATAATAGTGAATAGTTACTTTGATATGAGATCACATTATGGGATAAAAACATCGATTGATGCTGTGTAAATAATTTGAGATTGGATCATCCCTTAGTATTGTTGGAAATGAAATTAACCTATGAATAATTTAGAAGTTTTATTCTACTTGTTAACTATACAAGTACATAAAGTTCAATAATAATACCTTGTTGAATTGTGATGGTTTAGTTCATTGAGGAAACTTTGATAATGAAGTTAAAACTAGGTCTCACCCTAATAGATATATAAATTATTTGACATTACAAATCACAATCCATGAAGTATTGTAATAATCTCAGTAGTATTCTTATTGATGTCACACTTGATGAAAGTTTAGAGAGCAAATAGTTATACAATGCATAGGATTCCCAAATTAATTTGTTGACTTGATGGGTTTGTGTAAATATTTTCATTAGTAAGTTATCATTACTAGTTTAATAATAATTACAATTAATAAGTGTGTGATAGTAAGCTATTTATACTGATTAGTCATATTTATATTATTATTAATCACTCAATATAATATTTAAAATTGTCTATTAATTTAGAAAAATAAATTTATTTAGGGAGTAGAAATTCCTTGCTCAGCTTTAAGTTGACCCCCTTTGTTGACCATATCCTAATACAGGTGGAAGAATTCCAATACTATAGTTAGCAAGATAATTTAGGACTATTGTTATATATGATTAAGAATAAAATTGAGTTATTTATTGGTATTAAATTTATATCCAGGGTTTGTAAATAAATTTCCTAATAAACCAAAGTGTATATAGTTGTAAACCTTGTGTTGTAATGTAATTATTGTTTCTTCTATTGAAGTTGTGTATGTATTTTTGTAACTTGATAGAGAATTTATGTAACCCTCATTATCATTGTTCTAGTATGGGAATAAAGAATGACCTATTGTATTAGGCATATAAGTGTTGGTTTAATGTCTTCTATTTTAATTTCATAATAAATAACATATCCTTTTATTTTAAATTGAAGTTTTATAAAAGGAAAATTAATTACTCAAGATGAATTGAATAAGCCTTTCAAATTCAACAAAATAACTTTTATAGGCCAAGCCTTCATAAGCCATACAAAGATAAATTGACAAGTAAAGTTGAATTAATATTATTGTAGATTTAAAGTGATTTATATTCGGCAAGATAAACTTTTGAATCAAATAAATGTAATTTCGATAACAAAACTAGAATGTTTTAAAGGCTTAGAAAATCAAGTTGCCTTGCTTTGATTTAGAGATGTAACTAAAATGGCCTAAAATTCTATTAAATAATTATCCTTGCACTCTAAAACATGTATTAACTTCTTTGATATGAGAAATCATAAGTAATAAACTAAGTTATTTAAATTTAGAATCCAACTTAAGTCAATTGGTATTTGATGTGAATAAATAATTGTGCTTGTTAGGTGACTTATACATAATCTTGATATCTATTCCCCTTTATGAAACTAAAATTAATTCTTGTACTTGAATCATCTTGTTCCATTCAGTTGATTTTTAGCAAAACCATTTAGAGACGCAAAGGTTAAAATCAAACACTAGATAACAACTTCTAGCTTCCAAAGTGCCTTCAAAATCAACATTCTAAAAGAATTTAGAGTGAAGAAATCATGGCTCTTGAGGGTGTTATAGAGTTATTTTATATTAAAATTGTCACTATTAACTCTAATTATCCAATAAAATATTTTATGGTATTTTTAATAACTAAATTTTCAATGCAATTTATTCAGAAATTTCTTGCTGATTATGCTTTTTGTCTACATGATCGCTCAAGAAAGAGTGTTTAAATTATAATCTAGTTTAGCGTTTTGAGAAACCTAAAATTTTATCATGTAGTTTTGAGTTTCATATTTTTGTATCAATATTTATATATTAGTTTAATAATCATTCTATATTTTTAACAAGGACATCTTGTCTCTGGATGACATTGGTTTTTACCAATTTTTTGAATTAGATTCTACAAAGATATTCTAGAAATGGGGTTGTTGAATTTACTTAGTTTGATATACATATGATATGAAATATATAACCTATTTATTTGAGCTTAATATCAATATATAAACCTTTTTATTTCATGCTTATTATTATTTAGTATTTTTAGTGAGCCTCTTCCAAGGGCAGTTGACATTTTATGCACCTATGTTTTGTTGTCTGACTTGCAAAGTCATTTTAAAACAAAATTGTTAAAAATAGTAAATGGAATCATTCCCCAAAACCAAAAGTTAATAGTAATTTATTTAGGCTTTAAATTTTCTCCATATCTTTAATTAATCTATTTTGGATGTTTTTACCATTTTTAATAGCATGATTTCAAAACTATTTTATTCTAGAATCTGCTAGACATAATAGTCTTCTATGTTAAAACTACTTTTAAACACTAAGATATTTTTAATGCTTATTTTATAAGGGTTAATTTTATGGGTTCCTAAGGGTATCCTATAGCTATTTGATTTGAAAAGTGGTATCATAATTAATTATCTCTTAGTATGGATATTTTACCCATCGTTAGTGATAGGCAAGTTAACAAAAGTGTGACTTGGTTATGAGGCAAGTCAGTTGACCTTGGGTTGCTCTAGGTGTTATTAAATTATATCCAAATATGGGTAGGTTACCTTATTTTCAATGTTCATGGGTAGTGTAGATTTGAAATTAGGGTGCAACAAATTAAGGTTTTAATTTTCCTTTCAAGTTGTTTTTTTTGGGCGTGATTTTTTAAATATGTGCAAACCTAATGCACATTGGTTCATTTGAATTAATTTGATGAAATATTTAGTTTATTTTT
This sequence comes from Torreya grandis, assembly GCA_037957365.1. Taxonomy (NCBI): domain Eukaryota; kingdom Viridiplantae; phylum Streptophyta; class Pinopsida; order Cupressales; family Taxaceae; genus Torreya; species Torreya grandis. The sequence goes on from JARHVA010007774.1 coordinate 257,911, forward strand.
TTTTTTAGTTATGAGGATTTAGTATCATGCATGATCAAGGAAAAATATTTGTAGTTTTTTTATGGGTTTTATTTGGGTGATATTTTGGGTATCACAAAAGTGGTATTTGGATGTTAATAGTGTTGATTGAGATAGTCTATTACTAGCTTATCCCTAGAAATATATTATATCCTTTATCACATTTTTCCATCCATTTTTTAGATCAAAAAAAATCTTCTATCAGCCTAAACATAGTCTTAGGATAACTTTCCTAGATCCCAACCTAGTGTGCCCAGTAGTCTACTAGCTAGACACTAGCACCACATAAACGACACTACAACCACATGGCACTAGTATCCCAAACTTGGTTCTAGTGTCCCTTTCCCTAACTCTCATGAATATATATATATTTTTAAATGTTTACCCCTCCTAAGGTTATCCTAAGTACATTTTATTATCCACACAAGCTACAGATCTATATAAATATAAGATTATTTGACCTCTATAGACTAAATGGAAAATAAATGCAAAAGCCTATCCAAAAAAGAAATAAGTTGAGGAAATTTGAGGTATTCAATACCTATTTTTCCCTAATTCTACATATAACCACCTAAAACATTCTTGAGCCCAAATTTTAAATATTTCAAATCTCAAGCACACTCAAGGAATTCAAGACCACTCTCATTCTAATAGTTACTTTCACTTGCACTAAACACAGGTGGGAAACCTACATCAAGATTGATCCCTCCTTAAAGTATTGGTATGTAGGAAACTCTCTTAATAGTGGGGTGTTGAGGATGTCTAGCGTATTCTACTAATGAACACATATTGTTAGCTCATGCTATAATTATAAAGAATATTAATTTTTTCACACTAAATCAAATTTTCAATCCAAAATAAAGAGTTATATATTTCATGCACACAAGAACAAGACCTAGGAACAAAGGTGTAGGTGCTCTAAAAAATATGAAGTCTTGCAAATATGACACTAACACTATTTTGAGGACACTACAACAATATGGTGCTACTGTCTAGGTGGGGTGTTAATGTCTAGTGAACAATCCGACCTTGGGACCTTATTAATGACACTCAAACCTATTTAGAATCTAGTTTTTAGAACCCATATCTTCCATGATAGTCACTTTCTAGATAAGTCTCTATTTATGCATATTTATTACTATTTTTATAGATTCAAAAGAAGTCAAAATACATAACATATCAGTGCTTAATTATTGCATATTATTTAATTAATTTAGACATCTCGAACCTTTAATCTAATTTAAGATTTACATTTTTAAAACCTTAAAGGGTTAAATCATTTGGTGAACTCAACTTACTTCAAAATATTTATTCAAATGTTAGTTTACATTAATCCAATTTTTGGGCAATAAATAGGGATGCATACTTTTATTTTTTTTATTTTTTTAGACAACCTAGTTGATTAAATCAAATTTCATATTAGGGTGTTAATTTATTTACATATAATCTAAATTTTTGTAAATAAACCCTAGATCCACACAAACCTAACCCCAAATTCTCTTAGGGTTTGTATCTTTTTTTGCTATTTTCATTAGCTACTATTAATTTTTCAAAATTCATATATTCTATTTTAGTAGATCTATTCTGATTTGTTTACTATACAACATATAAAAAAGCTGTCTCTCTTCCATTAATAAGAATTGTTAGACTACGTGGTAATCTTATAAAGTATATATAGATTCCTACTATTTAAGACTATAACATGGACAAAGAACCTATTCCAACTCCATTTATGAATCCTTCACACCTTGATTATGTTGATTTCAATAACAATGCATCTGAATATGAAAAATACAACTAAGAGCAAGATGAGGTACACATTGAGAATCTAAACACTATTTATTCACTTAATAATAAGGAAATAATCATGAATGAAGATGAGGTACTAAAAGGCTTTAGAGATCGAACTCAAAAACAAACCCTTAATCATGCATATATCATATAAGCCATATTAAGAATCAAGAATAAAATGAATAATGGTCAATCTTCAACTCCCCAAAATAATAATGTTGTTACACCTTGAGTTGGGATAACTCATCCAAGTTAGATAGAAAAATCCAATATTTTTATTTAACAACCATCAGTGTTAATTACACCACTTGTCGCTAATTCTTACACTCCAAATGTATAATCCTTTATACATGAGATTTATATTCTACAATATAACATGTTACATCTTCATAAGGGAGCCACTAGGCCCTTATATGCCTTGGATTCTAACATTATCTTGCATACACATTTGGCACATCACACAGTGATAATTCCCTTGTCATCCAGTTTCATGGTACCCAAGATTTCATTATATGATGTCAAGGGTGACACAAAGCATCATCTCAGAGATTTTCATGAAACATGTTTGGACTATGTGTCCAATTATTAGATTTTTATGAAGTTATTTCCACACAATCTCAAGGATTATGCCCTATAATAGTTATAATATTTATTGATTCAATCTATCACAACATTCAATCCTTTAGCCAACATGTTTCTATCACATTCATCTATCAACATCAATGATAAAATATCATATGCACAAGTGGCATAGTTAAATTAATTTAAAATGAAGTAAAAGAGATATTTAAGAAGGTTATGAAAGAATAATTATTCAAAGAAAGCTATTTTATTAAAAATTCCATGTCTATAATCAGTTAGATCCATATCTCAATTTAAGAAATGAGTAACCAATTGACTAAACTAGTGTATAGTCCAAATGTAATATTAATAGTTTTTTAGGGATGAATTACATGATGTAAGCATGCAATATTCCTAAAAGGGCATGATGTTATTTAATTATTGAATAAGTTTATAAAGTTCAAGATATCCCAAGATAAAGAATGAGCTAAAATTTATTTGACTACACCAGGTTCTTCAATACTAGCCACAACACCAAAGAAGACTCCCTAATAGAGTATGCAAAATTTATTTTCTATTTTAATCTAATTTATATTTTATTTTTATTATTTTTTAAATTTGAGAATTATAAAATATATAATAAGAAGAAAATTAGAATTCTAAGAGTCATTTTGAATATGAAGGGTCGGCTCATTCCCTCTTGTTATAAATATATGAAATGACTATTATAAAAGGTATTTTTGATTTCTACAACTTGTGAATCTTGAATAGGAAGGAGGAAACTTTGTGTTCATTCTTTTTTTCCATGAAAAAAGGAAATACCTAAACCTTGTGTCTCATTTTCCTTAATGGGTATGTATTTTTATTGTGTATATGCATAACTCATCATTCCAAGCACCAATTGCATTTGATATCCTAAACTAACTTATTATCTTATAGTTTTATCATCATGTGGTTGAATAAAATCTGCATTTTCTTATTCTCTTATGGATTCTCACCTTCCCACATTCCCCATTTTCATTTTATAGTTGAATGTATCCACCCTAATTTAACTTATAAATATTGTACATAGTCTAGGTTAGTTTTTGTTGATTTCAATAAAGGTAACCTACCCTTATGATAGAGAGGTAAATTTTCATATCATATACTATTTTTAAATTAAAATATGTAATAATGTACAAATTATTTCACCAACAACGTTTTGTACCCACCATGGGGTACATTTTGTACTTTTTTTGTAACCCAAAATATTTTAGATATAGTCATTTGTATGACTATCCTTGGAAATCAAAACCCATATTCCAACATAACCTTGATTAGAAAATATATTTAAAAGCAATTATTTCTTCTAATTTATGTTAGTTTACCTAGGAAATAGGGTGGATAATCCCCATTTCTTTAGAGATGCCATCATTGCAATCATTATTAGAAGAATAGTGATCATATGTCCTTGATATTTTCATCATCCTAGCTGATAAAATATATGTGATCCATCATGAAAAAAAGAATTTATCTTTCATTCTTTAATTTTCAAGAACAATTCAGTTTTAGACTTCCTCCTAAATGGATAAAAAAGGTATAGCTTGTAAATAAAAATTTCTCACGAACATATATATTTATTCTAAGAGGAATAATTTTTAAAACAAGGTTATTTCTATACCATGGGTGCCCATATAGGATTTTTGGATTTGGATGATGATTATAATGAAATACCAAAAGGTTTAAGAAATAATTTTGCCAAAGTTGTTAGGGATGGTATAAAACATATTGAATGTAGTATCCTTGGTGTCGAACATGAATATGTATCAGTCAAGTTGATCATATAGACCTTAGTCGAAAGAGAAACAGAATGGTTTCACCATTTTCCCAATGCTTCCTTTTAGATTGGAAAATAATAAAGGATTAGTTTGAGGAAAGATTTAGACTTAATAAATTTAAACACTCACTATTATCACACTTATATCAAATCAAGAAAGAGTATCATGAACCTATGAGGAATTTCATATCCTTATTCAATAAGCTATTACATAGAATTCTAGTTTTGACAATAATTACAGTGGAAAATAAAAAATGTGTCTTTTTGAATGCACAAGTGTCTAAGGTAAGCTTATTCCTATATATTAATAAACCTAAAACATTTCCATCTAATCAAACTAAATAAATGTAAATTAAAAAATATGTGATCATGGCTAGGAAAATAAATAAGATTCTATAAAAAATAAAGATCACAATTCAACAAAACCTTTTATTTAAAAATTAGAAAATGATATCTTGGATTTAAATAATCAAATTCACCAATAACATAATACTACATACAAGGATGTACCTAGGAGACCTTTTGTTCCATATCATTCTAATATTCATCCTAGACTACCTCCTTGAACTCCTCAACATACTATTGAATTAACTCATGTTGTCATTCATTACACATATTTTCATGCTACCAATGACCATGATGGTTCAAACTACCCATAAATGGATAGAATGCTACAACTCTACACTATTAAATAACTACCTAAAGAAGGTGTTTTAGGCACCTTTGATCCCAAAATTTAGGGACCTAATGGTAACTCCACTATGGGTTATTTTGAATACAAACTAAAAGGTGATGATTTGATGAAAGTATTGAGGATATAAATAACCATTCATATTTAGTATTCACTTAAGCTCAAAATGAGAGGATGAAATATTTTGAGAAGAATAAATAATATGATAAGCAAAATGCAAAAGAGGCCCCTAATGTTGTAGATGTTCACAAATTTGTTCTCTATAAAGTCACCCTATTGTTGACTTTATTGAAATATACATAACCATAAAGGTATATTAATTTGAACTATTCTCTTGTGTCTACCAATTAAGAACCTAAAATTTCTTATTTTGATATAATGGATCATATGAATAGGAATTAGCTTCAGATTTTTCAAACTGAATATCTTATGAATAACCCTAAACAATTAGATAAAATGGTCAAGTTCATCAAAGGAGAAAGTTCTAATACACCTCCTCAAGGAGCACATATCAAGATGGTTGATTCTAGTTTGAAAAATAATGTATCCATTATTTCTCTAATAAATGGAAGGATTGAACCTTTCTATATGTCTCTTTTCATTGGTAGCTTTAGGTTGAACAATTATATAATTGATTCTAGAGATTCAAACAATGGCATGCCTACCAAAGTTGCATATGCCTTGGGATTTAATTACACTAAAATGTTCCATCATTATTTTAACATGGAATTGAAGCAAGTTTTGTTGATTACACTAATAAAAGATGGTCAAGTTTCTCTAGCTACTTTCCTTAAAATAGAGTAAAAATGACCATAATGGTGGTAGACATTATTCATAGCTATGGAATGCTTTTGAGTAGGTAATTCTATAGAGTCCTTTGAGGATAAATCAGACTATACTAGATGAAAACTATGATTCCCATAAAAGGAGTTAATGATAGATTACTCCCAAAGTAGAAATCCAAACTCTTGGTGTAGAATTCAAATGACCCCCGAGTAAACATCTCATATGAAAAAATAGGTCATGTCACTTATATGATGATGGCTGAAAAATATCTAGAACTTATTACAATAGTGGAAGGTGACTAATTATATATGTAATTTAGAGTTTGATGGAAGTTGTATACACATAATATTTTCAAAATTTTATTGATTACTGACACTTTATATCTTGAAGGAACCTATCAAGTCTTAATATATCTAAGTGCATGCCATAAGGGGTGTACCAAGAAAGGGGTGGGTAGAATATGGGTGCTTCATAAGATTGTTTTACTTTTTTCCACTTTCCATCTAACACTTATCTCCTAAAACCATTTACCCTAAGCTTATTCTTCTCAGTCCTACCTCCTCCAGTCTTTTTCCTCTTTCTATCCTTTTTTAAAGCCTTAAGACCCTTTTTAAATGTCAATTATATTAGGTTAAAGAGGTTGACCCAATAAAATTTAGGGTTATATTTCACTTTCTTGGTTTGTTAACCTTTTAGTTGACCTAACATATACCTAGTGATTTGTCCCCAAAAACACACTCAGTCGACTAGGTCAACCCTGTATAATCAATGTTCCTAAAAGGATTTAGGGAAAGATCCACCTATATATATAAGTTAATTTCCCACCATTTCATAAGATAATAATTATTAGTGAATAAGTGTGAATGAATATCTGTTTATTGACCATTCTACTTAAAGAATAACGCCTAATATTCCATACTTTCCTTGGAGATATGTATCTTGTCTTATGGAGAAGTCTTTTAGATGATTAGATACATTATGTAGCTTAGAGATGATTTATTTTGGTTATCTTTACATACCACAATAATCTCTTCAGAATCACTTTGGCTAAGGGAAATATTGAGGTTCAGTGGGTTCATCTTCAAAGGTATGTATTCCTAACTTTATTTCTCCTTTGTAAGAGTAGATAGATAATGAATTTGTATTATTCTTTCCATGTGTTATGATTCCATAGTAATTGATGTGAGTATTTGTTTTCTAATAAATGTTTAGTTTAGTTGTGTTTTATTATTTCTAAACCCCACTTTGTGTCAGAAGCTTTGGTATACACTAGATTAGTTTTATTCTCTTATTATTAGAATAAAAGTGAATGTTTTAAACCTTAGGACTCCCTTAGGGTTGTTGTTTGATTATGTTAGACTATGAGATTTGGATCCCTTCCTAATATGATATGTTGTGAAAAGTGATCCCCTAATTAGTTTTAATGGATTCTCATATTGGTCATGCTATCACTTAACAAGTGTATCCCTAATTGAAAGTGTAGGTATGTTCTAGATTCTCTAAGATAGGATTGTTTTATAGACTTAATGCATTTTCAATTGCATATATTCTCATGAAACTAACATGAAAATAACCCTTGAAATATTTATTTCACTTTTACTTCATTTATTTCATTTTTTTGTCATCATTTTTATAATATATTTTGACATATTGGATCAATTCTATCAACCCATCTATTTTTATCTATGTGCAAGTTTCTAGGAACAAGCAAATGGATCGACCCAATCAAACCAATAAAGGTTTCCATCCTTTCAAACACCCTATTTATCCTACTAAGTTTACCTAGTTGACCCTTTATAATTTCAATACCTTTTCATTAGGTTCTTACATAGCTTGATTGATTTTATTGACCTAGTTTGTAGATATTCCAACATACTTCAAGGTTATTCATCAATAATATTTATTCATTACATCTTTGATCCACCAAGGTTCCTTTTTACCTCTCAATTTCTCTCTTTTTATTCTTTCTTTTCACATTTTTTAGTCTTTAAAACTACCCTTACACAGTCAACTGGATTGACACTACCATCCTAATTCTGTGTTCTGTGTGTTGTCTAAAATAATTGGATCAACCATGCAGACCTAGTTCATTTTTAGACCTTGATTCTACAATATAGGTTTGACTCTCTTGACCTTTTTATTGTGCATATAGTGTTAACATTATACCTTATTTAAAATTCTAATTAATCTTATATCTACTAGTAATTAGTTTACACCTTTCTTTTCTTATTGTTTACATGCTTAGAATAGTTCACAAAGTTTAAATTAGGGTATTTTTAATTAATCTCTTAGTTTTACTATTTCTATTTTATGCACACATGACCAAATAAAATAACATAAACAAGCACTTTAATATTTGTCTACCATAGGCCAACCTAATTAGATTTCATCACCAAGGGGTAAGATGACTTGATGCTCTAGTCAAGTATAAAGCATGGTTAATGGTATATTATAGATAAGCACCTAACACCCTTATTATTTCAGTGTGTGAAGTGAGTGTAGGCCCCAATACCAATCCTATATCATTACCACTATAGCCTATTTCATCCCAAACTACCTAAAACCATCCTTAGATTGTTATCTAGTACCTTGCATATATCCAACTTCTAATCACACTTAAAATCATTCTTAATAATATAATTAATAATCAAGTTGATGAATTAGTTATCTTTATTATCAAGTTATTTTCTTTTTCTTTATTATATTCTGTGCATAAAATCTTGCATTAGCTAGTGTTAGTGCAATATTTTGCTTTGCATATTTCACTTGGATTGGCCAATATTAATCTAATTAGTTGTATATTTATTTTTAGTACTTATTATTTTTCATTTCTTACAAAATTATCTTGTTTCATTCTTACAATCTAATTTATGCTTCTTAAATTCCAAGTCTATTGTACTGGATTGACCCAATTGACCCAATAACTTTTTTACCTTATGTACACTATACTGGACCGACCTAGTCAACTCTATATAGTTTTAGTAACCTCTTTTGACCTTTGATTTATCATTTCTCTTCATTTCCATTCAACATGGAATTTTTCTTGGATAATGATATTGATTTTTAGTCAACAGAAATGATGAACTTTACCAATCTTAATAGGGTCTCCCATAGACAAAATCGATCTCCTCTTTTAGATGATAATAACATTCATATTACCTCTCACACAATTAACTATGGGACCCCTCCTCATTATTTTTCCCATCATAATCCTCTTTTCTCAATAGAAGACCAACTTGAGTTAGAGTATACTCTGGAAATGATTTTTTTTATTTCTCAGTTTCCTCAATATAGAGGAAAGGATCCTTCTACCATTTACAACCTCATGATTAGTGTTCAAATTGAAAAACCTCATTCACCTACTCCTACATTCTGAATATTATTTGGAGGTATCACTTTCTTTTGTTCTCAACCTCTTCCTTCAATTTTGACTCTTTATGCCATGACATCTTTTCTCTAACCTCCTCTACCTCCATGCCTAGTATCTCAACTAAATGATAGGTTTTACATCTAGTAGGCCTCTCCTAAATTACAATATCCTTAATCCTTCTACTAGTTCATTATTTTCTACCCAAGTCAATCATTATTCTAGTGCTTCTTCCTATCAACCATTCACTAGTCCACCTTTTGCTTCATAAACAATTTTTGCCACTAGTGCCTCAAATCTCATAATTCTTCTCAAGATCATATCAACACTAATAGTGGTACCCAAGCCACTAATAAAAACACAAATACCAATTCTAATGTTTCAAATATTAATGAAACACATCAAATTATATTTCAAACTTTCAATCAAATGCATACCTTTCAATCAAATGAATACCTTTCAATCACATAATATGAATCAAATGATGAGAATGCAAAACCACCTTCTGAATCTTTAATCTCATCTACAATAAATGACTTGGGGAACAATTAAATATAATGTTTGCCCTCCTCCTCTTCAATATTCTCAAGGAAATATCATTTCTCAACCTCCTTTAGTTAATAAAACCATCAGGTATCTACAAAATGAACCTCTTACTACTCAAATTTCCAACATTGATATAGGACGTATAACACCTAAAATTTTGTATTTTGGGTCAACCGATCCTACCCTTCACCTTAAAACATTTTAGAAATATTTACAAGGATTTGTTCAAATTAAACACATTTTCCACTACCAAGCTCCTAGCTAAAAATCACATGATGTGATGCCTTAGATTGGTACAATCAACTTAGAGCTCATTCCATTTCTAGTTTGGAGGACTTAATAAGTGCTTTAATTTAAGAATTCTAAACTTTGGCCCATTTCATCAATTTCAAATAACATGATTATGAAACTACCTAGGCCTTTATTAATAGATGGAATACTTTGTCAAACCAATGTAAACATAACATGGTAGATGATATTCTTTTTCATCTCTTTACAAATTTTCTCTTTCCTAAAATTCAATGTTGAGTCCTCACTCTCTCTCCACACACATTAGAGGAGGCTATTAACAAAGATAAAAGACAAGATTTCCTAATGCATCAATTTGAGCCACCCCAACCTTTAGTGGGTCCTCATTTATTACTTAATAATGAAAATTGTAATATCACCAACGATGGTGTTACTGATTCTTTTGACACCATTCACAATATTCAAGATGTTGTTCCTAACCCTTCTTCAAAACCAACTCCTTCTCAAAAATATACTAATCCTCATTTATCTTAACCAAATAACATTTATATTCACAATCCTCTATCCTCAGCTAAATTACTTAAGCATCTACCTAGGCCTCTTCCACAAGAACTTGACCCTACCTATCATATGAAATCCTCGTATGATATTAACAAATTTTTTTGGTTTCATGCTAGTTAGGGTCATTTTCATGAGACTTGTAAATAACTTTATAATTTAGCTATATATTTTATTCTTGGACATAATTTCTATCATGATTCCATTATCTATAAGCATCAATAAGACTATGAGATTTCTTTCAAGGACTATAACTTAAATGACAAAACTGAATCCTTAAATCAGGAAAATGCTCATTTAAATAGCTATAAAGATCCTTTACCTAATCTTCAATTGATTAAGACAATCAAGACAAACCCACCCCTTCCACAAATAATGTAGAAAGTCTTGTTGAACCAACTTTCAATTAAAATGTGGTTATCATGACTAATATGCAAAGGGTGGTGGCTTTCAATGATTCCCAAACTATCTATACTCCTCCTTCCCATAAGATATATCGAGTTATCTAGGATTATTCTCCAACTCATTTAAATGAGTTGGCAAAAGAATAAATTATCACTTTTGATGATCCATTTTTTAATTCTCCCTTGGATAACACATCCAACTCTATTTCTACCACTCTTCCATCATTTTCCAATGCTAATAATAATCAAGCATCTACTACCACTTCTTCTTACAATTCTGAAAATCAACTTAAACTAACTACTTCTTCATCTCAACATGATTTACCACCTTGTTCTAAACCTTCTTCTTCTTATCATCAAAAATTCTAATTCTCTTCATCTCCTCCTTCTGAGGACCTCCTTAACCATTATCCACCCTTATTTAACAACCTTATCATGGGATATGATGAGTGGGATCTCATTATAGAGATCAATAATCTCCCATATCAAATTTTATTCCTTGTTCTTATGAGTACTTACCCACATCATAGAAACCATCTCATGCAGCTCTTATTCAAGATGAATGTCCCTCATCCTCCCTTAAACTATAGGAGGAAGCTTTATCTGGTTCTAAAGAAAGTATTTTACAATGATGTGAAGAGATGTACATCCATGTTAATGAAAATATAGAGACTTCTCTTTCTTTAAAATTTCATATCACATATATGATTCTTGACAAGATTCTAATTCATGTAGATGATCTTCCTTGATTTATTAGCATCCAAATAAGTGATATCCAATTTAAGCATGCATTGATTAATGAGGGTTCTGGTATGTGTGTCACTTCTCTTAATTTCATTAAAACCTTTAGGTATTTTTAATGCAATCTTAAGTCTACACACAAAACATTCTAAGGATACGATAAAAGGAAAATGCCTCCTCGAGGTTGTGTGTGGCTTACCATTACCATCCCACCTTTCACTACTCATGTGAAGGTGATGATCTTCAACTTCCACCTTTATTATAACATATTTCTTGGTAGGACATAGACTCACCACATGAGAGTTATTTCTTCTTCTACTTGCTAATACATTAAATTCCCTCATAATGGAGCCTTTTAAAAGATTCAAGGTGAAACTAACCCTTAGAATTTGAAACAATCAAAAGATCATGGTGTCTTCAAGATTCATACTCTTGAACCTTTGCTTAGCATTCCATTTTGTGAGTCTCAACATCTCAACTTTCCTATTAATTTAATCCACTATTATAATGGGCATCCTGATCTCATTGGTAACATTCCTCCCAACCATTTAGATTATGATGATGATGAACCCAATGAGATTAATTTAAAGTTCAAAAGTTCCAATAAATCACCTCATCTCATCTCACATCTTCCTACTTCCTTACAACCTCAATCTCGCAAACCTCCCTGTGATGACATTCTCATAGTCCTAACTAAAACTAGGAATTCTATTCACCATGGTTCATTAGATGATAAGGTTATCCCTACATGTGTCATTGATATTCACACCTTTGATTATGATGATGGATATTCCTTATATGATCCTCTATTAGGTAGTCTTGTAGAGGCCTATAATGTCGAGATTGTCCATTATCATTCTTCTTTAATTGAGTCTTTTTGTGGATCTCATAATTTTACTTCACTTATAGTTCTTTAGTTTTGGATTTTCCACCTTTATTGTAGGGTAAATATGGCCTTGACACCTCTAATTATTGAAGAACCATGTAGGACTATGCTCATGGATCATGATATGATTGATTCTTACCATTTTGCTAAGTATCTTGACCCTTGTAGTTGGTTTACCCTCTATGTTAATGCAACTCTCCTTAGACCCTCTGTATATCTTGTTCCTCCCTTAGTAGAGCCAGATACAGTTGAGCCTGTTCCCACTTCTACTAAGTTGATCCTATTATTGAGCCTACCCCCACATTTGATGTTATCACTCCTTTTATTAAGCCTAATTACATTCTTTCATCATCATCACCCTCCCTTGGTGATGGTTTGCTTTCCTTGCCTAAGATGGTTTCTCTACCCACTAAATGGGCCAATGATTATTCTCCATATTCTTACACTCCTATTTTACCTCTATCATTGAGTGCTTCCACTAAAACCACTCATAGACATATATGTTGCTTCCATGGGATAGATAACCACTCTTCCACCCATTATCGTAAGTTACGATAATATATTGATACATTGCATCCTTCTTCCCCATCATCAAACAAGGCCATACCTACCTTAAAGGTACTTCCTAAATATATTAATAAGTATGGTGAGGTATATTATCTATGGCATCTATGTAACACCCATCAAACTTGATCATTATTGCAACCTATAATAACATTTCAAAAATCATCTTATAACCATTCCTGGACTTTCTTATGTTCCTACCATAGGTCATTCCTACAAGAAGGCTCCTCCTTCTTCTCCCATGGTTCCATCACCTCCTATGGTCCATTCACCACATTTTATTCCTCTACTTGTGATTCCTTTACCTGTGGATCGTTATCCACTAGTGATTCCTGCATCTCCCATAGATCATATTCCCATGAATTCTCTTAAACATCCTTTACCTATTTTTTTATCCTCGGCATGATACTTTAAGTATTCTTACTTTTTTAGTTGAGGATATCAGAAAAATAAGTATTTGCCTAGTATTCATTTAAGATTGATGAAACATTGTAACAATTTGATTACAACTTCATAGAGACTTATACAATATATTGGATAATGTGTGTGGATAGATTTACCAATATTTATGAGCACATGCATGGTGATTTCACCCTTATATTGGATTATATGTATGCTCAAATAATATTTTTATCTATTATATCATATGACATTATGTCAAATTTATGATTATCTTATATCTTGATCTTCTCTTATTGTATTATATCTTACTTATATTATCAGTTATTTTTTGCATGTGATTTTATTTTCTTTATCATTGTCTTCCCTTCCCCTTTTCCTTGGATTTTTTTCTTAAAACTCTATTTCTTGTATCTTTATGATTGTTTTACTTTTTTATCCTTATTTTTCACAGATAATTTTTCATGGTGATTTGGTTACACAAACCTTATTTCCATTGGTTATTATCTCCATTTACCATGTGATCAATTAACAAACAATCTATCTCATTATTATCTCCTTTTACCAGTTTACTTTGGATCTCATTTTTCTATTTTTTATTTTTCCACAAACTAAACATATACACTATTGGGACTTGAGATCACATGCTAGTTCATTGTCAAGCTTAAGTGTCCTAATCAGTCTTTGTCTCTAGTTACTTAGCTTATTTTAGCCTTAGCCTACATCTAATTCATGTGTATCACTATGTATCTCATGATTGGTCATTCCAAATATATATGGAGGAGGAATCTTAAAAATACTTAAAAAAAAGGTTAAAATCCAAATCATTTAAAACAAAATGCAATGATATCATAAGGCAAAAATATTCTTAAAAGGATAATCACACTAAAAGATGTGATTCAAAACACATCTCCTTATTATATTCAAAGATAAAACTCCATATTTGCCCTCACAGTAGAGCTGAGTTCCTTTGGGGTGTGGTAGGCTAGTAGATTAGAAGAGGAGAATAAAAAAGATATCTTAGTGTTACCTACTTTCTCATGCAAGTACCCAATCTTTATAGTAGACTGATGGATTTATAAGACATCCTAAAGAATAGGTAACACATCATGGGAAGGTAGGTCCATTTTTTTTTTCCTTGTACCAATATATGTTCATGAGTTTATCTTATTAGCATGCTTATATTCCTACAAAGCTTTGTGTCTATAATGAATAGGTTTCCTTTGTACATAAATGACCACTAGTCACTTAGTATCTTCTAATGTCCGTAGGATGCATGTTGCCTCCTAAGGTCTTATCATAAGACACATAAGCCTTGAATTTTACATTTCCTTTTTCACCCTTTATCTCCCTTACATTTCCTATTGAGAAATATTTCTTTATCTACTAGTCACTCCCCTTGGGATTCCATTTATGAGTTACATTATAATACCATGGATATGCCCTAATCATCCTCACAAATTACCATATTTTCCTTCCTATTACCCACATCCTTTTATTTCCTAATTTTCCTATTTATTCCACCTCAATGGTGTTCTCTTTATCTAGTTTTAGTGTAAGACCATGGATAGGACTTGACCCTCCTCAAAAAAAATTCCAATACCCAAGTCACCATCCAAATTACGTGAGTCAAATTTGAGATAAGATGTGATTGATTATGAAGTTACATGCCATTGACATGCTTTCCATCTTGATTTAGTATGTTTTATGCTTGATTAATTTTTGTTTCACCCTTTTATCTTCTTATTTTCTAAGTGCATGTAAGATTTCAACTATTTATTGAATTTTTCATACTTCCCAACTTGAATTAGTATGACCAATTTCAGATCAATATTTTGCATTTTTTTATTTCATACTTCCCAGTATGATTTAGTATGATTGATTTACTTAATTTTTGTTTATACCATTTGTGCCCTTTTATGTACCTTCCATTTTATTACATTGTTTTCATACTTCCTAGTGTGATATTAGTATGATTTTACTTGTTTTAATTTGGTGCAAAAATATTTCACTTTGGTTTAAAAACAAATTATTTTTTACCATTCTATTTTTCCATTTCTTAGTTATTTATAGTTAGTCATTTTTTTTATTACACATTACCAGGTTGAAATAACGTATAGTACATTTTATTGATTTATTATATTTTTCCATTTCCTTTTTACTTGTTTCTTTTTATCCATGTAGGTCTTTCATAAATCTAGAAAAGAAACCAATTCTCATATATTTCCTATAGCATATACAACAAAGCTAAATACATGTGCTAGAAATAAATATATCCAAAGCATCCACAACCACAACCATAATGAACAAATATAATAACCCATAATAACAACATACTCATCCAAAAATAATATGCCAAAATGATCCATTATATATATATATATATATATATATATATCATGAATTTGATACAATAAATACAACCATTTACAATGTTCTAGCTCTATGGCCAAGTTCTATCCTATCTATCTCATGGCCTAGCCACAATACCTATTGAGACCTCAATCTGATTCCTTTGAATGGTACACTATAAGGAGGTTGTCTAATAGCTCAATCCCTCTATCTATCCCTATAGGTGTGTTTCTCACATCTATGACTCCATCAGCTAGGTCTAAATATCTATCATCTATGCTAATGTATCCAAATGCATAGCTCTCTCATCTAGTAGGCCCTACCATGCTTGTAGCTCCCTTGTATTTATTATTGATGGTGTCTTAATCCTCTCTCTCTACACTTACATCTACCTCGTTACCTCTCTAGCTAATATAAACCAACCCACCTAAGTTAGGGTAGATGGTAAACTGAGATCCTCTAGTGTCATGAGGTTGTATGGCTATAATGTCTCATCTAGGACATCATGGAAGGATCCCCTCACTAGTGACCCCCATCTCTCCTATTCATCCTCACTTATACCTAAAAATTCACACAAGATAGATATTAGATCACTATTATATCTAAAAATATCTTTTTACTTGTTTCTATCTTGATTACTATGGTATCACCATCTACACGACCACCTAGCATAGTCTCCCCATCTGTGAGGCCTCCTAAAACCTCCTCTATAGGCTATCTCCTTAGCTTAAACCCAACTATCATGGCTCAAGTCAGTCTTAGCCTATGTCTGAGAGGTCTCTCTATTATATCCTCTAGCTCACCTATGGGGTCATTTAGGATGGTAATAATCTCCATTTTCTCCTCTACCTCTTACCTCTATTTATGTTATGTCCTTAGTGGTTTCTACTCATCTTGGTGTGGAGATGGCAGTGGTACATCTAGTATCTTTGCCTCTACATTCCTATCTTCCTACTCAGCTCCTCATCTTGCTTGACCTATCCATAGGTGCTCTTGATGTGGCCTTAGTGTTAGCCTCACTACTAGTGGCCATAGTCCTCTCCTCCCTTATGGCTCCCTCACATATTGAGCCCACTATTTAAGAATCAATATAAATGTTGCTAGATGAGGTAGGTCCATCTTTCCTGGCACCTATGCCAATAGATGTGGCTCTTTCCACCATAAATAATGCCCAATAACCTTTGTCCTCTATGTCATTGGTGTAACTATGTGCCAACTCACCCATGTAGTTATTATGTGCTCATATAGTTATCACATGATGTATGAACATCTCACTAATTAGAGTGATAGCATATGATGCATGGCCCACACTACCTAATCCTCCCTTCATCTCTACACATGAGGTAACCTATCATCAACTGCATGGAATAACCTAGATAGATAGTACATAGGAAATCTCTCATAGATCCAAGCTATTACAAATATGTTTGGTCACATAGTCCTCTACCCTCTAACTATCATCTCATACATATCATGTACCAATTGGACCTAGATGATCTAGCATATGTAATATAAAACTCTCTTTTCTAATATCATCATGCTCAAAGCTACCATGAACATTGGTACCTTGTCAATTGACTTATGACGTAACACCTATTATGTCAAAAGGACTATCATAGCATTTAAAATATTTAAAATCTATGATGTATATAAATCAAACATGCTCACTCTCCTTCCTAGTAATATCACCTCTAAGCATGTAGCTCACATAGATAAGGCTCTCATCTCTTCTAGAATATCTAGTATCCCTATGGTCACCTGCACTCCTACTATACGTAGCCTCATGATGGCATGGAAATAATCCAACATGATAGCCACCACTAGTGTATCCCCATCCACCTTCCATATGAAGGTGTTACTCAATTATTTCCAACAACTAAGGAACATGACTAACAAGTTAGTACTGAGGGGGATCCAACACATCTTTGTTATCCCACCTAGACCTATGAAACCTAGTCTAGCCCTATTTCCATCTAACAACCTATCTAACAAATCTAGTAACCATGTCGCATCCACAAGTCTCTAAAATCTCTATTGTCATTTCACCCAAGAACTAACAAAGGATGTATTAGTTCTTCCATGTCATGAATAGTTAAAATACATTCTTTCTACATTTTTACATTAAAAATAAGCCTACATTACTTTTATTATTGATTTTAGCTTAATTTTCACCATCTCAATCCTTATTGACCTTACTTGGTCTTTTAAGGTCATCCTGGCCCTCTTTTTACCTTTTACATGCTTTTTCCTATCATTCTAGCTTTTTGGTCAAATTAGTTTGACCAAAATTTTCTTATCTTTTTACTTGGTTGACTCAAAGTCTGAGTCAACCCCCTTTATTTTCCCCTTCCCTAGTGTTAAGTTTCTATTATGGCCATTCCAAATAGCTTAGCAACTCCAAACTAGGTCTTCAACCTATAGATTGTATAGGGTTAACCCATACCTACTAGGTCAGTACTATATATTCTAGTTATTTTCTAGCCCACCAGGTTGACTGGGTTAACCCAGTGTTTTTTTCCCACTGACCCCTTGCGTTTTCTTTAAAAAAGTATTTTTTTATTTCTACTGAAACCCACCAAACCCATTTCCCATCTTCCTATTTTCTACCCATAGAATCTTATTTTATTTCATTCTTACATCTAGACATGCTTAAAATTCAAAATTACTAAAAATTCACTTAATTCATTACAAATTTCAAAAACTGGTTTGAGATTCTTAGTTGCATACTTGTAGTGCACCTGCTACTACCTATGGAGCTCCTCCTCACCTAACATGTCATCTCCTCACCATCTTAGCTTTTGTCTCTCTCTAGAACTCTTTTTCTCCTCTCTCACAATTCAAAATAACAAATGATTTATCTTTTGGCTTATTTAAAAATAATTTTCAAAATGGAAATCTTTCAATTATTATCCTGCAAATTGCTTTTATCTTTGTTTCTACTCATTTATTTTATAAACCATATAATTCATTAGATTCATGATGATGTAGAGATTCATTTCCACTATCATATGCCTATATTCCAAAAAAAATGGCTATTTTCTACTCTAAATTTTATAGGTTCATCTAGTGTTCTCCACATTGGACACCTCCACACTTCTTACAATCTACTCATTTATCTAGGATACTAAGGTAGTTTAAAGGTATGTGTTTTTCAATTCAATACTTTCTTTTATCTTATTTGTTACTTACTACACGTTACTTAGCATCAACATTATGTGTTATCATGTTTTATCTCAAATCACCATCCCGTGTTAGACTTATATGATAAATGATGAGATTCGAGTGGGTCATATGTATAAACATAATATTTTCAAACTTTTATTGATTACTAACACTTTGTATCTTGTAGTAACCTATAGATTCTCAATATCTTTGAGTGCATGCCTTAAGGATTGCACCAGGAAAGGGGTGGATAGACCATCATGCTTCATAAGATTATTTCCCCTTTTTCCACTTGTCATCTACACACTTGTCTCTTAAAACCATTTACCCTAAGCTTGTTATTCTCATTCCTACCTCCTATAGTATTTTTTCTCTTTCCATCCTCATTTTATTTCCTTAAAACCTTTTTGGACTATTAACTGTATTAGGTTGACCCAATATAGTTTAGGGTTTTTATTCACTTTCTTGGTTTGTTAGCCTTTCACTTGACCTATTACAGACCTAGTGATTTGTCCCTAAAAACACATTGGGTTGACTAGGTTGACCTTGTACAATCAACATTCCTAAAAGGATTTAGGGAAAAATCTACCTATATATACAAGTTCATTTCCCACCATTTCATAAAAAAATAACTATTAATGAAGAAGTGTGAATGAGCATCTACGTATTGACCATTCCACTTGAGGAATAAAGCTTAGGGTTTTATACTTTCTTTGGAGATGCATATCTTATCTTGTGGAGAAGTATTTTGGATGTTTAGATAGGTTCTGTAGCCTAGAGATGATTTATCTTAGTTATCCTTACATACCACAACAATCTCTTATGAATCACCTTGGCCAAGGGAGAGATTGAGGCTCAATGGGTTTGTCTTCAAAGGTAAGTATTCGTAACTTTATTTCTCCTTTGTAAGAGTAGATAGATAATACACTTATTTTCTTCTCTCCATGTATTCAAATTTAATATACATTGATGTGAGTATATGTCTTCTAATACATGTTTAGTTTATTTATTTGTTTTATTGTTTCTAAACCCCACTTTGTACCACGAGATTTTGTGTGCACTAGATTAGTTTTAATTTCTTGTTATTAGAATAAAAGTGAATATTTTAAACCTTAGGGATCCATTAGGGTTGTTATGTGATTGTGTTAGACTATAGAATTTGGAACCCTTTCTAGAATTATATGTTATGAGAAGTGATACCCTAATTAGGTCTATTATATTCTCATATTATTCATGTTCCAACTTAACAAATGTATCCCCAATTATAAGTGCATGTATGCTCTATCTTATCTAATCCAAGATTTATTTATATACATGATGTATTTCCAATTGCATATAAAATTTAATTCATGACTAGTTTAGGTGATGATGTATTATTGATTTTTGCATAGAAATAATTATTTCCTTTCTCATTAAAACTCTAATTTTAGTGCACAAATAATACTACTAAGTTTGAAGCACTACTACTAGGATTTTAGGTATTAGAAGAGATGGTAATCTAGAAAATCAAAGTATAAAGTGATTAAGAATTTATAGTCAAGTAGCTATGACTCCAATTGTTGGAAATATTGTCATTGATGTCAAAGGTTTAGTATTTTTGGTGATAAAGGCCCCATTGCATTTAATATTGTTTATCTTGGCTAATATGAGTTAATATTTATTTAATATTAATGAATATATTTTTGGTTGCATATGAGACAAAATAAGGGCCCATGAAGAAGACAAAGAGTCATGGGATAAAGACAAAAGAAGGATGGGATGCATTTTACCATGAAGAGTCATCTTGGGGAATACTAAGAGTCACCAAGTGAAGACAAAAGAGTAAAGGGAAAATTTCTCATGAAGGGACACTTAAAGGAATATGAAAAGTCACCAAAGATAAGAACAAAAGTGGGAAAGACGTTTTTGGTCATGAAGGGTCAACACATGACTTTTCAAATGCTTGGATATGAAGGGTCATCTAAGATTGGTGCCATTTTCCATGAAGAATAAAAGGTCACAAAGGGGGAAGGCCAAAGGTCATTTGGAAAGCTATAAATAAAGGCTTAAGTAGCCATTTGTAAATGTGGATGTAAGAGGTTGATTTGATATTGTAATATCTAGCTTAGAAGAGTAATTTTGAGAGATGATTTATATTTTTTATATCTAGCTTAGAAGAGAAAAAGTGAGAGAGAGGAAGGAGATGTTGTATTGATCTATCATTTATTGAGATAGAAACATTGAGAGATAGGTGTGTGGTATACACAAAGGGGTTGGTGCTCCTATGGGTTGGTGCTCACGAATTTTTGCTGGGTTGGTGCTCGACAAAGGGGTTGGTGCTCTTATGGGTTGGTGCTCACGAATAGCAGTTGGGTTGGTGCTCGGCAAAGGGGTTTGAAGCTCTTGTGGGGTGGTACTCATGAATTGAAGCTGAGGTTTGTACTTGGCAAAGGGGTATGGTGCTCCTATGGGTTTGTTCTCATGAATATATTTGAGATTAATTCTCCATGGTTTTTCCCACATTGGGTTTCCATGTTATATTTGGTGTCTCTCTCTGTCTTGTGTGATGTTTATTGTTTAAGTTTTATTGCATATCTTGAATGATTGATTAAGTGGAATTTGGTTAAAGGAAAGATTTATAAGATATATAATATACTAATTCACCCCGCCTCTCAGTATATTCCATGCTTAAAAATTAGTATCAGCAGGTTCATTTTTTGAAAATGGATGAAGAATTTAGCCAAGTTGAAGATGGATGTGCTTCATGGTATTCTCACGGCATATGAGATACAGACAGAACAAGATAAACCCTCAAAGGGAGAAGTAGCTTTCAAGACATCAAAGAAGGAGAAAGGTAAGATTCAAGAATCAAGTGATAGTTCTAGTGATGATGAAGATGACAATGAAGCACTTTTCATTCATAGGCCAAAAAGAGGAACAGGTAAATATCAAGGATAATTACCTTTTAAATGTTTTAATTGTGGGAAGATTAGAGATTTTTTAGCTAGATGCCCAGATAAGGTTAAAGATGATGAAGAAGAAAAGCCTACATACAAGAAGAATTTCAAAGGCAAATCTAAGAAAGGATTTGAGAAGAAGAGCCTGTATTCTAAAGATCCTTGCTCAAGTGAAGATAATGGAGTCAGCGATTCAAAAGAAGAAGAGATTCTATTCATGGCCATACGTGATGATGATCAAGAAGAAGAAGAGGAGGAAGCTGAAGTAGATATGGAAGGAGAACTCAATTATGCCCTAGAAGAGTTAGAAGCTGTTCAGAAGAAGAATCGAAGGTTAAAGCGCCAGATTGAGAAAAGTGAACAAGAGTCAAAGGAAATGATTAAAGATCTACAAGCACACTTTGAAGAAGCCAAGAAGTATGAAGAAGATCTCACAGCATAGTTGGAAATAGAAAGAAAAGATTGTGAAAGGTATGTTATTGAAATTGCCTCTTTAAAAGAAGATATTAAGAAAGCAGTTAGTGATAAAGTAGTCAGTGATTCAAAATTTGAAGATAACACTAACATACTGAATAAGATATTGAAAAGTCAAAAAGCATATTCAGATAAAATAGGTATCAGATTTGAAAAGAAAAAGAGCTATGCTGAAGTTCTAACACAAGAGGAAACAGAAAGGGGAGAAGTGTAGAATACAGAGGACATTCCAAATAGAGAAGGCTGGAAAGAACAAAGCTACAAAAGGCAATCAGGTCAGAGATATATAGACATGTCTTATTTTTATGGCTATTGTTTTTATTGTAATGGATATGGTCATAAGAAAGTAGAATGTAGAAAAAGAGCTAACAATTTTAGAAATAAGGAGAAGGAAAGTCAAGTAGAGTCAAGCAGAAGCCACAACTCTTTTGTTCCTCTATCAAACTTTGATGAAGAGACCATAGTATGCTACAAGTGCAACAACTACAGATACATATCTCAGTATCGTAGAAGCATGTTTGAGTTAGTAAAGAAGGATCAGAGGTTCAAAGCTCCATTCATCAAGAAGAATAATCAGAGTGTCAAACATCCATTCATCAAGAAAAAGGTTTAGACATGTACATGGTAGAAGAAATAACATGAAGACTCTATGATGGTACATACAGCTCTACATGTCAGAGGAAAAGATCAACCATGTTTAATTGATAGTAGATGTTTGAGGCATATGATAGGAGATAAAAGTAAGTTAATTTCTCTAAAGAAGATTAATGGTGGTACAGTGAGGTTCAGAGATAAAACCACTACCAGGATAGCTGAAAAAGGTACTTTGAGTTTGGGTTATGGAAGAACTAAGAATAAAAATGTTTTGTATGTAAAAGGTCTTAAGCATAATCTGTTGAGTGTTAGTCAAGTTTGTGATCAAGGATACATATTAAGGTTTCATGCTGAAGGTTGTGAGATTAAAAGAAAAGATTCAAATGAGTTGATTCCAAATGCTCAAAGGATAGGGAACAATGTATATGTTTTGTTAGATATCTTCTCAAAAGCATGATCAAAGGATACATTCAAAGATCAGCGAGAGGAGTTGGGAGTAATTTCTATTACTTCCTACCATTGATGTTCAACATCAAGTGAGGGGGAGCTAAGTGTTAGCTCTAGCTAGGCCCTTTGCCATTGATGTCAAAGGGGGAGAATAATAGGCATAGGTATAGGTGTAGAAAATAGGTACAGGAAACATGTACAGGTTGCTACAATAAGGGGGAGTTACTGTATGTTTTTAGTTGATGGTATGTGTAGGTGACAGGATGTGGCAGTTTTAAGATTGAGGTTGCCATTAATGACAAAGGGGGAGATTGTTGGAAATATTGTCATTGATGTCAAAGGTTTAGTATTATTGGTGATAAAGGCCCCATTGCATTTAATATTTTTTATCTTGGCTAATATGAGTTAATATTTATTTAATATTAATGAATATATTTTTGGTTGTATATGAGACAAAATAAGGGCCCATGAAGAAGACAAAGAGTCATGGGATAAAGACAAAAGAAGGATGGGATGCATTTTCCCATAAAGAGTCATCTTGGGGAATACCAAGAGTCACCAAGTGAAGACAAAAGAGTAAAGGGCAAATTTCTCATGAAGGGACACTTAAAGAAATACAAAAAGTCACCAAAGATAAGGACAAAGGTGGGAAAGACGTTTTTGGTCATGAAGGGTCACCACATGACTTTTCAAATGCTTGGATATGAAGGGTCATCCAAGATTGGCACCATTTTCCATGAGGAATGAAAGGTCACAAAGGGGGAAGGCCAAAGGTCATTTGGAAAGCTATAAATAAAGGCTTGAGTAGCCATTTGTAAATGTGGATGTAAGAGGTTGATTTGATATTGTAATATCTTGCTTAGAAGAGTAATTTTGAGAGATGATTTGTATTTGTTATATCTATCTTAGAAGAGCAAAAGTGAGAGAGAGGAAGGAGATGTTGTATTGATCTATCATTTGTTGAGATAGTAACATTGAGATATAGGTGTGTGGTATACACAAAGGGGTTGGTACTCTTATGGGTTGGTGCTCAGGAATTTTTGTTGGGTTGGTGCTCGACAAAGGGGTTGGTGCTCTTGTGGGTTGGTGCTCACGAATAGAAGCTGGGTTGGTGCTTGACAAAGGGGTTTGAAGCTCCTGTGGGGTGGTTCTCACAAATTGAAGCTAAGGTTTGTACTTGGCAAAGGGGTATGGTGCTCCTATGGGGTTGTTCTCATGAATATATTTGAGATTGATTCTCTGTGGTTTTTCCCACATTGGGTTTCCACATTATATCTGGTGTCTCAATCTGTCTTGTGTGATGTTTATTGTTTAAAATTTATTGCATATCTTAAATGACTGATTAAGTGGAATTTGGTTGAAAGAAAGATTTATAAGATATATAATATACTGATTCACCCCCCCCTCTTAGTATATTCTGTGCTTAACACCAATATAATGTAACAAATGATAAGGCTAAACAATATAAAAATAAGGTCTAGGACTATATGCCTTTCAATATTTCTCTATAAATTTAGTCCCAAGAGTAGAAAATTCTAGAGCTGATGCCCTGCATGTATCTAATTCCTTGATAATTCCTCTTATAGAAATTTACAAAGACCAATATGTCATTGAAACGATATATTACCCCTAGATAAATATGAACATTATTAAGTATTCAATGATGTTGAATATATCATCACTTTCTTTTATCAAAAGGATAATTTTAGGAATCTATACTTTGATGGAAGCTCTACTACCTACAAATAATACTTTGCTTTGTAAGACAAAGAGGAAAAAACTTTTCAAACATTAGACATAAAATATGATTAAATTGGTTAAAATATCATATAGTTGAAAGGGAATAATATTTCAAATTTTTTGATTTCCTTGGAGGATATGTTTGATAATCATGAAAGGTATATTAAGTACAAGATTCAAGGAAATCCTAGAGGATCCTTTGAATATGATAAGGTAAATAGTGGCATGAAATAAGAACCAAGGTATGTCAATGTCATAAAATGTTATTTTAAATAAGAGTGTAGAAGGTTCATTCACCTTTTCAAACTATATAAATACATATTCACTTGGTACTATTATAACCTAAACACTTCGAGAACAAAGAGCATGCAATATAACATTTCATTAAAACTGAATGTCAATCCATTCAAGCATAAGGTAAGACACTATAATCCAAAAATTTCTAGTACTATCTATGAAGAAATATAGAACATGTTATATGTAAGGATTATATTTCATATTTAACATTCAACTTGCATAGCCAACATCATACCATTTAGAAATAAGAATAGGGAAGTTAGGATCTATGTTAATTTTCACAACCTTAACCAATATTCACTCAAGGATAACTACCCCTTTCCAATCATGGAATAAATCTATAGATATAAAATTATGTCTACGTTAGATGGCTTCTTAGGATATAATGAAGTTAAAGTAGCTAAAGGAGGATCAATTCAAATGAGTTTCACCACTCCATGGGGAATGGTTGCCTATATAAGGATTATTTTATCCTTATTAATATAGGGGTAACATTTCAAAGGGTGATGGATTTTGATTTTAGTGATATGAATAATAATATCATCATGATTTATCTAGATGACCTCAATATTATCAAAGAAAAGAGAATATTGCTTTGAACATCTAAAAGGGGTATTTGAAAGGTGTCACACTTAGTGGATATATTTGAATCCCAATAATTATATAGTTAAAGTGATTGAAGGTAAAATATTAGGGCATGTATTTTCTAAAGAAGTTACTAAGACCGATACAAAAATAGTAAAATACAACCAATAGTTATCCCTACCAACCAACAATTATGGTACTCACCCATTTTTTTGGTAATGTTAATTTACTCAGAAGGTTTGTTCCTAAATTTGCTAAAATAACCAAGAATATTGTACATTTTATGATTAAAAATATCTCATTTAAATGGAATGATAATGAGAAAAGATTATTAAATGAGATCAAGGAAGTAATTGACAAATCACTAGTATTGATTTTCTTGGATTTTCAAAAGGAATTCATTATATATTGCTACCCCTCTTAATACACCTTGTCTACTATTTTGGTGTAGAAAAATGAGCATGGGATAGAATCCCCTATTACCTTAATGATATGTATATTAAAATACAATGAGCACAAGTATTCACTGGTAGATAAACATGCATATATTATGGTTAATATGGTAAAACATTTCAAAAATTATTTCTTAAATTCTCATATTGTTATAATGTTCCCAAATTTATCAATGAAATTAATCCTTACCCAAAAATAACTTGAATCAAAAAGAGGTGGTTGGATTTATAAAGGTTAGGAATATGATTTGGAGATTTGAACCATTAATGTGGTAAGAGGATAAGGTTTGTACCAATCGATTTTCAAAGGTGCCGATTCTCATAGAGAAGATAAAGAAGAGTTACCATTAGTGGTATTCATTTATTTTATTGAAGAATGGTATTCATATATCACATAATTACTCTCATATGGAGAATTCCAAACCCATTTGAATTTCAACAAAAGATAAAATCTCAAGTTGAAGGCAATTAGATACATGATTTGGGACAATAACCTATTCAAAAGTCTTTGGGTGGTACCTTCTTGAGGTATGAAAACAAAAAAATAAAAGATCCTAGAGGAATTTCATGATAATGTTTGTGGTGGAAATTTATAATTTTTAATAATAACATTCAAAATATTACATGCTCATTACTATTTTCCCACATTTTCAAAGATGCATAAGAATGAGTTTCCAAATGTGAATCTTTCCAATAGATGTTAGTCATCCTAATCTCCTAACATTCCTTCTCTAACCCATGGTCATCAAGGAACCATTTTAATAGTGGGGATTACTCTTAACTGGGACTTTAAACACTCACTCTAGTTTTGGACACACACATGCCTTGACAACCATTTATTACTTCACAAAGTGGGTAGAATCTATTTGAGTGAAATATATTTCTATAGTCTTTTGTAACTTCATAAAGGAAAACATATTGACTAGATTTGGTGTACTTCAAAAGATTGTCATGGATAATGATTCTATGTTTTCCTATATAGATTTTTTTTTTTGAGAGACTCGACATATCTCTTCAAAATTTCTCATACTAATATCCCCAAGGGAATGGTCAATTATAATCCATTAATTAAAAAATAACTACCATTATCTGCAATTTGGTTGATGAAAATTAGAAGAATTGGCATAATAAGTTATATGATGCATTATGGGTTGATAAATCACCCCTAAGAGAGCAATACGAATGTCTTAATTTCATATAATCTATAAAAGAGATGCCATTATCCTTATTTATTTGGAGTTTTTTTTCTTTGAAGTTAGTATAATCCATTAAAGATGAACATTTTAAAGATGTTACAAAGAAGAAAGTCATATACCTAGAAAAAATATAAAATGAATGAATCACAGTAATTGACAAAATTTTAGCTCATTAGGAAAATGTCATTGAATTATTTGATTATAAGGCTCAATAATGTGTCTTCCAAATAGGTGACCTAGTCTTACTATTGGACAAAAAGAGAGAAGCAAGAAGAATTCATGTGAGATTTGACTCTACATGGATGGGACCATTGAAAATTAAGCATTTATATGATGAAAACACTTAATATTTAACATACAAATATGATACTCACCTATCACTACCATATAATGGGTAGTATCTAAAATTGTATAAAGAGTGAGAATAGGCTATCACCTACCATTTACCTTCAGTTGTGTGTTTCCATTTAGTTGTGTATTTTCTTATTTTCATTTGATTTCATTTTGACTCCATTTTCTAATGGATATGGCAATGTCACATGAAACCCTAATATTATGGAGGTTTAATTTATACCTTTATGTAGATTCACATCCCCATCCCAAGTCAATTATTCTTACAAAAATTATTGATAATAATTTTGGTCATGATTCAGAAAAATATATTAAATTTTATGATGAGTAATTGAGTAGAAGTCCATATTTTAAAAAATTGGTAGAAAATGCAAATTTAGATAAGTATGAAGAGAAATGAAGAACTGATTCAAAGTGTCTCTTCACATCTCAAATAATGTGAAGGCCTAGTATCCTAAGTTTTAGGTGATATGAGAATCATAAAGTCATTAAATGCATCACACATTCCAAAACATCCCAATTTCATCTTCCATAATTGGATGCAATCAGTTGGTTAGCCCCTGTAGACATGATGATGCATAGATGCATCTATGTAAGTAGACCTACCTACATACCCACACATAAGTAGTGACTCATCACCTACATGTTGAATTTATGGATGTGAGGATACATAGATGAGTATGTATGAACTTACACACCTACATGCCCATGTATTGGTGGAGATGTCACATCTAGCTTGACATTCTTCCTAGGCATGTGTATCCCCCTTAGGCTAGTTTTTATGTGTTAAACCATTTGAGAGCCTATAAATAATAATTTGGGATTCATTTTATTCATTTATATCCATGAATTTTGATAGTAAGTTGAATATTTTGGCCTATATTCTCTCTCGTTCATGAAGCCCTGCTCATTTTTTCAAATACAAAACTTGTAGTATCCTTTTAGTCAATTACCCTATTCATAGAACTCTATTTGGAAATTATTTCACTAGTTTCAATAGCTTACCATATGACCACTTATCCTCACTAATTTCAACCAATACAATATTTACTACCTGCATATCTACTCAATCTCATTTACCTTACATGTGAAACCACTTTCATGTACCTGGAATATGCTATGATGATGTTTAAGTATATGAGTTATGAGCCATTACTAGTATTATATAGATAAATCCTTAATATCATTGATTCATAAATTATAAATGTGAACTTGGAGGAATTTCACCATAATCTAAAATTAAAAAAAACTCAAGCACATTGGACACTCACCTTGTAGAGAGTGTTCTTCCAAGGTTTATGGTATAAAAATGGGTATGATAATGAGGATTGTAATTCCTAAAGACATCTTTAGCATGAGCATTATCAAATTACATAAATAGTAATACAAATATACAAATGAGTGCTTGAATGTTATGAATAACTCATGGTTGAAGAATAAATGAGAAAGAGTATCTAAATCTCCTAATAATTTATACAAAATAGATTTTCAATAAGAGATATTGGATATGATTACTCTCCTAAATCAGGTATTAGGTAATGAAGACACTAAGATTTTACACCCATGGATGTCCATTACAATGATAATCATCTATTATGACAAAAAAATTATTTATTCCAAAGAAATGATCCGTGATAACTTACATCTTCATTTACTAAATATACAATCAATAAAATAATTCATCATGACCTATTGCCTTGTGTATTCCTTAGCATCTTCGATGATCTATTCATTACCTTCATATAATGGGATCATCACTATAGTCACTCAATCCTATAAGTTATTTCCCAAGTTGACTCTAAGAGAAAGTAATGAAAACTTCACAAGGGTGAGTGATGCATTCATGATGAGGGTAGTGCAATCTCTTGATGAAGATTGGGGTAGGATAATTTTAGATGAAGTAGCCACCCTAATCAACCAATATGGAATATATTATCTTCAATGTTATAAATTCATCTACATAAGGGTCATTGGTTTTGAAGGATATCCATTGAGGCTCTAAAGACTAGTAAATGAAAAGATTATATTGATAGAGATATATAGACAATTGGGTGTGGTACATAAATGATATATTGATAGACATATCTTGGGTATCTAATTCCTTATTTATTTAGGTCAGTTCACATTTAAAGTAATATTCAATGCTAAATGCATTGAATCAACCATCTCCCAATTTGCTCTTTCGTTGTATTCCATCAGGACTTCTATGGACACAAAGAGATATGTAAAAATATCTCTTGATATTAGTTTAACCTATGAACATGTACCTCACTTAGAGGATCAATGGGAGGATTTTTTATATGAATATGAATTATATTAAAGATATTATATTTTAATGACAATAGATTAAATAAAACCCTTCATAAAAGAATGGGTCCTTGATGACATGGTTGATGACATGACTAAATACATTGACTCAAAATACATAGTTAGGGTTGTATTTGATACCCTACCTAGAATATATTAGTTATAAATAGAGTTTTAATATGTGCATGGGTGAACCCAAAGAGTTTGAGCTATAACTAAGAAGTGGTTCGATAAGAAGTTGGAAAAAATGACTAGAGAAGGAAAATATAGAAAGGGCAACAATTCAAATCCTCCCAAGCAGGTTCCCACACCAACTCTAAGGAATAATAGAACTAACATGACAACTAAAACACTTAGATATTCAAGTTATAAATATGGTAATTATGAATAACCTAAGTAATGGAAATAGATAGGAAAAACTTGTGAATAAATTCATATAATTGGTATGAAGAAGGTAACAAATAAAATTGTAAAGATGTAGTCCTATCATGATCCATTTGGTGATCCCTCTATTATTATCACCAATAAAAAATAACATACACCTTAAAATTAATTTGGTGTGGCCCTCCCTTCAACTATTTTAGTCTTTCAAAGTGTTCCTCCTCTCCCCAAAGCTACTCATCTAATGCATCCCCACACCTCCTCCAATTGGAACTCAAATGACTCATTTAAATACTATTTCATTCTAGTGGATAAAATTGATGCTAAATAAAGGAAATTGGTTGGTGTAATTAGATATTCCTAATTTTCACATTGTAGCTTATATCCTCAAGGTTCTTCCTCCCAATAAAGAAAAATAATAATTATGGATTGGTGTCAGAGCCTTATCATACTAAATTTATTGAAATTGTATAACCTAATATGTATAAGGATGTCACAAAGATGAATGTAAGTGATTATACTCTCAAAATAATATGACTTAGATAGACAACTAGAGAAAATGATAATCATAACTTGTGTGATACCATGGAAAGGATAATCAAAAGATCAGAACAAATGAGCTCACCTGAGAGAAAAGTCAAGCATAGATAAATAAATTGGTAAGGTACATCAAAAACATTACCAACATAATTAAAACACCAATATATATTGATATTAATGATCCTAATTAATTTCTAACCATAAACAAGGAATCCATCGCCACATTCAACAAATACAATTCATAGGCAAAGACTTTGGTAGCTTTGGTGGACAAAGAGATGATAAGTGGGATGGAATACATCAAGGAGATGATTAAATTATTTAAAAAAAAAAAAAAAAGAGGTCATTTACATAAATAAATAGGTCAAATCTCATATAAGTGATCTAAATATATTGGAGAACATAAAAAAAGACATTCATGAAATGATTGAATTAGATACATATGTAATGGTCAAAGTTGGAATCTTTGAGATACCAAAAGAACAACCATCCTATAAATGATATGATTAGATTACTCAATAAATTTAGGTTATAAAATGATTAATAATAGAGTTACAAGAGTATAATTTTATCACAAAGGAAAACTATAATATGATCTCTTATAACCTAAATGAGATTCATTGTGACATTTTCGTGGAAGACATAATTACCTTGCATATAATAGATAAAGTAAAATAGAAATTAAAGTAGTTTATAAAATAAAATTTATCAAAATAAATATATTTAAATATAGATTCCATATCTATAATCAGTGATATCTAAGACTCAATTGAAGAAATGGGTAACTACCTTAATGAACTAGTAGAGATTTTAAATGCAATGTTACTAGTTTTTTAGAGATGGATTACACAGTATAAGCACATAGAAATCTTGAAATGGAATGATATTATTGAATCATTTATTAAGTTTAGAAAATTTAATATTGCCCAAGATTAAAAAATGAGGTTAAATTTTTTCATCTAAACCAAGTTATTCAATACTAACCACAACACCAAAGAAGAATCCCTCATAGATTCTAATTTTTTTTCTATGTTTGTCTAATTTCTATTTCAGGAAATTCATATTTTCCTTTTTATAAAGTTGAAAATTGTAAAGAATATAATAAGATGAAAAATAGAATTCCAAGAGTCATTTTGAATATGAAGGGTGAACCCATTCCCTCTTGTTATAAATGCAATAAATTATTACTGTAAAGAGTATTTTTGATGTCCACAATTTGTGAATCTTGAAGTGGAAGAAAAAGGAAACTTTGTTTAGATTATTTTATCCATAAATGGAGTAAATACCTAAATTTTGTGTCTCATTTTCCTTAATGGGTATGTATTTTTATTATGTTTATGCATAACTCATCATTCCAATCACCAATTGCATTTGATATCCTAAAGTAACTTATTCTCTTTATGTTTTCTCATCACATGGTTGGATAAAATATGTATTTGCTTATTCTCCCATGGCTACTTACCATCCCACTTTCCCCATTTTCCTTTTATATTTTAATGTCTCCACCCCCCATCTAGCTTGTAAATATTGTACATACTATAGGTTAGTTTTTATTTCTTTCTATAAAGGGAACCTCACCTCATAATAGAGGAGATAATTTTCATCTTTTATTACTATTATGAAATTCAGATGTATCATAACATACCAAATATTTCACCAACATGTTTTCATTTTTTTGAGGCTTAGTTTACTTTTTAGGAATTCCTAATTCAATGACATTATTTTCAATAAGATCTTTAATAATGTTCTTAATCTTGAAACATATGTTAGTAGCATAGCCATTACATTTATGGTAATAAAAAATTGATTTTATAAAAATATTTACCTAGAGGTTTACTCATATCAAAATCTAGTCATGTAGTTAGATTAATAATATTGCACTCAAGTAAAAAAATTAGCAACTTATTCTTGATGTGGGTTTTAAGCACACCAAATATTATTATAGGAATGTCCCTAAAATTTTAGGATCAATGAAAATTTCACTCCAAGGGAGGAGTTAAAGGTATCAATTTGAAAAAATAACCATGTGGTAGAATATAGGTGAGAAGAATGAATATTTAGTTCAGATAGTTTGGATATGATAGATGTATAACTCTCAATATATTTGAGGTGGATATATAAATATAAAATAAGGTGAACTTGATTAAAAAGGGTCAAAAAGAGTGAAAGGTAAGGAAAAAAATAAAGGGATATATGAATCAAATAGAGATTAAAATCTTTGAAGTTGGATAACTACCCTAGGATGAGCATGTGTCATGTACTAATGTTTGGCATTGGTTAGCTGTAAGCATGAAAAAAAAAAAAACATAGTAAAATCATAAATAAATAATTGAAAATAAGTCACTAATTACAATCAAATATTTTGTTAGTAGTTGATCAATATGCATATCTAATGTCAATAACAAGCTGTAATTATGATTTATAATTAAAAAAATTATCGATACTAACTAAATGTTTAATATAATTCCTAAAAATAAAGTGAATATATAATCTATTATATGTTTGTGGACTTAATAGAAATTATTCACTAAAACATAGAAAATTTGAATAAATAACACATTCTTACTAACACACAAAAAATTGTATAATTTTATTTACTTGAATTCATTGCAAAATTATCCTCTATTTACAATGAGTAAAATACATGTATATATAACATTGAATGGGTCACCTTATCTTCAAATTTTGTCTAGTTTTACAAGTTCTAAGATAATATTGACTCTTAATTTGGAATGTAGAATCTACTTGATGTATAATATTTTATAAATAAAAGAGTCTTAATTTAACTCTACAGTTTATATATACATGTATATGAATAATACTATCAAATTAGACTTTATTGATCACTTTACAAAGTTTGAATAGAACTGGTAGTTAGAACTACACTTGATTTCAGCTGGACTATAATGGGAAATAGATGACTAAAAGTGTCATAAAATGGATGATAATATGTAGCATTTTATATATGGCATTTGTATGCCTAGTGTTACTAGATCACTTTAATATGTTATTGGAGTTTCAAGTATAGTTAGTCCTAATTGAGCTTATAAAGGAGGTGTAATAAATAGTAGTGTGAAGAATATAGGCCATATCGGAATACAAAGTATAGTATACCTAAGAGAAAGGGATGTAGTTTCATAGTTCAAGTTCAAGATGAAAAATCTCTATCCTATGTGGTCAACTACTATTTCTCATTTGTCTTCTCATAATCAGTCATACATGCAACAAAATACAACTTTGTCTTTAAAATTTATGATTGGTAGTTTGAACAAAAATACAAAATTTGCCATTTATTTATTGTGTACCACCATGGAAGCCTTGAAGGAAGAATTTAAATCTTATTGTTATACTACTTTATCCATGGAAAAAGTTATCAATTGCATCATTTGATCACTACTT
>JARHVA010007774.1:297500-475000 GCA_037957365.1 Torreya grandis
TGTGACTTTGAATTTTGGATTGAGATTTGTGATGTAGTTAGATGAAGACAAATGGATAAATATCATGTAGTTATATCATCATGATACTTTGTAACTTGTTTAGATACCAAATATTTGTGATGTACTATGATGAAGACATGTGGAGTAATATGGTGTAGTCATCTAGTCATGGAAATTTATAACTTATTTTTTTTGCATAATATTGGTGATGCACTAGGAAGAAGACATGTGGAGTAAACTCATGTATTTATCATGCTAAAATAATGTTTTAAAGTCTAAATTTATTTATATGATCCTCAAAGTCTTGAATATCAAGTGATACCTATCCAAAAATATGTAAAACCCAATAAACATGATAATTGAATGGTTAGCATAGGTAGTCAAATAAAGTGATATAATCAATGAATAATATCTAGATTGACTCTAAACATGTTTTGATCCCAAACATATGAAATAATAAAAAAGTGACAATAAACTTTGGCTAAATATGATTTTATAAATTTTAAAAATGATTCATGCCTTATTAAGGACTAAATATATAATATTTTAAGAACGTATGTGTCCCTATTTGAATTTTTTGAAATTGGGTTGCGTTGCTCACAACAAATAAAGAATGAATGGGTAAATATATTTGAGTACTTTAAAACTAGTTTTTTATGGTTTAAATATCATAACAAAATATCAACTTATAAGGAAGAAATAATCAAATCAGAGAACTAAAAGAGACTTCAACATAGACATGCAACATAATAACCCTTATCAAATTTAAGATTATGTGTGATTATGTGAAGGTTATTTCCCCTTGTTATGAGAGTTTTATCAAAGATTAAATAAAATGTGAGGTCTATTTGCCTTTTCTTAGCTTAGATTGTTTTAAATTTTCAGTATGTATGTATATAAAGTTGGGCATTTCTTTACTACCAACCAAATGTCCATATCCTCTACATAGATACCCTTGATTCCACTCTAAGAAATGCTCTAGTACCAACCAACCATCTATAGACCCGATAGAGGTTATTTAAATAACCATCCTTACATGAATTTTTTTTAGTTTTATTTTTAAATCTTAGAATAAGGGTTGGTAACCACCATTGGATGGGTATATAGGAGTATAATTTATTGTAAAGAAGATATTTCACTCATATATATTTTCTCTTGATTTTTATTTAAAACTAAACAAGTTTTAAGTATGTAAATGTGTGATAGATCTTTTGAAATGAGAAGCATTTATAAAACTTACATGAAAATATCAAAGTAACCTCCAAAAATTATATTAATTTATTTATTCTAAATAAAAAATTCCTTCTAATCATGATATGTACCTTAATTCTAACGCCCAAACTTATCATGAATAAGTGCATAAATATCTTATGGAATAAATTTTGGTAATATGTTTGCAAGTGGTCAAAATGGCCTTATTAAAACATACAAATAACTGAAAGGAAATATAATATAGGAAAGTAGGGATTCTAATCTAGAAAATCAAGAAATATAATCTAGGAAAGCAAGGATTCTAATCTAGGAAATCATGGAATCTAATCTATAAAAGAGGGAAAGATAATTTAGGAAAGTAGTGAATCTAATCTAGAAAAGCAATAAATAATAATCTAGAAAAGCAATAAATCTAATTAACTCCTACTAAATTATAAATCACAGTCATTTTGAGATGCTTCCGATTGAAATAGCCATGAAATAATGTTTCAAGAATTGTCCATTAAATGGAAATGTTAGGCAATCACCTTTGAGGTATTTCAAACAAAAAATATTATTACCAAAATTTTAAGAAATATGATATGGACCAATCCATAATGGAGTGAACTTATCATGATGTCCTTTCTCCTCATATGATTTATCACATATAAGGAATAAGTATATAATCCTAAAGACATTGATCTTTGATATTCTTTCAAACCATCTTTTGATAATGTCCTGATGCTTACTAAGAGTTTACAAAGCTTATGTTTTTGCTTCCTACACTTGAATAATGACTAGTAACCTAGACTAAATATTTTCATCATTTCCTATATACTCTTATGTAAAATGGCATGTTGGTAACTTGAAATCAATGGTGAAAATATGCTATTAACCATATACTAATAATAAAGGTGAAGTTTTCAAATCTTGTTTATGTCTAGTTTTATCTTTCCATAATGCATTATTCAACAATATATGTGATTCTCTTTGTTTTCTCTCTACATACTGATTTTTTGCTTTAAAAAATTGTTTGTATATTAAGAAACTCCATTTCCTTGTGGGTAAAATTTTTAAAAAAACTTACCATTAATATGATTATTTTAATCCCATTTAGTAAATTTTGTAGATTAAAAATCTAGACCATTATCACACAATAAATAAAATGGTGTTCCAAACTTGGTCAAAATGTTTTTCTCAATAAATTTGATTACATTATGTGCCTTAGAGTTGTTTGTAGTAACTGCTTCAATCCATCACATGTAATATTTTATAGCTATTAATAATAATTTATGTTTAACTAATGAATTGGGATTAATCACTGCTATGAAATCCATACCTCATTATGTAAAAGGGCATCCTTAAATTACAAGTTTTAGAGGCATAGATACATGTATTTATATTTTCCAAAATACTTGGCACTAGTGACAAGTCTTAACCTGACTATGTGTATCCTTGAAAATATTTGGCTATTAGTATCCCATCATTAGACTTTTATGAGTTGTAACATTGATTTAGGGATGTCCACTTCCTATCTTCTAATGAAATGTTTCAAGGATATTTACAACTTATTCTTTAGAAACAAACCTTAAATATATGCCTTTATAATTGCTTTGATATGAAATTCCATTTTTAATCATATAGTTTGTTGATTTTATCTTGAGTAGTATATTTTATTATCTATTCAGTTCAATATGGGATGTACCTATGAGTAGGTAGTGTGTGATATGAGTATACCAATCACCACTAACTATTTGTGACTAGTTGATTTGCTTAATGAAAATACATAGATCATTCTATGAAATCCGTTGAATGATGTCACGTCCTCATACAGTTTTGGTAGGTCTTATTTTAAAGTTAAAATCTTGTAATTTATCCATTCATTTGACTCTTTATTTACCTATCTCATTACATCTAAGCATGATTTCGACCATTGGGTTTGGGACAATAGTGTATGTCTTGTTTTACAACATATAATGTCTAAATTTATTTACTAATTTTATTAGAGCATAAATCTATTTGTCAATCGTAGAATGTTTCAATTGAATGTGTTTTAGGTTATTAATCATGAAGGTGATAAGATGTTTATTTTTTTCAACATTTTGAGTGAGCATCACTACTCTTGTGTTTTCTAATGTGAATGAGTACATAAGGAAATAATATGTTAAATCTAGGATAATTAGAAATGAAGCTTAGGCAATGGAACTCTTGCTATCTTGAAATGAGTTATTAGTTTTAGCCATATGTTTTAAATTTGCATCATATTTTAACATAACATTCAATGGTTTTGTAATTTGTGTAAATATGATTTAACTATTTTGGAAATATTGGAGTCCTATTCCTAATTTAGTTAAATGTTTGAGTTAATTAAATTAGTAAATAATATTTTAATAATTAAGCTACTAATTTATATAAATTAATTGTAATTTTAACCTTTCTATAAATAACAATAAATGTGAAGAAAATAATACTTAGCTATAAATTGACTGAGATGATTATTACAGGGTCTAGAATTCATTGTGAGGACTGGGATAGTATCACAAATCAAGATCTAGCTTTCATTTTATGAAAGTATAGGAGTGCCAAAATAAGACACCCTAGGATCTAACATTATATTCCTATTCTATCATTATTATCCAAGAGGTCTGAGCTTTTTGAATTTTGTTCATTGTGTCTGTGTGAGCCTACCTATGAAATTTTGACTACTAGATGTCCATGGAACTCCTTATAGAGCTGATTTAGTCTTAAAAACCTAGAATCCATTATGCTTTAACAAAATTTTGGAAAGAGGGGGTTAGTGTGTGCAATATGTACTAAACACACTTCCACACCCCTCTTTTGGGCACACTACCTACATACCAATACTTTGAAGAGGGATCAAGACATATTTAGTTCTCCAACTTGATGTGCTTTATGCAATAGTGTGTATGAGTATGCAAAATTCTAAACTAGGTGTCCTTGAGGTGGCTAAGAACTAATGTATGGATTTGAATAAACTTGTAGTTTTATTGGTTGGCTATATGCATATAATATGGAAGATTGCCTTAATGGTTTTTATTACATTCTTGCTTCCTTTGTGATAATCTCTAACCTATTATCAATGAACTTTGAATGGGATTTTATAGAGATCTATTGGTCATGACTTGAATGTATTTGCATTAGGTCAACAAGAAGGAGGATAATAACTGGAAGGTATTGGCCATTAGTAGTAAAAATACACTTAGATAGGAGTGTCATAAATGAAAACCCTAGGATTTGGCACTATAGTCCAAGTTGGGCACTATTGTCTTAAGGAATGGGACTCAAGGGATGGAATTATCGATAGAAATGCTACTTGGAAGAGGTGGAATCATTATCTTGAAGGCTATAGATGACTGGGAATCAATGAAAAGATACCTATAAGGGTCATGAGAGTAAAAAAAGACCTATAGGTTGGGTGTCACAAGCCACACTCAAGTTACCAATTTTCACATTTTATATGACTACATTTGCCTCCCATTCATTATAGTGATGTAACAAAGCAAAATACTAGGATAAAAGAAAAATAAAAATGATACCTAAACTTACCTACAAGGGTGAAGCTCATAAAGTTGTGTGATGTTGGGTGTGTGTAGAGAGAGCACATTATGAAGTGTAAATCTTCAAGAGAAAACAAAAAGTAGATAAGTTTTTACTAGATATTCTATATCTAAAATAATAATGTATAAAGCTAGGTAAGATAGAAAGGAAGAGAAAAGAATAAGTACACCTCACCAGGTACACAGACCAATATAAAACCTATTATGATGTTGAGTGATGTTGGATTATGTTAAATAATCTTGGGTATGTACTATACCAAAAGTAATATCATGAATGGAGCTGAGGGCTCAATTCCTTGAGAGTGGCTCAAGAATTCAAAGGCTAACCCTTTGAATCCATCGTCTCTAACTAAGTGAAGATATGTGATCGTGTGTGCACTAATCAATGTTTGGACCATGTGTCCAATCACTTTGAATAGGTGGATTAAGAATATAAAGGCTAGCTAATCCTTTGGATCCATCATTGCCTCATGAAATGAAGCTATGAGTTGATGTCAATATGAATATGTGTTTTATGAGATGGCTCATGAATCCCATGAATGATCTAAAATCTAACAATGTGGTATGAATAGTCAAATGTGTACTAGAAACTAGGCCAATCTTATCCAACTCAAAAAATATGGAGATTAGGTGTGTATAAATGCCACTCTAAAATTGGACAATAGTATGTGGAAGTCACTAGAAAAAATGGAGGTTAGTCTTATATGAAAGCCACTCCAAAATGATGCCAACCACCTTCAAATGGAATAAGGCATGAAAAATGTTGAGAATGCCTAGGTAATAAACTAAACTTCGAAAGAAGATAATTTAAATGTGCCACTCACATTACCCCTAGTCACTAGTGTCTGAAACATGGGTTATGATCTTGAAGTTATACTAACTACCTAATCTAAAACTGTAAGTGAGAGCCATCATGCCACACATGATTCCCACTATATCTAGATTATTTGAGAGTATGTGCAAAACTATAGCTAAGATTACCTTTTTTGCTTATTTGTGGATTTTTTTTTGTTGTTTAGACAAGAGCATTGAAAATATATACCATGTTTTTTGGCAGTATAGTCCAATCTTGGCACTCTTATCCTAGGCTAATTATGATGACTGTTCTATAATTTTCACTATTTGCCTAGTCTATTCTACCTATTTTGAAGTCTATTTGTTGTTTTAGGTGTTCTAAAAGCCATTATTTTACCATTAAGAGCTCTGATCTCTATTAAAAAAACCATTTTTGTTTCCCCCTCTTCTGAGGTTAGTAATGAAGACCCTACAATGACTTCCCTTAGAAGAAAGATCCCTACAAGTGTGCTACTACAATAATATATGATATAACAATGATAATTGACAAGATATCTCAATATATAACATGGTTTGTAATGAAGATTATTAGATCAATAGGGGTATGCCTAGATATATATAACAATGTAAATAGTATATGTAATATAATGAATTGGAACTAGAATTCTTATTAATTATTAGTTGTTAGTTGCTAGTTGTTAGTTGTCAATTGTCAAGGAGGGATAGAAAATGATGTCCATCATGGCATCTAGGAAATAAAGATAATACATAATGTGGATCATGGCATTGCAAAAAATTTGAATAGAAATTAAAGCAACAAGCACACAAGGCAAGAAACATATAAGAGTGGCCAAGGGGCCAAGCAAACAAGGGACATGAGCATATGTTACTATAACTAGAAAGAAATCATACAAGGCATGTTCAAAAGCCACATACATATACAATTGAAACAAGAAAGATTGGCATGAAATCTACAATCACGTAGAAGAGTACATGTAAAGGACATTGGTAAATATCCTAAGAAACACAAAAGACTAGAAGCAAAGGACATTAGAAAATGTCCTAAGGCACATACAAGAGATAAAATAGGAACTAATAAATATAATCAATCTAGATACATAAAGCAAGAAAGGAAAGCATGTAAATACTATAAATACAGTCACATCTAGCTAATCAAAGAAAGAAGTGAAAGTATGCAAGACATGGTATTATAAGACTAGGTATATGTTAAGAAATATGAAAGTGATATATACTAGTGAGTGTTGATAGAGTAGTATATGTAGGCTTGTAAGTGATGTACATAAAC
Organism: Torreya grandis; assembly: GCA_037957365.1. Classification (NCBI taxonomy): domain Eukaryota; kingdom Viridiplantae; phylum Streptophyta; class Pinopsida; order Cupressales; family Taxaceae; genus Torreya; species Torreya grandis. The sequence continues at coordinate 304,371 of JARHVA010007774.1, forward strand.
ATGATAACTAGAGTATGTGGTGTAGGAATGACATACACTGATGGTGTAGTCATGTAGAAGATGCTCCTAGTGGATAAATATATTGATGTATGTCTCAAATGTAGTAGGATGCCTCCTCAATGGGTAGATTTAAGCAATCAAGGATCTAGATGTCACTGAACACACTCAAAGAAGATCAAGTGAAGCATGGTAATGTAGATAAATTGACAAACAATATCATAGAAAAATAAAATATGTCTATCATAGTAGTAGAAATGTAAAGCATAGATAATGCATACAATTGATATGTTTTTAGATTTTTGAATTTTTTTGAATGGTTTTGGATTTTTGACATATTTGAAAGTTTTTGTATTTTGATAGAAGCTATGTATAATTATGGCTAAGGAGAGATGATACTAATTGATAAGTCTCATGGGAGACTCCTTATCATGGTATCCTATATCAATGAAAGGGATTGTGTGTGATCATGAAATATAATGGAAATGCTAAGATTGTAACTATGAAAGCTATGTATATTGTAAATTCTATAAAATATTTGATGTAGAAACCAACTATGGCATCCCCTTGTAACTCTAAGAAGTGGATGCCACTGTAGGGATCTTAGGGACCCATCTAGTAGTAGAAGAATCTCTTTGAAAGTATGTTATGTGTGTAGAGGCATGAGACCTCAATGATACTACCCTAGATGTGAGCACTATAGCTAAAAGCTATATAAAATTTTGAAACTCTCATTGATGAATTTTATGAGTAGAAGGGGATGTAAGATATTACTCTATATATATCATCCCCATGGCTATTGTATCAATATCTAAATCTTGATGGCCAACTGAACAATTGTCCATACTACTCATGTTGTGTAGGAATATGCCTTGTAACTGATGTTTTCTATGGTGCACTAATTATAGCTAAATGCAAAGACTCAATAAAATGAAAACTCAATGGATGTGCAACTAAAACTATGTGATGTGAATGAGGCTCATCTATCCATAATCAGAGTGGATTTCTATGTGAAATAGGTCCCAAAACACTTAGCCAAAGTGAATATATTTTTGGATCAATGCTCTATGATGTTTATGACTAAGTAATAGATCAAGATGGAGATAAAACCTATGATGGTATCTCATCTAATGTTAATCATAGTAGGTTGATATGTGAAAAAGGTCCCAAAATTTTTGGTAATAGTGATTATCTCTTTGAAGTGGTTCTCTATGATTTGTATGATATAAATAGATCAAGATAAAGCTAAAACCTATGATGGTGGCTTGTCTAATCTCAATCATACCAGGTTTCTACAAGAAATAGGTCTTGGAAATCTTGGTCATAGTGAATATATCTCTAAAGTGATGCTCTATGATTTATATTACTGAGCAATAGATCAAGATGGAGCTAGAACCTATGATGGTGGCTCAACTAATGTCAATCATAGTGGGTTGCTATATGAAATAGGCCCCAAAAAACTTGGCTATAATGAATATATCTCTAAAGTGATGCCCTATAATTTGTATGATTTAGCAATAAATTAAGATGGAGCTAAAACCTATTATGGTGTTTCATCTAATGTCAATAATAGTGTGTTGCTACATGAAATAAGTCCCAAAAAACTTAGCCATAGTGAATATCTATCTAGAGACTGTGGCTATGATGGATATGTATATGGAACTAAACTATATACACCTAAAAATACACTATTATATGTAGGATAATCTCATTGTACTAGTTTCCAAACCCTATGAGTATGTGGGATAAGAGATCTCCTATGAGGCTCTGTCTGATAAACTACATTACTCTCACAATGAGTAGCTGATGATTCTTGTAAAGGAATGTCCTAAGAGGACTTAGTCATGGAGGAATGAGGGCTATGGTTCCATGATAGAGGATATCTTAGTGCCTTCAGTTTGAATACTATGATAACATTATCGGCATATATATTAATGTAATCCCTAAGTCCATAATAATCATTATCTTTGTGTCTATGGATATGATGGTAGTTATAAAAGGGTCGATGTGGCTACTTATGTAAGGGATGTGGATCTTGATGATGAGTTGAAGGCAATGTGATTAACCTCCTATATAGTAGTATTGATAATATGACATATGAGTTATCCCACTATGAATCAAAGTGTAATGGTGCCCTACTGCTATTCTCTATCGTGCATACTATAGGTGGTGTTCTGAAAACTAGATTTCTATTTTGAACTTGTTACTTTTCTGGTTGTCATTTCTTGTTTTGATATGTAACATTGCTTGCAACCAATTGAATAGGAGAAGGTGCATATGCATGATTCACACTAGGGTGCCTTTTAGGTGTTTATATTATAATATGATTTTCAAATGTTATGATATTTTCATGTAATCACTAATTATATGTTTGTAAATCAAAAAATAACTTACTTATGCTAGTAATTTGATCCCTTAGAGTCTCACAAGTACAAACCTTAGTTGCTTCCAATTGAACATGTAAGAACATATGTTAAATATGGTTTGAAATAACTAATGGATGAATGTATGCATTTGTAAAAATAGTATATATTGCCTCACCTCTTGGAGGGGTGATAGCATGGACCTAGTTAGAGGAAAAGTAACTATCACCCTCTTGGGGGAGAGGAGGAGAAGGAAATTCTTTCCTCTACATAAGATATGACATTAAAACAAAAGTAGCCAATGAAGTAGATACATCTAGGTAGAAACCACGTATATGGATTAAAATGCATGAAATTAGAGTTATAAGTTATATAATAATATTTTTATAAATATAATTCCAAATTAGAGATAGCAAGAAAGGGATAAAGAACATGGAATGGTGAAATAATGCATAAAAATCCTATACATGTGTTATGATATATCTAATATGTTTAGCAAGATGAAATTTTAAATTTTTCCATATCAGAGATAAAAAGTAAAGGTTAGAAAACTTGGAATGGTGCAATAATGCATAAAGATATTGTACATGTGCTTTGATATGTCTAACATGTTTATCAAAATAGAGCTGGAAATTATCCTAGATGAGAGAGAGAGAGAGAGAGAGAGAGAGAGAGAGAGAGAGAGAGAGAGAGAGAGAGAGAGAGAGAGAGAGAGAGAGAGAATGTAAAATAAATATTGAAGTCTTATGCAATTTTAGTAATGAATTTTTGCAATATCATCTCTTATTATGAAAATTAATCAAGAAAGGGAGAGAATGAAGTTTTGTATTAACATATGGTAAAACTCATCATTCATGTAGATGATAGGACCAAGTATGGTCTCCTTATTATTGGCAAAAAATACAAGAAATATGTGTAAATAAGTGAGGTCCATTTTTGTTGTTATGTGTAATACGAGTTTAGATGTAAGGTGATACCTCAAAAGCAATGGGACCTAGTTTATGCAACTAGGGTTTTAAAAAATGATATATTTTTTTAAAATTTTACTATGGAATTTTAGAAACAAAAGTGAATTTTTTATTTAAATATACTGGTAAAAAATTAGAAAAATATTGGAAAAATACTAAAAAAATACTGAGACCTACTATATCTAATTAGGGTTTGGAGTAAATTATTTTTAAAATTACCATGGAATTTTAAAAATTAAATTGAATTTTTTATATAAATATGCAAGTAACAAAATCAAAAAATTATTGGAAAAATCATGATTTAAAAGAACCTAGTATGCACAACTAGGTTTTGGAAGAAAATATTTTTTTTGAAATTATTATTTAATGTTAAAAATTGAAGTGAATTTCTAATTTAAATATACAGGTAAAAAATTAGAATTTTATTGGAAAATTCTCAATTTAAAGGGACCTAATATATGCAACTATGGTTTTGTAGAAAATAATTTTTTGAAAATTAATATAGAATTTCAAAAATTAAAGTGAAATTCTGATCTAAATATGCTAGTAAAAAATCAGAAAAATATTGTAAAAATCAGCAAAAAATTTACCCTGGGGTTTCTAGTTTTTTAATGTGCAAACAAAGTAAGTTGGTTTCACCAACTGATTTGACTATTTTGGGAATATTGGAATCTTATTCCTAATTTAGTTAAGGGTCTGAGTTAATTAAATTAGTAAAAAATATTGTAATAGTTAATCTACTAATTTGTATAAATTAATTATAATTTTAACCTTTTTATAAATAGTAATAAATGTGAAGAAAATAAGACTTAGATAGAAACTAACTAAGACGACTATTGTAGGGTCTAAAATTTACTAGGTCGGATTGGAATAGTGTTGTAAATTAAGATTTAGCTTTAATTTTATGAAAGTATAGGAGCACTGAAATAAGACACCCTAGGGTGTAGTGTTATAGTCCTCTTCTATGACTATTGTCCAGGAGATCTAAGATTTCCAAGTTGTGTTCATTGTATATGTGTGAGCTTGCCTATGAAATTTTGACTATTGTATGTCTGTGGAACTCCTTGTAGAGATGATTTAGCCTTCAAACACTAGAATCCATTATACTTTGACAAACTTTGGAAAGAGGAGGAGTTAACGTGTGTAAGATACACTGAACATGTATCTACACCCCTTGTGTGGGCACGTTGCCTACATACCAATACTGTGATGAGGGATCAAGTCATATGTAGTTCTCCCACTTGATATGATCTATAAAATACTATGTATGAATATGGAAAATGCTAAACTAGGTGTGTTTGAGGTGGATAAGGACTAGTTTAAGGATTTTAATAATCTTGTAGTTATATTAGTTGGCTATATGCAAAGAATAGAGAAGATTGTCTTAGCAGTTTTGCTTGTATTCCTGTTTGCTTTGTGATAATTGCCAACCCATTCTAAATGAAATTTAATGGGATTTTATAGAGATTTATTGGTCATGGGTTGAATTTATTCACGTTAGGTTGATAAAAAGGAGGATAAGAACTAGAAAGGAATGACCATTGGTAGTAAAAATGCACTTGGATAGGAGCACCAAAAATAGACACCCTAGGGTCTGGTGCTATAGTCCAAGTTGGGTGCTATTATCCTAAGGAAATGGGACCTAGGGGGATGGAGCCATCATTGGAAATAATTCTTGGAGGAGGTGGAATCACTATCTAGAAGGCTACAAATGATTGGGAATCAATGAAAAGATGCCTATGAGGGTCATGAGAGCAAACAAGAAGGACCTCCGAGTTGGGTGTCACAAGCCACACTCAAGTTACCAGTTTTCACATTTTATATGAATAAAAAATATTGAAATGATTTTTTGAACAAAATATATCATATCATTTTAGTGAAATTTAGTTTTCCAAATTTTATTACCCCATTTTTACCATGTTTTCATCATTTTGCCTTTTATCCTATTTTTGTATTATTTCACAATACCCCATAGCCTAATAGACAAGATAACTTGTTTGATTAGCCCACATGGATTATATTTTTGATTTCATGTGGTGAGATTGACGTGAAATTTATTGACTTAATATTGTTATTAATAATTTATTAATTAATTAGCATTAATTAAAGTCATTAAATGACTATACTCTTTTTGGTTATTTGATAAATTAATTCATTTTAGAATTAATATTATTTTGTAAAATGTAAAATGTAAAATTTCATTTTATATTGTGAACTTGCTCAACTTAAAAAGGAAATAAAAAATGGAAAAATAAATGACTTTTTAGATTATAAAGGGAAATATGGTATAAACAGAAAAAATCCATATTTTGTATGGTTTCTTCTTCTTTTTCTCTAGGCCTTGGAGAGAGAAAATTGTAACTTTATGTGAATCCATGTTATTTATAGATTGGTGCAATGAAATCCAAGTGAGTGAGAGTTTTTTGGGGTGTTTTTAGATTTTAATGTATTTTGTTTATGAATTTTGATTTCTTATTTTTTTTATTATGTACAACAATGGTGTTTCCCAAACTTTGTGTTGAGATCCCCCATAGATGAGCTTCCTTAATGTCTATGGGTTTTTGCTTATTTGATCTCAATATAAATTTGTACAAAGTATATAAAACTAGGTATGTGATGAGAATTTGTGCTTCTAGGCATGCCTTATATTTCCAAAACCTTTATTATTTATATATTTATTCTTGTGTATGAGGAAGGGATTCCATTTATACTTTTTATTTTTAATTTGTCCCAATGGTTATATGCATTTATCCCACTTTGGATTTCACCTCTTTTCCATTTTTATTTTATATTTTGTTTCCTTTCATAATTTTGGGTAAAAATTACAAAAAAACCTCAAAAATATTCATATCCAATGAAGGAACTTCCCCTCTTAATTGCAGAGGAAAATCACCATTCTCTATGGTGATATCTCCAATTGTTGGTGAATCGGTGTCACTTCCCATTTTTCCACCAAATTTTTTTTGGTAACTCTATTGGGGATCAAAAAAGTTCATTTTGATTCCTAAAATTTTATGGAAAAGTTCCCATTAAAAGAGAAGATTGTTGATTCTATTTAAAAGAAGCCTGGAAATGATGAAACACAACCCATCCTTCTTTTTTTTATTTTTTATAGTGTTGCCTATGGTCTGATTTTAGTTGTAGGTATAAAAATATGTTAATTTCAAAAAAAAAAAAAAAAATCCATATTTGGGAAATATTGAATGGAAAGAGGATGAAAAAATAAAAGTGATAATTGTTTTTAAAGAGCCCAAATTATTGGTTTATTGGGTTTATGCAAATGATGATACAATTAAAAAATGTTTTTCTCATCATACCAACTTTCAAAGAAGATCTTATTCAGGAAGTTTTTGATGATAATAAAATAGTAAAACTCTTGAAAAACTTCTATGGATCCATACAAGTGAAAAAAAATATTTTTTCCTATTCCAAAGTTTAGCCCAAATGGAAGAATGCAGAAAAAAGGAAAATTCATCCACTTTTCAAGAGCTGCATGAGATGAGTCATGAAGGTAGTGGGATACATATTGATGAAGATAAGGTGTGTAATGATGTTGATGATGATCACACAACATGTTTTGAATAGGAAATAAGAAGTAAATTACAAGAAATTACATCCATTTGGAATGCCAAGTGGATTTAGCCTCAAGTTCACATGTGGAGATGATTATGAGAGATTCAATGCAACTAATTATGGTTTATAAATCATAAAAGTAGCCAAGATATGGAGGTGTTGTATGTATGTCTCACATTATTGATGTTTAAAGTTTTAAATTAGTGTAAATCCTCTCACTATTGAACAAAATGCAAGTAGTTTTTATATTATAACTGCATAAGATTAAATATTTGAACTGGTGTTTATCATCATCCCCCTTCCCCCACCCCTTTCTCCATCCCCCTACCTCTCCCTCAACCCTGCTTACTCTTACCCATATCTCATTTCTTTCTCATTGATGAAATGATAAATATATTGACACTCTTAGTTTTTCCTTTGTGTGTGTTATCCTCATACTGCCAAGTTTTTTCCCACAAAGGCTCATACTTTGCCCAACTGGTAAATTTTTATGTTTGGCCTTATTTTTTTCATCCCTTTGTAAATAATTTCCCTTTTTTCTTAATTTTATCTTGTTTTCTTTTTCCCTTCCATTTTTATATATTGTGTGTGTGTGTGTGTTTTAAATAAAATCCAACTTGTTTACTATGGTATTTTCCACTTCTCTCTCTATTGCTTATTTGATACCACAAGGTGTTTGTGTGTTTGTGTTCTTCATTAAAGGACCTATTGCCTTGGAAAAATTACATCAATAATTTGGTATATGAAATTTCTTTAGAATTTGTACTTTTAGTGTGCATATGTTCTATACAGTTCATAGTTTAGTGTCATGGTGTTCTATTGGGTGTGTTCTTGCCAACAAACTTTTTATTTCATAACTCACTAAGAAAGGAAAAGGGAAAGACAAAAGGTGTTTATGTAGAAAATAAATTTATAGTTTTACTTCCAATAGAATGATCAAGGACTCCATAGTTGTCATCATTTTATTATTTGAGAGTTGTAGTACTTCTTATGATAAAAATCAATGTATCTAATTCTTCATCCTCCACCTTATCTGCTTGACTTTTATCTAATTTGAAGTTCAATCATCAAATTTTCATGGTACTAATGTTCACTATAGTTTCATGTCCAACCAAATTGGTAAAATGATAATTAGATCCATGGTTTATTCATTTACAAATGACACTTCAATACTATTCTCAAACAACACAATCAAGTGGAATAATTTGGATAAAAGTAATAAATGAAGTTTTGGACCAAAAGAAAATTGAATCAAGGTGTTGTTAATTTGAAACTATGACTTTTAATATATTCCCTATTCTTGACAATGATTTGTCTAGATGGAACTTTGCAAGCTTACCATTTTGACAAAGGTTTATGATTCATGACCAAATAGCTAGATCCTATATCTTTAGGGAAGATGATTGTGTAATGATAAAGAATCCTTCATTAACAGAACAATAAATCATAGGGATTCATCTAATAACATGGGCAAGTAAGTTGTGTTTTCATGCCTTTTGAGCAATAACCATTCTGAAAATCCATATTTATGTAATTGAAATGGGTTCAAACTTTTCAATTGGATATATTTCAATGATACAGGGACTAGGATTCCCATTCATACACAACATCAAATTTTCACACCATGTATGTAGGCATATGGATCTACTTCTTTGGTATATGGGGGAAGGATGGGAAATACTTTTTACATTGAATAAGAAATAAAATGGTCTATTATTATACTAGTAAGTTGGTTTTGAGCCATTTGTATTCCTCCTATAGTTGGAGAATCTTGATAAATCAGATTTTAGGAGTGTTTGTGACTACCAACTGATGAATAACATCATTTTCATATAAATTACCTAATTTAAAATCATACTAAGACCATGTTAATGAACAAGGATTTGTTATCTGGTGATGAGATTTTAGACAACACAATTATTTCCTTTATAAGAATATTTTGATGATTGAGAATAGAATCAATGAAATAGTGGACAAAATTAATAAATATTTAAGTGAGTCAGTGGCCTTGTAAAAAATTCTTGAGTATAAGTAAAAACAAATAATAGCATCACAAGATCAGGCCATACAGGGTGACATATTATATCTAATGAATTATTGTAGATGAAATTCATCCTAAAATATTTATTTCTCTAGATTAACTCATGCATTAAATCTAAGTTTCCCCTCAGTCGAATCTGATTATCATTTAGCTAGGTCATTGATTAGTTTTAAATAATCCAAGTATGTAAACCTTTGTCATTGTATAAATAAATGAGATATGAAATCTATCCAAATTTATTTTATATTTGGGTTCCATGGAAAGACATTTAAAAATGTTCCTTATCAATTTTTATTTGAATAACTTAGAAGGTTACAAGGGAGGTCTTGGACACTCTAATGAGAAAGAGCAATGGTAGGAATTAAAATAAATTTTAATTCTATCAAAGAACATTCCTTAAATTAAATGTATTGATCTAAGGAAATAAAATACATAAAGGATTATGTGCATGTTCATCAAAATGGACAATAACATGTGCTAGCAAGGGAAAAATTTAAAATGAAGTAATAGAATCAAGAAACAATTAGGAAGAGAAAGATATCCACATAAAAATAATTATATGTAAGACTTACTTCCTATAGGTGTTCATGGTCAGTACACTTTGGGTGGTTTGGAATATCTCATTATGTATTCTACTTAGTGATCCAAATGTCATCGATGGACATTTCATTTTATAATAATTAAATTTTAGTTCCAAACATATTTTGAGAGATACACTGGAACAATTTATGGATGATGTTGGAAAACTAACTACAACACTATTGGATATATAGGAGAGAATTTTATCAAATACAAATATAGAAAATAATACCAAATGAAAAGCCTAGGTGGGTAGTAATAAAAAACTAAATAAATGAAGTAGAAGAGAGATAATGTGGAGGAATAAACACACACACACACACACACACACACACACACATCTAAAAACCTTGAAATTGTTTACATATACAACTACTACTATTTTCAAAAATAATTCACAAAAATACCCTATTTTGTTCCCTACTCTATTTTTCCCTTTCCTATGGACTACTTTCTCCTCTTGCTATGGAATGTTTTGGTCTAACTATATTCTACTACACGTTCTCTATTTTCCTCACAAACCCCTATTCCTCTTATAGGCTACTACTACTCTCTCTCTCTCTCTCTCTCTCTCTCTCTCTCTCTCTCTCTCTCTCTCTCTCTCTCTCTCTCTCTCTCTTCTCTCTCTCTCCCCCCCCCCCCATTTCTACAAACTGCTACTCTATTATAGCTACTACTATGTTGAATATCTCTTATACTGCTGCTCATTCTCTTCTTCCTCTATTGTTGCATTCATTTTCCACCTACCTACTTTCTTACCCACTTCATAGATTTTCCCCCAAAACAAAATGGGCTCCAAATTTGAAAATTAAAGGAACAATATTTAATTTTTTTGGTGGCTGCATATTTCATATTTTGGAGCTAGTTGGGTTAGGTAGGAATAAAAAAATAATATTTTAACACTCCCCCTTATTTTTGACCTTCCTACCATGGTTAATTAGACTCTTCTCCATCTTGAAAACCTCTTTATAACTTATTTTTACCTTACCAAATGATTCTACATCATTTTTATGCATGTCCAGAGGTTCATAGCTAAAGTCCATAGCTCTGTTGATGGAGTCCATAGATTTACTGTAGGATTCCATAGTTATACTGATGGAGTCTATAGATATTCTAATGGAGTCCATAGCTAGACTGATGGAGTCTATAGTTTTTATATAGGAGTCTATAGCTAGACTAATGGAGTCCATATATTTTTCGTAAGAGTCCATAGTTGGATTGATGGAGTCTATATTTTTTCTATAAGAGTTCATAGCTAGACTGTTTGAGTTTGTAGCTCTGTTGTAAGACTCTGGAGCTACCATAACATTATGTAGGCCTAATGCTACTATATTTATGACCCCTAACCTTTCTGTTAGGTGCATGGAAGTGTCCTTAGGCAATGGCTTAGTAAAAATATTAGCTATCTACTAATTAGACTTTCAAAAACTAAGCTTTATGCCGTGTTTTTCAACTAACTCATGAATAAAATGATACCTAATTGCAATGTGTTTATTCCTACCATAAAACATAGGGTTCTTTGACAATGATATGGATGATACATTATCCCAATAGACCATAGAAGTTCCTTGTTTCTCCTCATGCAAATCAAAAAGTATCCTTATCAACCATATACCTTGACATGTTTTTATGTTGGCTTCTATATACTTCTTTTTAGCTATAGAAATTGATACTATCAGTTGTTTCTTTGAAGCCCAAGATATGGCTCCTAACCCATGATGAAATACATACCTAAAGGTGCTTTTTTAGTCATCAAGGATGCTTGCCCAATCACTATTTATGTAACCAACAAGCTAAAACTCATCTATTTCTGCATACAAAACATCATAATCTCTTGTTCCATTCACATACCTCAATATCCTCTTACCTACTTGTCAATGTGTCTTCTTTAGCATGTCCATGAATCTTGATATAAATCTAACTGCATACATGATATCCAGTCTTATTGCAGTCAAGTATATTAAGCTTCCCACTAGACTCTTATAGCGTGTGGGGTCTACATTGCTGCTATAATCATCTTTGCATAATTTAAGGCTTGTCTTAGTTAGAGTGAATATAATATTGTTGTCCAGCATCTTAAACATTTTAAAAACCTCTTTTACATACTTAGATTGGTATATGAATATGTCTTCATCTATTTTCTTGAATTTTATCCTCAGAAAGTACTTCAACAAGCCCAAATAAGTCATTTTAAACTCATTTTTCATGGTTGTTTTGAAAATTTCAATACATTGATTTACATTACTAGTGAATATTAGATCATCCACATATAATACAATAATCAACACACCTTATTTGCATGATTCTATAAATAGTGTGGGCTCATTTTCACTCTTTCAAAAATCATTGCTCAACGAGTATGAGTCTATATAGTTGTACCATGCTATCGGGGATTTCTTAAGCCCATACAATGCCTTTTTAGCTTATACACTTTGTTCTCATGCTTGAGAATCTAATCTCTAGGTGTATATCCCACATAGACCTCTTCTTCTAGCACTTCATTTAAGAATGCTAGCTTCACATCTATTTTATGCACCTTCCACTTGTGTTGGGTAGCAATGGCTATGATTGTCCTTATGGTTTTTAGCCTTTCTATGAGTGAAAATGTTTCATTGTAGTTACATCCAAGATTTTGATTATACCCCTTCAATACTAACCTTACCTTATGCCTCTCTATCTTGACTTTAGGAGTAGTTTTTATCTTGTATACCCACTTAAATCCTATGATATATTTTCCTTTTGGTAGGTCAACTAACTCCCATGTGTGATTTCTATCTATGGCATGCATCTCGTCATCCATAGCCTCACACCACTTGTTGTCCTAAATTGATTCTTTAAATTAGATTAGATTAGTTGATAGAAATAGTGCATAATTCATAGTTTTTTCCTCATTTTTCTCATACCTTGACTTCTCATAAACTTTTTACAATATTATTGTCCTTACTTGATGTTGACTTGAGTTGGAGGAGGAGGATGTTGACTCATGAATAACTCCTTGACCTCCTTGATGGTTGTTTCCACTAGATGAATCAACCCTATAGGGGTCCATGTTGGTGCATTGGTGGATTTACCACTTATTGTTTTAAATTTAATGAAGGGTTCACTAACCCTTGTTTCAACATGCTCTTTTCCTTGTCTCTCTTCCCAAGCTTCATGCTCAATGAATTGAACATCCTGACTGATTGCGAGGTCTTTGGTGATGGGATTATAAATTTGATATGCCTTTGATTGGTCATTATACCTTATGAGAATACACTTCTCATCTTTTTCATCACATTTTGTTCTTATTTTCTTGGGCACATGTGCATATGTTACACAACCGAACACTCTAAGGTGTTCAACACTTACCTTTCAATTACTCCATGATTATTGAAGGATTACATCCCTTACACTCTTTTTTGGATAAATTTTCAACAAGTACATGGTTATTTCTATAGCCTCAGCTTAAAAATAATTAGACAAACCTTTTGCCTTTAGCATGCTCCTTGTCATCTCTTGGATGGTCCCATTATTTCTCTCAACCACACCATTTTGTTGCGGTGTATACCTAGCTATAAATTTCTTCTTTATGCCATGATCCTTGAAAAATTTTATGAATTCATTGGAGATATACTCTCCCTTTCTAGCTATCCTCAAAATCTTTATATAATGACCACTTTATTTCTCCATCATGGCCTTGAAATGATTGAAGGTCTCAAATGCTTCCGATTTGATCTTCAATAAGTACACCCATATCTTCTAGTTGTATTCATCTATGAATGTTATGATATATACATTATTGGATAGGAAGGGGGTCTTTACTAGACCACACAAATCTAAATGGATCAGCTCTAATGGAGCTCTAGCTCTCCATGCCTTACCCACGAGAAATATACTCCTATGTTTCTTCCCTAATATGCATCCTTCACACACCTTGTTTGGTTGTTCTATAAGGGGAAAACCGTTCACCATGTGTTTCTTATGAAAAAGGTGTAGCCCTCTAAAGCTCAAATGTTTGTACCTAAGATGCCAAAGAGTAGGTTCATCTACCATAATTATTTTGAACACTGATATGATCTCCCTTTGCATTCTCAATGGAAATATTTGATTGTTTGTCATCTTAACTGATGTTATATTCCTATTACATCCACTCCTATCAAAGATGATGCACTCACCATTCTCAAATATAACCTTGTATCCCTTTTGCATAAGCTACCCTATGCTGATAAGGTTGTGTTTCAACCCAGGTCCATAGTAAACATCATTAATTTCCCTTTTGTCACCTTGCTTGGTGAAGACTCAAATGTTGCCCTTGCCCATGATAAGAACCTTATCATTGTTTCCAATCTTCACCTCTAATTTTATTATCTCATCTATGTGGCTAGAAATATCTTTATTTCCACTCATGTGATTTTTGCAACCACTATCCAAATACCATGTTTCTTTGCCACTTTGTTTAGCAATGTTACATGTTATAAAAAAATTTCCTCTATTCTCATTCCTATTTAGTTCAACCTCTTATGTATGAGTGAAATTAGAATTCTTCCTATTCATGTCATACTCCTTCTTTCTACATTCACTAGCATATTGTTCATACCTCTTACAATAATAACATTAGATGCTACAATTATCATACCTTTATGTAGATCCCCCTCTAGAAGTGATGTTGTTCCTTCCTCTTCCTCTTCCATGTTGTTCATTATGGCCATGTCTTCCACCTTCTTGACTAGTACAAGTTCTTCCTCTTCCTTTATTGTTTAATCCTCTCCCCATTCTTTTCACATTGACATTGGTCTTGAATGATTTCTCATGGGAGGAGTTGGCTGACCTTTCAACCTTTGTTCATGGGTTTGCAAAGAACCCATTAACTCATCAACTATCATTTGCCTCAAATCCTTTGACTCTTCTATAGAAACCACTATAGAGTCAAATCTAATTGGAAGGATCCTTAACACCTTCTCAATGATCATATGGTCTATAAAGGTATCACCACATGTCTTCATTTGATTTACTATATTCATAGTTCTTATGAAGAAGTCATTTATTGACTCATTTCCCTTCATTTATAGGGTCTCAAAGTCTCTTCGCAAGAGCTACAACTTGACAAGCTTCACCTTGTCACTCCCTTAATATGTATTTTGCAAGATATCGCATGCTTGCTTAGATGGATAACTACCAATATCCTAGGAAATATTGATTCATCCAAAGCCATTTGTATGTAGTAAAGTGATTTGGTATATTTCCTCCTATCCTCCTTTACTATATTATTTTGTGATTGAGTAAAGGAATTGAAGGTTGTCATGTCTACAACCTCATTTTACCCAACTTCAACTAGCTCCCATAACTCTTGAGAGTTGAATATTGTATTCATTTTGATGCTCCACACATCATAATTTTTTCCATCAAACATGGGGGGTTGCTTCCAAGACCCTAAACTTCCTAATGCCATGTATGAATGCACTCACAACCTGGCTACCCTTCACAAATGAATCTGGTACTAGTTGGTAGAAAAAAATAAATACAACACTATTAGCTGTATAGGAGAAAATTTTAATAAAAACAAATGCAAAAAATAATACCAAATGAAAGGCCAAGGTGGGTATCAATAAATAATTGAAGAAATATAGTAGCGGAGAGAGAATTTGAAGGAATAAACACACACACACACACACACACACACACACACACACACACACACACACACACACACACACACACACACACACACACACACACACACACACACACATAGATAAAAACCTAGAAATTGTTTACATATACATTTGTTATTTTTAAAAATAATTCACAAAAATACCCTATTTTTTTACCTACTCTATTTTTCCCTTTTATATGGATTGGTTTCTCCTCTTGTTATGGACTGCTCTAGTTTAGGTATCTTCTATTACACATTATCTATTTTGCTCACAAACACTTATTCCTCTTATAGGTTATTACTCTCTCTCTCTCTCTCTCTCTCTCTCTCTCTCTCTCTCTCTCTCTCTCTCTCTCTCTCTCTCTCTCTCTCTCTCTCTCTCTCTCTCTCTCTCTCTCTCTCTTCCCTTGATATGGACTACTACTCTATTACATGTTGCTATTGCATTGAATATTTCTTCTACTACTGCTCATTCTCCTCTTCCCCTATTACTACATTCATTTTACACCTACCTGCTTTCTTACCTACTCCATAGATTTTCCCCATAAAACAAAATGGGCTCCAAATTTAAAAATTGAAAGAATAAATTTTAATTTTATTAGTGGCTACCTATTTTGTGTTTTGAAGCTGGTTGGGTTATGTAGGAATAAAAAAATAATATTTTAACAAATGATAATGGGGCTACTAGACTGATATGTATTATGAAGAATGAGTGTAACAGTGTATTAGGTGAAATAATTGAATAAGTGGTAGGGATATTCCACCAATATTCTTCTTTAGAAAATTATTGGGCCAGAGTTTTTTTCTCTAGCAAAATTTAATGGTAGGATTTAGTAGTTGTGTTGTGTTGTTTCGAATTTCATTAGATGCAGGCACTAGTAGCCTATGTTATAGAGCTCATCCTTCTCTTTTTTTAGGTCTACATGGAAGAATTATTTTCAAAGGAAGTAGAATGGGATCCAATTATTATTTTTTTGTAAAAAAAATAAAAATTTAGAAGATTGGACAACATGTAAATTTATCATCCTAGGAAGCTAATTCAATCATTATCTTTCCCATTTTAAATAGCACCCCTATCTAGGCATTCTGGTGGATCATTTACAACTTTAATTAGATTAGGTGCTAGTATAAGGCTACTATAAAGGATTCAAACGTGGAAAAAGCTTTAAAACTGGTCCCTTGGAAGATGGATAGTGTAACTCAAGTGTAAGAAGTCAAGATGGTACTAAAATGGTTGCCTATTTGGTCTAGTTGCATCATGTTCTTGATAGTCTACTCCTAGATGGTCACATTCATAGTAGAGAAAACTAATATCATGGGCATAATAGGGGTGGATTCCAAAAAATATGAATAGAGGAAGATCATATTGATTTTATTGGCTTGTTATTATATTAAGAATAATCAACCCTATAACATTTTTCTTCTTTGCTCACTGGTACAAGTACAAAAATGAATTGGTAAGGAATGAACAAGTATTTTTGTTCTATATTGAAGGTATAAATTAAATGTAGTTTGGTAATATAAAAAGGTAAATATGGTTTTTAAGGCCATAGGGTAGCCATCAAGGTGTATAAAACCCTCTGTGAAAAATGGAAGAATAAGGGCCATGACTTTTCACTTTACATTATATAAATACTGATGAATTTTAGTACAGGTTTGAATGGAACATCCCATCTCCACCACTAGACTTCATCCTTTAAGGTAAAATCACATCATGTAGCAATTGAAATAGAAAGATGCAAGCACATAAAAAGTATGTCATGTTGGTCTTAAAGTCAAATAAAAGTTGAAGAGAGAACAAATTAAGATAATGCTAGGTACTTTGATTTTAGAAATTCTTTGTGCAATTCTTAGACTTTATCTCAAAGACTTCTTTTATATTGACAAGCTAGCCAATACTTCTCATTTGAATACAAGATCATCAAAGTAAAGAGTTATCTTAGGGTAATTTTACAAATAGTTCAGAGTGGAGGTTAAGAGAATGATATAATGGGTGCACAACACACAAATGCCATGACCACTATTGGAAGATCTATAGAATGTAGATGATCAGGAACAAAAGTAACTTCTCCCATCATAAAAAGAGTAATTAATTCTACAAAGGAAGAGGGGAAGAAAATTTTAATAAGGTGGTTAGAAGTTATGGCCTTATGTAATGTGGAATCATGAAATTAAAATGTGTAATTAAAATTCAAAAACCTTACTAAACATCCTCTTAGCCCGTGCCAAGAGAAATAGGTTGATAGCTATCAAACTGGATGCAAGTTTTGATAGAGTCATTTTTTTGAATAGTGCACATGCCACTTGGATATTGAGTAGTAGATAAAAGTGTATTATGTAATATATAAAATATTGATAAAAATGAAATTCTATATGTTTTATCAGTTACACTTTGACAAGACATTTTGTTAGGTTGATTGTGTGTCACCTTTGGCTTGTACCACCTTGACATGGATGAAATAGATTATGGATTTGAGTATTTTGATGAGTATCTTGATGAAGAGGATGTCACCATTGAAAATTTTATTCATGAATGTGTGGATAAAATGATCATGGTTGAATGACACTGGACTAAGGTGGTTATAGACTTATTTGATGTTTTTAAGAGCTATGATGAAATTGAGAATCACAGGAGAATCTAATGTCTCAAATATCTATTTCTAGAAAACATGCTGATGAAATCTCAAGTAAATATATTTGATGGTTAGGAATTAAAGCCATACAAAAATTATCCAGAGATATTGGTAAATGACCAATCTTGTTATTACATACAGACAAATTGGTTGTGATTTTGATTGGGAATACCAAATGAGCCCCATATTTTTCAATTGTGATAGTGATAAGTTATTTAGGTGAAAATCAAGGGTTCTCTTTATATGGTCCATATGGTACAAGGAGCATGGTTGTTCTTAATATGAAACCAACATGTTAGTCAATGTTATATGAGTAATATTTTGAAGGGCAAAATGTGATGGGTGCAAAGATGACAATTCAAAGGTGATGTTATTAGGGTTTGTTTAGTTTGGTTGGTCTTTGCCATGGAGATTGGATGTAATCACCATTTTAGAAAGATATTTCCCTTGAATTTTAGCGTTAATAACTACAATGATGAATTATATAGGCATAATATGCTTTAAGTGGTTAAAAATTTGAAGGCCAAGGAAATGGCATCAAGGAAACTAACATGGTAAATATGGCCAAATCACATGGAAAACCCATCTTATACATCTGAGTGTTTTATTTTTTAACTATGATTTATCTTATAAATGGTGTTGATGATATCATAAGACCAACCATACCACTAGAGAATTTTATAAAAATACAATTAAATATATACACGGTGTTGCATGTGGATATATTTATGAGGAATACAAATCTCGAAGAAGTTGAAATAAAAAATACAGTGGAGAAATACACTTGAATATGCATCATGACACATCAATAGACACTGTTCATATGTAAAACTAGAAAATTGTCTTAAAATTAATGTAATAAAGTGTTAAGAAGGGAAAGAGGTAGAATTTTCAAGCATGGATTTGGCTTGATGTTTCATGATCAATTCCATATGATTGGGATAGGTGAACTGAATTCCAATTAACCAAATCATTGCATGAGAGATTATACTACATGGCATTATGTAGGTAGTTTGAACATATTTTATCTAACCCAAAAATTAATTTTCATTCACATATGATTATAATATATGAATTGGTTGTCATTTGATCATATCAAGATATTTGAGTGCACTTGAAAGTTGGATGTGGCACAGGTGACCAAATTTTTCAAGATATCTCCTACATTCCATCAAGAAATTTGGTCCCAGAGTTAGAGCCAGTTGTTCTAGTGAAATTTGGCTCTCTAAATTTCATTAACCCATTTTAACATTTTCCCATCATTTTACTTTTGTTATTTTATGTATTATTTCACATGACCTCATAGCCTAATGGACAAGCCAACTTTTTTTATTAGGCCACATGGAGTCTATTGGAGATTTGATGTGGTGGGCCTGATGGAATTTTTTTGACTTAATCACACTATTAATTATTTTATAATTAATTATTGTTAATTAAAATCATTAAATGTACTCATTTTGGTCATTTGATAAATTAATTCCTTTTGGAATTAATATTTTTGTGTAAAATGTAAAATTGAAAAATTCACTTACTATTATGAATTTGCCCAAATAAAAAATAAAATCAAGAATTAGAAAATAAATTAATTTTCATATTCTAAAGGAAAATATTGTTCAAAAGGAATAAAATCATATTTTTTATGGTTTATTCTTCTTTTTCTCGAGCTCTTGGAAATAGAAAGTTCTAACTTTGTGTAGAGCCATGTGATTTATAGATTGGAGCAATGAAATGTAAGCAACTAGGTGAGAATCTTTTGGGGTGTTTGTATATATTAATGTCTTTTGCTCATGAAATTTAATTTCTTATTTCTAAATAAGAACTCCATTAAAAATTTTAATTTATTTGATTATGTGCAACAATGCTGTTTCCCAAATTTTGTGTTGAGAGCCCCCATGTATGAGCTTCCTTGATGTCCATGAGTTTATAAATTTTTGATTTGAATGGAACTTCATACCAAGGGTGTAAAATTGGGTTTGTGAGTAGAATTTATGCTTTTAGGCATGCCTTTTGTTCCCAAACTCCTTAATGTTTCCATAATCATTATTATGTAAGATGAAGGGATTCATTTTTTGATATTTGTTATTGAGTTATCTTAGTGGTTCATTGAATTTATCCCACTATGATTTTCTCCATTTTTCCCTTTTTAATTTTATATATTTTTTCCTTTCATGATTTTGGGTAAATAATACACATAAAATCCCAAAAAAATTGTATCTAATGAGGGAACTTCACCTCTCAATTACAAAGGTGAATCACCATTCTCTACAGTGATATCTTCAAATGTTGGTGAATTGGTGTCAGTTCACATTGGGTGAGTCACAACCCAAGAAATACCAAAAGTGCCCATTTTTCCACCAATAATTACCAAATAAACATTTGAGTTATTTTTAATTTTAGGATATGGAATTTTCAAAATGGCTTAGACTCTTTCAACCTTAATATAAATACATTATTCAGTGATTACATGGCCTATTATCTTACCTTATATGACCCCAAAAATACTTTTATTAGGATTCAGTGGGATTTGATACCTTTTACATATATTAATTACTCTTTACAAGTGGGCCACATGATCTAATCTATCTTTGGTGAAGATAGTTAGATAATCCACATAAAAAATAATGATGAACATACCAATTAGTACTTGAAAATCAAAATCCATGGTTCTCTAAAAAGTTTCACCTACATTGATTAGTTAAAAATTCATTATTTTGTATGCAAAAGTTCCCCATTTAGTTGCGACATTAGTTTTCATTCAATAATAATTTTCTACTAACACCTAATTTCATCTCAAGAATCCATCTATAAAATACATCATTTCAAACCACTAACTATATGGATTATTTCATCTAGAGAAGCTAGTGCATAGTTGTCATTTTCTAAATATATATTAAGATTTATAAATCAACACATAAGCTAATTTCACCATTCTTTTTTTTACAAAGGAACCACATTAGCCACCTAAGTATAATGTTTGAATGGAAACATGATTTTGTCATCTAACAATTTCTAGACTCTTTTATGAATGAGGGGTTCTATAATGGGATTAATCAATCTTTACTTTTCCTAAAATGTTATGTCCCTCTCTGAGTGGTATAATGTGCTTAGAGTGTTTTTTTTTAGCTTAACGGTCTATGTCAAAGACTCGATATAGAGATACCATAGAATTAGGTATCCTATTTTATTTTATTTGGATAATTCCATCATCTTCAACTTATTTTTTCATTGGATTAAAACCTCTCTCATTAATTATTTGAGATTCAAAATCACTAGAATTGCCCATGAAAAGTATTATTTGTTGGTCATCATCAAATACCAAAAAAAATTGTTAAAATTATCAGGAACTGGAGGAAATCATACTTATTCTAAATAAAATTTATGCATTTTAAAATTATGAAGTGGGGCCAAATTCACTGTTAAACTAGCTAAAAAATATGTTGACTAATTTTTCTTTCTTGAGACTAATTTTATATTGAATTATTTGAATGATTTGATTAAATACCAAGCTATATATTTATTTCTATTTAGATATGATCTCTTACATTGGTATCTGCTCCTAAATTTGTCAACAACTAGCTCTGAGTCTCCAAACATTGGTAATTATTCGACATTGTGCTTTAATTTGAACTGTAACCTTAAAATTAAGGGTTCATGTTCTACACGGTCATTGGTGCATGGTAAATTTGGCCTAAAATAAATAAAGTATTGCTTTTTATAAGAATCAATAAAATTTAGGCCTATAACTAAGCTATTTTTAGAGTGACCCCCATCAAAATATAAGGCCCACAACTATGAAAGACCTTCAAATTTTGGTTCCTTATTCTTAGATTTCATTATGAAAGTGTATAATCCTACACTTGATAAATTAAATTAGCTCTATAATTTTAAGAATTATATTATGTGATTGTATATTTCATCTTAGGTCATCTATTAATCCTAATTTTATTGGCCACTCCTTTCAAAAGGTAACCACATATGTGATTTTTTCCATATATCCATTTAATGTTTTTGACAAATCTCAGCTAAGGAGAAAAACATAAGCCTCAATAATGTCAAATAGAAGGATTCAAATTTATTGTTAGACATGTGTCTTAGAAGCAAGTTTCATGACTACATTCAATAACTATCTAAAGACTAGGATGGAAGACTTGTCTAATTTTAGGAACATTCTTTTGGCCTTGTCTGTGGTCAAACTTATTTTTTTACATATTATAGTAGGTATCACATTAGCTGAAACAATTGAGTCAACTAATAAATTATGCACATTTTTCCAACATAGTCTAATGGTCAATAATAAAAGTGGGACCTTAGTTTTGTATTTTTAAATGACCATATTTGCATGTGAAACGTTTTTCTTATAAGCAAATGGTTTGGTGGTTAGAGATTTAAGCAAAAGTTATATTGGTTTCATAATATGAGGCAACTCATGAAGGCTAATATTTTCCTTAATTTTATTCATGTCTTAGACTATATTGTATCCTATCTTATGAGGTATATCAACTTGTTTATACTAGACATTTTATTTTTGGGGGAGGTAGATTATTATTGGCCTTTAGTTCATGAAGAGTATCTATATTATTATTTGGGGGTGTGGAGGTAGTAACATGTTGAGGATTATTATTTTTTATATTGTAATTAATTATTTGGTTTTTATAAAAAAACATGAATCTCATTTGTGTTATGTTTATGTTTTTTCTCATCCTCAATAGAGAATGGGAAGTCATATGTGTTAAACAAAATTTTATTATTGGAATAACAAGGTGAAATAGATGTGGATGAATCATAATGATTAGGGAAAATATCTCATATACTTAAAAAAATTATATACAGTCTAATTTTTCATGTTGTGTGGTGTTATGGACCTTACACCAGTTCGATAAAGTTACTTCACATATGTTTATTTGAGGGATCTTATTGGGTGATGTATTTGGGTTGTTTCTTGGCCTAATAAATTAGTTTTACACCTATGGAATGATAAAATACCTTTGGTTATTTTCCCTTATAGTTCCCTAAGAACTTTTACATACCAAGAAATTCATTGAATAACATCTAACTCTATTTTGGTGGAATAAAAAGTTGTGAATTTTGTGGTAGAAGTTTTGAAAAAAACCAAGGATTGATTATAATTTTGATGATTATGCATTAGTATAAAACTATTAAAAAAAATAGATTTTGGTTTGGTGTAGCATGATCCAAAGGTAACTGAGTGAAGACTATGACTTGAATATAATAAGCCATATGATTGACTCATCATTGACTATGATAAGGGTATACAAAATAAAGGGTTATGGATAATCCCTTTCTAGTACTAAGAATATTAATGCCAATTTTGATTTGGTACTACATAAAATGGATAAAATATAGGAAGAAAAGATACATAGAATAGATATCTATTATATTGAGTGTGGAAAATAAGGCCACCATAGTAATTAATGTCTTAAGAATAAATAGATAATTTGTGAGTTATGTTGCACTAGGGATCATGCATTTGTGAATTGTCATTTGTTTCAACAATATATGTGATAGTCTAGAGTGTATACTACATTTACTAAAAATATTTTATCTATGATGATGATAATTGTAGATATTTTCAAGAGAAAAAATATGATTTGAACTTATAAATATCTACAGTCACTACATAAAAATAATTTTCTCTAAAACTGACTACACAAGCATAGAATGTCAATGTACCACAACAAGGTGGATGGGCTTTCCTAGTAACATAACATTCATCAAGATGAGGGCCTCCATCTCCTTGATATTATCCTATAATGATACATCCATCCCTTAAGTATTAATAAGTATGGGACTCAGTGTCACAAAAAAAACAACCCATTTAGACACCTCCTATTCAATAATATTAGGATAATTGGGAACCTCCCACTCCTTAGAGTAATTTTCGAGGGTATTATAATAAGCAGAAAGGATGGGTATCATGACAATTGAATTTATGTTATTAATGTGGAAACCAAATTCACTAGGAAAGGAACATGCATCCATGACATACAATTATGTTCTACTTATGTGGAAAAATAAGTCATATCTAATGGAATTTCCCTTGTAATCTTCAATGAAAAATATATTATGCCTATTTTAGAGTCATGGGATAGCATAATAATAGGCATTTTATAGTGATATAAAATCAAAAGAAGGAGAATAAATTTCAAAATGTGAATATTTTAATCACTCATCTAAAGGAATAATCCTTTACTCAGGTTGTTACCCAAAACTAATAAAAATAAATATTTTCCACCTTTACAAATGCCTAAATAAATCCCAATCTTGTTGAATTTATGTAAAATATGTAATTTATACAAAATAGATCTAGATAGTAATCAATTATAAATTAACACATATATCAATTTGACATAGCATATGACATGGAAAACCTGAGAGAGGTAAAAAACCATGGTGTTGATTTATTCATATGAAAGAGAAAGTATAACCCAATACTTATGCCCTTCTCTTCTCACTTATTCTATATCCAATCTTCATATAACTCTCTCAATAATATATTCCACAAGTAAATATATTGATAGCATAATAATAAAAGTATTACTTTGTGTTACATGAATGATTTACCAAAGGGTTAAAACCCTTTTTATATACAAGTATGGATGTGGAATATTGTAACCAATGGGTCTAACCTCTCTCAATGAACCCAACGATATTAAATAAATCTATTTTATTATTTATTTACATGATATTTTCAACTCATGTTAATAAATAGTAAAACATTATTATTAAATTAAATGACATCTTCTAAGGTTTCATAAATGGCTCCACTTAAGCAATAAATGTTCCAACAACCCCCTTTAATTTTAAGTGGGGATTCATGCCATATTCACCTTAATAAATGAATTATACTTCATGAATTGACTATAATGATTTTAGGAGGCATGTACACTTTGAAAGATTTTAAAACCTTCATCATGCCAAAATCACCTTTTGAAACAAAAGAAATTATAATCCATAAACTAATAAAAGTAATTTTAAGCTAGCATGATCATGAGAGTACATATCACAGTTTCTCATGAATAATCAAGAAAGCATTATTGGAACATTTTATCACATAAGGACCTCTATTAAAATATATGTTTATAAGTATTGGATACATTATAAATTCAAAAATATGATCTTTACTAAAATCACATAAAAGTGACTTATTATAATGCTTTATAATGAGAAGCATTATAGAGAAGAAGGAAGAATTACATGGTTGTTAGGAAGCAACATTGTCATGCATACTCCCTATCAATGGAAACTTTAAGAGCCCCAAAATTGCATGAAATTTACAAAACATAGTAGCACCAAGAGGTTTTGTGAAAATATTTTTAACTTGTTTATTTGTAAGATAAAATTGTAGATCAATATCACTATTGATGACTTTCAGATAGAATGTACATAAAATTGAATATGCTTAATGAACATTAGCATTATACTAGATTTTTTGCCAAAGATATATAACTTTGATTATCACATAAAAGATTTTTAATATGAGAAACATCCAAATTAATTTCTCCTAAACACCTTCATATCCAAATGTATTCTTTAGTAGCTTCCATACCACTTTTGTACTCTACTTAAGTAGAAGAGAGAGAGACAGTTGGTTAATTTTTGTTGATCTAAGTTATATCACCTACACAAAAATTAAACACATATCTAAAATCATATTTGTTATCTATAGTAAAACCAATATGGTCAACATCACAATAACCATATAATTTATCAATATCAATGGAAGAATAAATTAAACCAATTTTTTTTATTCCTTTGACATAAATAAATATACATTTCACTAATTTCTAACTATCCAAATATGGATCCTGCATGACTATGGAAGCAACACCTACATTATATAAAATATTTGACCTAGTAATGGTTAGATATATCAAAATACCAATAAGTTATTTGTAAATAGTAGGGTTATCTTTATCACATGCATGAATTGGACCAAAAATAACACCAACAACAATAGAAGTATATGTTGGCTTAGAGTCAAGCATATTAAACTTAATAATAATATTATGTGCATGCTAAAATTTCGATACAACAATTTAATTTTTATCTTGAAACATAGCCATTCCTAAAAAATGATGAATAATGCCTAAATTAGTCAATTCAAATATTTGACCTAGCTTATGTTTATTTATATTTAAGAATTAAACAAATTAGATAATCAATAATAGTAATATCATTAATATATAATACAATTAAGATAATATGACCATTTCTAACTTTTAAAAAGAGATTATTGTCAAAATAACAATTAGAGAAACCTAGTTATTTAAAATAATTAATTATTTTAGAATACTAAGCTTGAGGAACTTATTTTAAACCATATAGATATTTATTTAACTTAAAAACATAATTCTCTTTGTTAAGATCAATGAAACCTTTAGGCTAAGACATATATATTTATTATTGTAAATCACCATTTAGGAAGTAATTAGTTTAAATCCATTTGATGTATAATCCAAGTATTATAAGATACAAGAGCAATGAGTAGTCTAACAATACTCACTTTTTGATATAGGAATAAAGGTTTAAACATACTCAATCACTGTATTTTGTGTAAAATGATGAGAAACTAAAATTTATTTAAAATTTTCAATTTTAAAAATATTAATTATATTTGATTTTATAAATCCACCTACAACCAATAACATGTTTTTTAGGTAGAGGTGGGACAAAATCTCAAGTCTGATTTTTAATTAAGCAATTATACTTACCTTGCATATCAACATTTCATTTATGATCTTGAATAGATTAATTAAAGGATTGAGGTTAACATTCATACACAATCACTAAATTATGATAATAATATTGAATTCTAATTTATTTATTAATATTATCAAGATTCGAATACTAGATTAGGTATTCTATCCACTTAGGCCTTTTATATTGAACATGAAATTCATAAGGTTCCTTAGACTCTTAGTTATCTAAAATTTGATCAACCTCCTCTAGGTTATTTATTTATTCATAAGGAGTAATAGGATAGCCAAGTTCATCAAATGAATAACATTGATGGGGTTCCATAGAGGGATCATAGAAATTTTTTCAAGGATCATAACATTAATATTCTCAATGACTTATCTTTTAGATGGATAATACACTCTTAATCCTTTAGTTTTAGTTCCATAACCAACAAAGATGCATGAATAAGAGGTAGGAACAAGCTTCTTTATTTTATATTTAGGAACAAAGATAGAAGCAGGACTACCAAAGATCTTAATATGAACCACACTAGGTTTATTTCTATACCACATTTCCAAAGGATTAAAAGGATGCAAAACTTTAGTAGGTACTCTATTCAAAATATTCACATTATTATTCATGAATTCAACCTATAATAACTTAGGAATATTTATATAATTCAACATTATTCTATCTATTTTAATAATGGTGTATTTTGTCCTTTTAGTAATACCATTTTATTGTGGGGAATATGGAATTGTTAATTCCCTTCGAATACCACAAATGATGCAAAAAAAATCAAAATTTTAATTAATATATTTACCACTGTTATTAGTTTTTAATCTAAAATATAAATATTAAACACATTTTCAAAAACAACTTTAAATTCTTTGAATATAGACAACACTTCATATTTTATCTTTATAAAATATGACCAAATCATTTTAATATGATCATATATAAAAGTAAAATCATATGAAGAACCACTAAGAGATGAAACTTTAAAGGGTCCTATAACATCACTATGAATTAACTCTAAAGGATGTGAATAATTCACATCAAGATTCTTGTGAGGACTCCTATGTTGCTTACCAGGGAAGTATCCTTCACAAGTTTCATGATGAGAAGAGATCAAAGAAAGACCAACAACAAGATTATGAGAAGCCATGTCATATAAAATTATAAATTTAACATTTCCTAATTTTTAATTTCATAATTGTGATTTATTACTATTAAATGATGAAAGACAATATACAAAAGAAGTAACAAATATGTATAAACCATTATGTTGAACACCTTTAACAATTAGGGAACCAGATTGATTTATAATAGATGCGTTATCCTTAAGAATAGTTATAATGAAATTATCATTCATAAGTTGAGAATATGATAACATATTTTTCTTAAGTTTAGGTATATATAAAACATCTTTAATAACATTTTTAAATTTTGATTTTCCTTGTTTAGTAGCTTCTATAAATGAATTACCACCTAAACTAATATTTTCATATATATTTATAGTGTTAGATAAAATATTGGATAAATAATTCATATGATGTGATGTACCATTATATATAATACATTTATTTTAATTGGAAGCAAACAAGGCAACATTTAAAGCAACAACATTATAATTTTGCTCATGATTGTTATTATAATTATGGTTTTAATTCATCTAATGATTTTGGTTAGATTTATTCCATTTATTATTTTGATAGGTTTTATGATTATTTATATCTTTTTTATATAATGATTTTTCCTTTTATGACCAAATTTACCACATAAATTATAATTCCCATTAAACTTAATTTTATGATTCTTATTACCAGATTTTATGTTCCCATTTTTTCCATTTGTAGAATTAGGGTAAGATTTATGGTTTATATTGATTTCAAAAAGAGGATTAAGAAAGATAAATTTTTTAGTGGAATTATCTTTAGAATAAAAATTAGATATCACTTGTTCTTCTTTAATTAGAAGAGTCGAAAGGGTAGTGAGCTCAGGGATATCTTCCTCTATTTGGTATTTTGAATTCAAAATTGAAATAAAATTATGAATTTTATCATGAATTATTAATTAAATAGTTATATAAAAATAATTTATCGTGAATTAAATTAAAATTGAGTCCATCTAACTAATCTTTAATATTTTTAAATTTAGTAAGAAAAATAATAAATTTATAATCACCTTTCATAGGTGTAGTAAGCAATTCAAGGATCAAATTAATTATTTTAGAGAGATGAGTTCCCTTGTGCATATACTTAAGGAGTTTCCAAGAATCACTAGGAGACTATTGATTGATGATATGGAGTATGAATTCATCCTTGACACTCTTCCTAATAATAGACATAGTCTCCTATGTTTATTTATTGAAATACATTAGTAAGTTCAGCTGAGACATTCCACCTTGACAAGGGTTTTTTGGTCTCAACCATAATATTTCACATTTTTGAGCTATAAAATCTAATTTAATTTGAATTTTCCATATATTATAATTATATTTATTAATCCTTTGAGATTTATCTAACACAAAATTAGGAGAAATCATTGTTTCCATTTAAAATTGACACTACGTCACTAGATAAAGTTAAATAAAAAAAAATTAATGTGATTTTGAACTCTATTTAGAAATAAAGTAAATTTATAGTGTAATAAATAAATAATTTTCAAATACATGTGAAACAATTATAACAAATTACACTAAATTAAGTGTCATAAGTGTCGTATAAGGAACAAATATTTAAACATTATTATTAAGAAAACATTTTAAAATGTATATTATAAAGTTTAAAATTAACAAATAGACCACACCAATGCATTTTAAATGCTAAAAATATAGAAACTAATTGGTCACATGACTGTCATCGACAAACAATAATTTGGGTTAAGTGTTGATAAATATCACAAAATGACCAGGGTTTTGAATGTGAGATAAGGTAGGTAAGCCAAAATAATTTTTTAACTAATTAATTTTCAAAAAAATGAATAAATTAATTTTAACAAAATATAAAAAGGTATAAGGTGTTTTGAACACTAGACCTCTCTTTTACAAGTTTTTATCAAAAAGAATACAATAAAATCTTCTAGTAGATTACTTAAGAGTTTATATGCACAAATTTGTAATTGAATCTCTTTAAACTTATTTTTATTTTTTAATCAAGCAAAGACGAATTTTAATTTTTGCATGTAAAAAAATTCTAAAAACAATACTTTTAGGTAGAATATAAACAAGGAAAGTGGGGCCCTTGATTTATGTTTGCATGAGAATTTATGATTTAATATATCAACTATTTAAAAATTACTTTTCATAACAAAACTATTAATAACCACATGAAGCACTCTAGGTAGATAAATGGTGTAAATAATTAGGTTGAAAGATGGATAATAGTTTGAATAAGCCACCATCGGGCTTGAGACCTTCAAGACACTCCTCCATAGACCCTGAGAAGTAGATCCAACCTTCAAAACTTGATTTTGTAGAGAAAATACTCCACTTTGAGATTTTATCAGTTGTTCCAACCATACAAGAACATCAATAGAGGATTTTTTTTTTAAAAGATTGAATAAAAGCTGTAACAGGCTTGATAAGGTGTTTTAAAAGAAAAAAAATAACATTTCACTTCTTAAGATTTATAAATAAGATACAAAAGCTCCAAAAAAATAAAATTAATCCCTCACATGTCATACATTATATATTCAATACCATAGGTTTATGATATATTTAAAAAAATAGATCTTCTTTAGTTCTTGAGGATTGGAATCTAAGATTCAATAATGAAGATATAGACACAAAAAGTTGCTAAACAATAAGTAGAAGCTTTGAAAAAGTTCTTTTTCCTAAGAAACCACCACATAAAGATGTACAACACACTTAGGATTGATTTTTTAAGGAAGAAAATATGAATAGAGGTGATGTGGAGTCCAAACTTCTAGAGGCCATAACTTTTGAACCATAACTTCTTTTTAGCTCTTGTTTATGCCAAAAAAATATCTCAAAAAAATTGATACAAACATAACCCACCTTATCAAATTAGATATATTTTCAAAAACAAATTGAGGCCATACATGACCATCTCAAGGTTTAAAATTGAATTTTAATATTTTTAGGTGTTTTTCTATTTTTAAAATCAAAATATTTTTGTAACATGACACAAAATTTAGTTCAAATTTGTATTTTCAGATAATTTTAATGTTTAGGAGATATGTGAAGGTTTTTACCATTGATTTAACTTTCATTAAAATCTTAATAAAAATAGTAGCTACTAAAAATATTAAGGTGATTTTATTTATTTATTTATTTATTTTTCAATTTTACCTGTCAACTCCAATTCTAATTTTAGGTTTATTTATGCACTTATCCATAATTATTTCATTCATTCAATATGAATCAATATAGTTTAGTATTTTATAATTTGTGTATTGTGGCTATTAGCGTATTTTTTGTCTTGATAGATTTAGATTTTTTAAGAGGTGTTTGAATTTGATCTCAAAAAACAAAACCAACTCCAAGGTGTTGTCAATTAATACACCATCTCATAGATCTAATACCATGTCAAAGTTATGTAAAATATGTAATGTATACATAATATATCTAGATAGTAATAAATTATAAAATATCTCACAAATCAAGTTGTCATAATGTATGACATGTAAAACCTTATAGACGTAAAAAACCATGGTGTTGATTTGTTCATATAAATGAGAAACTAGAACCCAATATATAAATCTTTCTCTTCTCACTTTATCTCTCTCTAATATTCATATAAATCTCTCAATAATATTTTCCACATGAAAATATACCAATGTCAAATAAAAAAAATATCACTATGTGTTCCATGAATGATTTACTAAAGGGGTAAAACCCTTTCTATTTTAGGATGTGGAGGTGGACCGTTATAACCAACAGGTCCAACATCTCTTCAAGGAACACAATGGTAATAAATAAATATGTTTTATTTACACAAGTTTTTTAACTCACATTAATAAATAATAATAAAATTATTATTAAATTAACCCACATATGCTAAGGGTCCAAAAATGGATCCACTTAAATATTAAATTTACAACAAATCTAAAAGGTGAGTGAGGAAAAATATCCACATCCTATGATGAATAAAATCTTGATGCATGAATTATCTCAATTATGTTAATCCATATAAAAACTTTATACAAGCAAAGGTAACCCTATGATTACTAAGGCCCAGATGTAAATACAAATCATGTGAATATTATGATAGGATGGAGTAATCACAATCCTAATAAACCTTCTAATAGTTTTAATTAAGAAGACATTCCTCAAAATATCAGAAATTTATTGTATAATTTGTTAAAAAGTATAAATAAAAGACAAGGATAGAACAAATGGTCTAGTATGTAAAGACTAAGATTCCATGCTATGTGAATCTAAGGATGGATATCGAGCTTGGAAGATATGAGATCCTAAATGTATTATTTAAATTTGAGATAACTTTCAATATGATTCCTAGATAAGCTTGAGAAGCCATAATAAATTCTCTTATATGTTATAGTCTTATTACTTTGAGTTTGGCTAATTATCATCATGTTGAGCACATTTAAGGGCTTGAAGATGTGGAAATCAAGGTGGTTGATATAAGTTTACTACGATATTTTGAGGTGATTAATATGAAGACCTATAAAACTCATTAAGTTTATGGGAATATTTTGAGGTGATTGGTATGAAGAACTATGCAATTCATTAGATGGATCTATCTAGGAATAAATGGGCATATGATGATCATATGACCATTAATATGATACAAAAGCAATTAGATGTGTGTCAAGGTGATGTTATAATTGTTATACCTATGAAAAAGTTTGAAATTAAGACATATATGATACCAAAATAACCTTCTTGTCCAAATTTGATTAAATAAGATAATTATTTTAAAGTTAATTCTTATCATAAGGTGGAAGCACTATGAGATATATCCTTTCCTTATGTATCACTACCTATATCAAAATATCTAGTATTGAGGAAAATGTAATTAACTATCTCAATTTAATTTCTCAATTTCACAAGGTAAGTGATAAATCACCATCTGTGTGATCACCCAAATGATAAAAATTTAATAATAACTATTATTTGGGTACTACGTACCTATATTAAATTAAAGAAACCATGTAAGGTGAATTATCATGGGGATAAACTTCATTTTTTAGTGTGTGTGTGTGTGTGTGTGTGTGTGTGTGTGTGTGTGTGTGTGTGTGTGTGTGTGTGTGTGTTTATATGTTAAATTAGGTCTATGGTGATCATGAAATCATTACTATTTGAATGGTTTTCATAAATGAAAAAAAAATCACATAATATTCATTCACATATTATAAAATCATGTTCTAATCCTAGAAATGAGGGTATTTTCACTGAATTATCTACTAAAGAGAGTTTTAATCAAATGGTGGGATGTACATAAATAAAATTATCTCTCTCTAAAAGAAGCATGAAAAATGTTGTGGGTCGAATTCAACATCACACGTTCCATATCACAAAAGTGTCCAATGTTTCAAGAAGGTAAATATCTAGATTTCATGTTTATTCATGCATGTATGTATGAAATTCACAACATATATATATATATTGTATTGGCTCCATATTTTTATAAATACTTTAACCCAACTATCAATATCCTTGTTCATGCAATAATAACATAGATAGAAGACTCAAATATGGTCTCATATCCAATAAGATTTCATTAAAACTTTTGTTTTTGAGGATGAAAATTGGTCAGTGTTAAATCACATAAAAATTAGTTATATTCATGTTTCATTGAAAAAAGGAGGATATATCTCTTGATAATACCCAAAAGTCTCAATTTAATTCCTACACAAGCAATCATGATACTTTAGAAAGGTGAAAAAATAACTCAGAGTAGAAAGGGTTCATTTTGAAATACTATAATAAGATTTTTAATAGTGCAAGTGACTTTACACATAATAATTATGAAGGAAATATTTAGAAAGGGTTCATTTTGAAATACTTTAATATGATTTTCATAGTGTAAGTGACTTTAGACACACTAACTATGAAGGAAACATGGATTTAAAAGGGTTGATTGATTATAAAAAGATCATAAAGTTTCCATAGAATAAGAATGTAGATAAAGTTGAAGATGATCAGATAATAAACCTAAATATTATAGAGAAACTAGGTCAGAGGGAAGTACTTTATTCCATGAAAACTAAATAAAGTAATATCTATCAAGAAGCATTGTAAAAATGGATGGAAAATTTTGGTACTAAGTACCAAAGATGTTGACTAAAAGAGATTATTATACCCTATAATAGGTTTTAGAGATTGTATAACTACTTAGAAATTACAACTTGATTTTGTCCCAATGAAGCTCAACAAATTCAAGGGCATCAAACTTAATTGGGAGAGATGCATATTTAAATTAAAGAGGGTGCATGGATAATTAACAATCAACCATATAGATTGAATCCCAACATAAAAATGAATATCAAATAATAAATTTATCTTATTGTTAAATAAAGAATCATTTGCCTGGTTGAGAAGTAAGATTAGGTAAATCTTATGTTCATGTAGGCAAATAAGAAATGAGAAATCCATGTATATGTATTTTTTCATGCACTAAATGATGTTTTCATCAATGATAATTTTCATATTCATTTTAGTAATGAGGTTCTTGAATCTATCATAGTGCATGACCTATGGTTTTAATAGATACAACTAGATTCCTATAAAATATGACAATCGAATCAAGATGAAGTTTGTAAAAATTTGGAGATATTTAAATTATAGAATGATGCCTTTTGGAATAAAAAATACTCCAACTATTATTTTAAGAGTTTTCATCACCATTCTTTATGATTTCACTTGTAATTTATGAGAATTCTACTCAGATGATTAGATAATTTTCTCCTTATTTAAGGAACATTTCTCTGAGTTGTTACTTATGTTGGAGAAATGTTTTTCGTTTCTAATCTCATTGAAATTTAATAATTGATTATTATTTATTCCATTTATTTTGTTGTTTTAATGGCATCTATAGTGAAGATATTTTGGTGGACCAATAAAAAATTATAATGATATTGGGCATCAAACCACCTAATAAACCTTGATAAGTGTGATCATTGATAGGTCATATTATATATTATCCCAAGTTTATAAGGGGATTGGAGCCATTTTAACACAATTGTAATGGATTTTATGTAAGGAAAATAATTGTAAAAGGACCCTAAAATTATGGACAACTTTTAAAGAGTTAAAGTAAAGACTAGTAATAGTCCCAATTCTTGTTTTTATAGACTGGAATAAATCATTTCATTTTCATGTCAATGCATTTAGATCATCAATTAGAGAAGTTATTTCACAACTAGGATAAAAATATTTACAGCATACAATTTATTTTTTAACTCTAATTTATTTTTGGTTAAGAAAAATTACATTACTATACATTAGTAACCTTTGGCAATGGTCTTCACATTTAATAAGTTCTCACATCACTTTCTAGTTGTTCCCTTTGATTTTTTTGTTGACAAAAAGACAATTTAATACTTGGTGATTAAAACAAATTTGGCACAAAGGATTTAAATATGGTTAGTTCTCTTTCAATAATTTCAATTCAAAATGAATTTAAAACTAAGAATGGAATATGGTAGACCAAATCATGTTGGTTTCGTTTAAATTGGGAAAGAGCCAAATGACTTTCAAGATGAATATTGAGATGGAAATATATTCTAGGTGAGTATTATCACTAAAAAATAGAATAAATAACCATTTTTTTTTAAAAATGGTATGTTTTCAAAACATTATAAATAATATGTTGATAATAAACTTATCACGTGAGCTTTACCTTTCAATATAATCAATTTGATTTCCATATAAGCTAGGTAAAGATTATTTCCTATATATAGTAGCCTTGGAACATGCAATTCAAAAGGTGTTGTAGGAGGTACATCAAGGAGTTATAGGATGACACTTCATAGGATAATTGACTATGAGGAATATATTACATATTGGGATCTAGTGGCCTATGGTGTTTTAGGATGCACATAGAGTGGCGAAACATTGTATTATTCTTTATTGCATGGGCAAGCCAAATGAAATGTCATTAAATCTAGTTCTAGCTACATAACCATTTGAGTTATGTGTAAATTATTTTATGGGGCCTATTAATTGTCTATTTTAATCAATATAATTTTAGGCTTATCATCACTATAATATATTAATTTATTAAATGGGGCATGGTAGTTGTGATTCCAAGTTGTAGTGTTAAGAATATTGTGAATTTCTTTCATGAAAACATTATAAAAAGGTCTAGGTGTCCCAATAAGATGCTAATAAACATATGAACACATTTATTGTATAATTATATTAAAACATTGATAGAAATATTCATGATTTTACATCATAAGTGTAAAACTTATTATCCTCAAGTGAATGGTCAAGCATAGACTGAAACAAGGTACTATAAAATATGTGCACAAATATATGAAATGTTCAAAGGGATAACTTGTAAGAACATATCCCAATGATATTATGGACATACAAAAATAATTATAAATGTGTAAAATGGTACACTCTATTCTAGTTGGTCTATGCAATGTAATCCATCATGCTGATGGATTATTATTATGAATTATGATTTTCACATTACTTGAAGATAATGAGTCATTGAAAAATAGACATATGGAGATACTTTTCATGGATGAAAAATGAAGGGTTTCTAATCAAGATCAATAAGTAATTATTGAAGCCAAAATTCATGGCATGGTATAACCTATGATATAAATAATTTGAATCAAATAAGATGCTTTTCTCTATGAGAGTAGGTTTCATGCACAACCTAACAAGTTGTGAATCAAAAGTAAGGGTCCATATATAATCCACAAATGTATAGAGAAAGGCACAATAATGTTTATAGATATACAAATTAATATTATAATATTCATAATAAATGAAATTAGGCTCAATCCCGACCACAAATGAGATCCACAAAAGGCATGTGAAAGTAAGTGTCTTATAAAAAAAAGTAGATTAGGCTTTTAATTTTTGTTCTATTTTCATAGTATTTTTAGTAGTAGTAGATACATGTGGGATATATTAGCATACATATATTCACTAGAGTTACAATAATGTAAAAAAGGTAAGTTATTGGTATTACTATAAATGATAAGGTTAGATCAGGTTTATGAAAGGAATTTATGACTACCATGTAAATCAAATAAGTCTAGGAACAACATGCAAGTGAAAAATAAATAACATTACACAAAATTGATAAAATATTAAGTGGATGGAAAAATTAAACACTTGGATCATATTAATAAAAAAAATAATGTCACTCTAACAAAATGAGACATTATAAATGAGTAGTTAAGGGGTCAAAAGGGGAAAGGTTTTGAAAACAAAATAGAGGCATGCCAAGTCACTTATATTGAAAATGAAAAATCACAAAAAAAAACCATGTTACATTTAATCAATGACTACTACAACTAAGAGACAAATGTGGGGGAAAATGAGGTAGATCAATGGATTAACATAAGCAATTGAAACTTTTTTTATAAATAAGAAAGGATTCTCAGGAAAACAATATTTTGCAAGATTTGTGAATTTTAAATTTTTTCACTCTAGTGAATGATAAGTATGTGAAATAAAGATGTTCACACAAAAAAAAACTATTAAGGTTTCACTATAAAAATGAACTCCACATTTTGATGCAAAATATGCTCATTATTTAAGTCATTATTCCATTTAATTATGTGTAGAATTAGGAGATGAGAATTGGATTACCATTATTACAATCTAGATGGAATAATCTCAAGCCATTAAAATTCATCAATGCAATAAATAGGGACTGATTTTCCTAACCTAAAAGAGTTTCACTAGTTTAATGATATATGTCCCTTCCTCATTGATTAAGAGGATCACATGTTAAACAACTAGTTAGACTACCCATCTTCGGATAGAATGATGAAGTGATGATGAAACTCATGATTATATATAATGAGGGATCCATTCGACTCTAACTAGAGGTGATAATTTATATTAATTCCACAACCATAGTGCAATATATAATTCTACCAAAAAGGAGGGAAGACATTGAAATAAAATAGGATAATGGACCCCATTTCTATTAGGAGATTTAGGAATGATATGCTCACTCAATTAGATGAGTTCCCATTGCACAAGTCACTAATGTTCTAGTAAGGGTTCTTTTAAAATGAATATTACATTAGTATTAGAAAACTAGAAAAGTTTCTAAGAAGGTAACTAAGGGTCTAATTGATATTGTTTACCACATGGTCAGACTAGGTGAGGAGTTTAACTAACCTAACTTCATCATCATAAAAATCAAAATAAATGTATAAAAGTTTCTTGTTAGAATGTCCCAATCATTATATTACCAATTTTTGGTACTTATTCTCTATTTAACATAGTGGAATATAATAAAGATAATAGTATCTATTAATGTGGACTATTGATCATAACATTTTATAACCTTAAGTAGAAAATAAATGGACAACACTATCAACACATTTAAAATTTATTAAGGGTGTCTATTATGAATTCAATAGATAATTATAGTTAATCCACACATTCCAAGGGGCATTGTGGAGAATATAAGACCCATCATATCCATCACCAACCTAAATGATGGAGTGAGATAAAAATTAACAAGATAAAAAAATTTCCCATGATTCCCCTTCCATGTTTTATAGATATGTTGTAGGCATAAGCATAGGTGATATGCCAAAACTTACAAGATGAAAAAATTGCCCATGATTCCCCTTCAATGTTTTATAGATACATTATAGGCATAAGCAAAAGCGATATGCCAAAATATATTGGTTGAGGAGAGTGAAAAATTGCTATAATCAATGCTACCAAGATATGAATGTTCACATGTCGAATCACAAGACCAATCATAGGCCAAATAAAAAACATAGTTGTAATTTTACACCTTAGTAACATATGAGATTCCAAAAAGTCACAATATACCAATGGATTAGCATAAGCAATTGAAACTTTTTTTTGTAAATAAGAAAGGATTCTCAGGAAAACAACATTTTGCAAGATTTGTGAATTTTAATTTTTTTCACTCTAGTGAATGATAAGTATGTGAAATAAAGATGTCAACACAAAAAAACTATTAAGGTTTCACTATAAAAATGAACTCCACATTTTGATGAAAAATATGCTCATTATCTAAGTCATTATTCCATTTAATTATGTGTCAAATTAGGAGATGAGAATTGGATTACCATTATTACAATCTAGATGGAATTATCTCAAGCCATTAAAATTCATCAATGAAATAAATAGGGACTAATTTTCCTAACCTAAAAGAGTTTCACTAATTTAATGATCTATGTCCCTTCCTCATTGATTAAGAGGATCACATGTTAAACTGCTAGTTAGACTACCCATCTTTGGATATAATATTGAAGTGATGATGAACCTCATGATTAGATATAATGAGGGATCCATTCGGCTCTAACTAGAGGTGATAATTTATATTAATTCCACAACCATAGTGTAATATATAATTCTACCAAAAGGGAGGGAAGACATTGAAATAAAATAGGATAATGGACCCCATTTCTATTAGGATATTTAGGAATGATATGCTCACTGAATTGGATGATTTCCCATTGCACAGGTCACTAATGTGCTAGTAAGGGTTCTTTTAAAATGAATACTGCATCAATATTGGGAAACTAGAAAAGGTTCTAAGAAGGTAACTAAGGGCGTAATTGATATTGTTTACCACATGGTCAAACTAGGTGAGGAGTTTAACTAACCTAACTTCATCATCATAAAAATCAAAATAAATGTAGAAAAGTTTCTTGTTATAATGTCCCAATCATTATAGTACAAATTTTTGGTACTTATTCTCTATTTAACATAATGGAATATAATAAAGAGATTAGTATCTATTAATGTGGACTATTGATCATAACATTTTATAACCTTAAGTAGAAAATAAATGGACAACACTGTCAACACATTTAAAATTTAATAATGGTGTCTATTATGAATTTAATAGATAATTATAATTAATCCACACATTCTAAGGGGCATTGTGGATAATATTAGACCCATTGTATCCATCACCAACCTAAATGATGGAGTGAGATAAAAATTAACAAGATGAAAAAATTTCCAATGATTCCCCTTCCATGTTTTATAGATATTTTTTAGGCATAAGTAGAAGTGATATGCCAAAATATATTGGTTGAGGAGAGTGAGAAATTTCTACAATCAATGATACCAAGATATTAATGTTTACATGTTGAATCACAAGACCAATCATAGGCCAAATAAAAAAACATAGTTGTAATTTTCCACCTTAGTAACATATGAGATTCCAAAATGTCACAATATACATACTTCATAACAAACTCTACCATTTAAAAATAAAAACACAAGTTAGCATCATGGTTTAGTAACCCACGAATTGCAACAATTATAGTTGAATATGATCTCAAACCTTTGGGAGTTAGAATGCAATGGGTAAATAAGATAATAGTAAATTATGTCTTTAATGACACTTATGATGAGCAAGATGAGAAATAATTGATCAAATCAAAGGCCATTCAAATATGCCAGGATCACAATAAATTTGCTTCTATTCTCCTTTTCAAAATTACAATGCCACTAGATACCATTAGAGTGGACATGATCATACTAGAAGAGAAAATAAAAAATAGAATGAAAAATCTAATTTTGTAAGAGGCAGTGGGTTTCATCTCACAATAACAATAAATCGTTGTTATAATAAAACCAAATGCAATAAAAAGAAAATAAAAATTGGTTACATGCCAAATAAAAGACCCAAATACATCGCTCACTATCAAAAGTAGTGAGGAATAAAATGAGGTTGCTAAAACCCATTGAATATAATGATGTATAAACCCTAGACACCATAGCTATGTGACCACACCTAGGATACACAAAATTAATAAAGACATTTAAATCATCTCACACAATATATTAGAAACAAAATTATAAGTTTAGACAAGGAAACCCCATCAAATATTATAATAAATAGGCCTTGGTTCCACTAATCTTTTGGGTTTAAAAAAACCATGCCTAAACACCAAAATATATTGTCTACGATGTCCACTCCTTCATCATATCAATTCTTTCATAGCATCTTACCTGTCTCATCTACTTTTGTGTAGTCGATCCAATCAAAAAATCCTTTGATGCCACATCCTCAATAAGATATTGTGATTCCAAAATTATGATCAATTTTGGATTCAAAAATAATTTTTTGTTTAATGAAACTTTTAGAGCAATGAAAATAAGGTTAATTCCCCACAATGGGTGGTAGGATTCTATATTACTTTATTGAAAATACAAAAGGGTAGCTAAGTATTATATTAGAAGTGAAAACCAAAAAATGACACTTCAAGTAGAACTATGACCAAATATTCTTCACATTGTAAATGAATTAAACCTTAGAGAACCTCGACGTCTATAAATAAATAAATTTCAAGTGCATTCACTTCTTCATAAGATTTTGTCTTAAGAAGAGACAAATTTGTAAGTCCTAAAATGTGTTATTAGGAGTTTAAAATTTATATTTCACATGCATTTTATAAAATTTTATAAAATATGAAAGAGCTAAAAAATTGCACTTTTATAATCTAATTATTTTTTTAATTAAATGTAATGAATGGAAGATTGAACATTTTCCTTAGACTGAACAAAATAGGAAATAAAAGGTCAATAGAGTGAAGATTCATGTTTTTTTCAAATACTATACATACTTAGCATTTTTAATAGGATATAGTTATCTCTCCCACATAATTTTGAGTTTAATATAAGTCTTTAGATTCTTGATCATTCAAATTTAATATTTTTATATCGAATATTTTTTATTTTTTAACTTATATGTCCTTCTAGTTTTGCATTATTTTTAATAATTAAGGGTTTGTTTTTTTATATATAATGAATATAATTATAATAATCTATGTGATATAACTATTTTATTAACTCTAAATAAAAAAATTAGTATGATAGCATACATTTTCACTTCCATGACTCATTTAATTAACTTAAGGTCTTACGAATCCTATTACAGCGTTTGAGACTAAAACAACTACCATGTCCTGATGAGGATATCTTGGGACTATTATTAATAGATATTAATAATACTAACCTCTATCCTTTGTACTTAGGTTCATTTATAAATGTTGTATGTTTTATGTATTTGATATTATTTTGTTGATTATTGTCATCATTTACTTTGTTAAATCGCTTATTTTAATGTGGAGAGGAACCCTACCTATAGATCTTGTTTAAACATCTAATGAGACTCCTAATATATAAAGGTCCTTAACCCTATTTTACATATAAATTGTATGTGTAGGTTCCATTTATAGATGTATTACAAATGACCCTTTCTTACAAATTTAAACCACTTTAAGGATCAATGTTCTTATGATTTGGATTTATAATTATCTTCTACATTTATAATATATTAAAATGGTTTTACATATTTTATAAAATCACTTTGAGGCTCAAAATTTGTAAAACATTAAGCATAAAATGGATACTTAAGCTCTATAAGCATTTAATAAAATTAAACCTAGAAAATATAATGGAATTATGAACAAACACAATATGAGGGAATATTGTTAATAGATATTAAATTAAATGAGGTGAAATAAAAATAGAATTTAGCATATTGTATTACAATAAATATATTATATCTA
This sequence comes from Torreya grandis, assembly GCA_037957365.1. Classification (NCBI taxonomy): domain Eukaryota; kingdom Viridiplantae; phylum Streptophyta; class Pinopsida; order Cupressales; family Taxaceae; genus Torreya; species Torreya grandis. The sequence goes on from JARHVA010007774.1 coordinate 346,559, forward strand.
ATTAAGCATTCATGATACATTTATAATACAAAAATAATGCCTAATTATTAAATTTAATGGTAATGATTATCTACTAAATATAAATGGATAGAAATAATACATCTTAATATGCAACACTTTATAAAACCTCTCGTAAAAATATGAACCTAAAAACATGTAATTAAGATTAGGATGACTATCACACAAAAAAATGATTTTATCTAAGAAGGCTACTAGGGACATAAACTTGCTCCACACAGATGCCTGAAGCATAAACTTCCAATCTTAGAAAATTATAATTAATAGATACACGTATTTATAGGTTTGTTCTCCTAGTTATTTTATTTTCTTATTTGTCCTTAGTTTGTGAAATGTGAATTATGTGTACTTGAAATAGATTAATCTCTAACCTAGATCATTTAGTAAAATATCTTGGATGTCTACATTAATGTTGGGTGGATATTATCTACAAAGTAGCCTTATAATAGATAAAATTGTGAAGTATAATAAATTAATAATTAAAACCCTTAACATCATAATATAATATTCACATGTAACAATAATATTATCATATATTTAAATCCAATAAATAACACTTGTATGTAAATGATTCATAAAAATTGTCTAATTATATGTGACTTGGGAAAATTTTTAAGGACCCCAGGGGAAATAAATTATAGAAATGTTGGAAAATATTATTGGAATGGGATTCACTATTGTTGTGAATCTTTGAAAAATTTTCCCTTGTCATCATGGAGAAAATGGAAAATACAAATAAATCTATTGTGGATGTAAAGTTGAGTCTTACCTATATTATATAGATTAGTAAAATATTTTGGAAATTTTTAGTTTTCCTCTCCAAGTCATATTTTATTTATCTCTACTTTTTATGGACTCAAGCACATGGAAATAACCTTATCTAATTTAGACAAGTGTTATTCATCTTTCCAAAATGAGGTGATATTTTTGTTAGATGATAAGCTTTTAAGATGTTTTGAATAATGGATAACTAAGTTTAAATTAAAATTTCAATATTTAGACACCCAAATTTGGCACAATGCTTGTTTTATAATTTATTTTTATTAACTTTGATTATACAAGTCTTAGATAATAATTAAACACTTAATGTCACATTTTTATTATATTTCCCCCTTCTATTTTATGATTTTATATGACTTTATAACCCCATTTTTATATGCACATGTTTTAAAACACATATAAAAATAGAGATATTTAAACCCATTTGACATTTTGAGGTTATTTTGAACATAGGAAAAGATATAGGAATAATCATATATCCTATCCTACATCACATCCCATTACTAATGATATTTTCATTCGATATTTTAATGTATCTTTTGACACATACCCATTTTTTGGAATTCCTTTTGAGTCCCCTTTAATTTATGCTGGGTCCCTTTTGTACACCACTAAGTTTTTAAATCATATTCTAAAATATACTTATATATAAAGGGATATTAGAATGCATTAAGGAAATTATTTCACATTTCAAGAGATATAAAATTTGTACATTTCCTATACTAAATTATTAAATCTATATCTAAAGTATATTATTACATTTTCATATTTATGCCATGGGCAAGTTAGGATAATAAGCATCTATATTTTCATATCACCATTTCACACACATTTGCACGAGGGAAAAATGCATTTGAGTTTGATTCCTATTCATAGAATTAGTAATGTATGTAAATTCTTATTCTTTCAGTGGTGACTTACTAAGGTCAATCCAACTCAATCCCTTTTTCCCAATTCCTACATTTGATATTGCAAGTGTTTGTATAGGAAAATAGGGTTTGATATTTTAGGTGTTTTTCTTAGTGAAAAATTTATTGAAAATGTCAAAAGGACATTACTAAAGCCTTTATATCACTCAATAATTTTTTTTGGTTATACTATTGAAGGACATAATCAATTGACATGGACATAATCAACTATTATACCTATCTAAATCTTGTTGATCTTGTCCTAAGCTAGAAATAATCTTTAGATTAAAAATAAATAAAATTAAAGTCATCCCAAAAATATTTCAATCAATCATTCAACATGCACATATCATGGAAGTGTGATAAATAAGATAACTTTATGCTTATTCTTTTACATTTATCATTGTACTTGTCAAACTTTATTGTCACAAAACATACTTGTAAAAATTATATTTATGCATATTTACATTAATTCATATCCTAAATCATAATCTATTAGTTCTATCTAACTAAAGGGTTAGTGTCACATTAATTAAAATTTATATAAAACGTATTGGTGAACCCGCTTATAGTTTTAAAATTGTCAAAACCTAGAATTCCCTTAGGGTTCCACCCTTGTCTCTATGATTTGTGAATATTGTCTTAGGGTTTCAAATCCAATATTTGATTTCTTTATTATCATTTTAAAATAAGAATTCTCTTTTAAATTTTCCCTATAGTTTCACCCTCATATTACAAATAAGGTATTCATGTACATTGCTTGTGGTTTATTATACATTTTTTAGTTCAAATATGATCCATAAAGACATTATTTTTAAAACTTTTTGAGGTTTTGTTTGCATGAACTTATTAGATTAAAAAACCTCTTTTTTTAAAAAGTATTGTATGGAGTATTCAAAATTTTATATTTTCTATTTTTAATATAATTTGGTTTAGGGGATAAAAGGTATACCTAGTTTTAAACTAAATTTTGGGTTTCATATATATTCATTAGTTTATTAAAAACATCTCTCAAATTTTGAAAACACCTAATATATCTATTATAATTTATCATTCTTTAGTTTGCATGTCTCAGGGTTTTCATATAAGAGTGTGTTATTAGAATAATTATTATTATTTTTCTTTCTCAAAGGTTAAGTATTTTAAATGACTACCTATATTATCAACTCTAATAGCTATCATCCCTTATATATTCTATTTTCCATAAACGTTATGCCTTATGATCATTCTATTGCATGTATTTCAAAATATTATAGGTGTCATGCCTTAGATTATATATTTTATATAAGTTTTATACCCCATGATTAATATAATGAATGGATTAATGATGATTATTGTATGATCAATGATGGTAATGATGTATATGGCTAATATAATGGTGAAGGAAATAAATATAATTTTTATTTTGAGTATAGTGATGAAGAGGATAACTATATCACTTATAAAATAGAATAATCTAATTCCCAGACACCTCCTTTAGTACCCTCTCTTAACCATAATTTTTCATAAGAGGAACATAAAGATAATATGCATCTTCCTACTCTTTATAAATATTCCTTATTTAAAAAATAAAACTCTTTTGTCTTTACTTTTTTTTATTACGTTTCATTGCATTCAACGCTATAAGAAAACATGCATAAAGACAAAAAATCAAAGTATCATTGAAAGTCATGATGACCCTACTCTTACATATAAATATATTTCTCATTCATTTACTAGATTATGTAAATATTATAAAACATTAATGTAATTATTGTTTAATATATGATACAAATATTATAAAAGGTTAGTTACTTTTCTTTTACTAGATGACACCAATATTACAAATGTTCAATGTACTCTTTCTTTACTAGATGATACAAATGTGATAAAAGTTGAATATACCTCTCATGTATTAAATGATACAAAATGTTACATAAATTGAAATTACTTTTATTTATTCCTCTTTATATGAGGCACATGTTACAACCATTGAATGTGTTCATCTTTTATTAGATGGTGCAAAGTTATAAAAGTTGAGAACTCTTCTCTTTTACTAGAATATGCAAAGGATACAAAATTGGAAAATGCTTCTCTTTATCTCTCTATAAATAATACAAAAAGTAAAATTGATTCTCTTATGTTTTTTATAAATGATTAAAATGTTAAAAATTAAAAATATTTATCCTTATTTATCTCTAGACAATATAAATGTTTCAAAAATTAAATACAATTCTCTTATTCTATAGAAGAAATAAATGTTATTATGTCTCTCTTTAGAAACAAAACTAGATACACATGTTCATAGTATTTATTTATCTCTTTCCAAAAAGTCATGAAATAGATATTTTTTACAAACAAATCTTCATGATATCTTATCTTCCTTAAAAACACCATGTGATATGAATGATCTTATATGTGATGTTTATAAATTGTGTAGTGATGTGATTGTAGAATGAAATTATATTCATGATGATTCTATTATACTTATGTTTCAAATAGATGGTAAGTACAACCTATGATTAAACCTTTCCAAACCAAAAAAAAACCCTACAATCCATATTGTATATATGATTAATGCTATAGTAGACCTTCAAAAGTAAGTGTCGAATCTTAATTTATAATTGATAATGTTAAAGACATTTGGGATAAACCTGTTACACTAAATTTATTTGAGTATCCTTATCCAGAAAGTGTTTATCATGCCTCTTTTCCATTTATTTGATGGTCATGAAGACCTTACCAACCATTTAACATAATATGTGCCTTATTCTGGTCATTGAGATAAATATGGATGAACATTGTTAAAATACTTCCATAGAAGTATAACACAAGAATATTTTGATTGGTTTTATAGTCTTAACAATGGTTCCTTACCCACTTTTAAGAAGTTACAATACATATTCTTATCAGATTACCATAAGCATGACATGTGTAAACTAACATTGGAACATTTACAAAGTTTAGAGATACATGATGATGAGCCTATTTGAGATTATTGTATATGATATTTTGTGATTATAACCTTAGTCTTGTACATTTGGAAAACTTAGACCTTATTTATTCCTCTTAGTTCTACACATGCCTTGATTTTTTAAGTCTCGCGTATGCTTTATCTTATGCCCCTTAGCCTATCTCTTAGTCTAGAATACCTTATATTAATCACTTAAATAGCCTATCTTACCTAAAATTATTAAAATTTACTTATCTTACATCTTTTAAATTTCTAAGCATATACCTCATTTATTGCTCCTTGGACACTAATGTTTGAGTCAAACAATAGCATCAATGTTATTGTCTTAACCTGATGTAAGTGACCAGTGGCCTAAATCCATCTAATTTGTAAATGAAATAAATTAAAATGGTTGTCTTATGTGATTTAATGAAATTTATGTCTTGATAGGATTAGTATAAATATAATATCAACCCTAATTCCTTCACCACCTACAAATACCTAGTAAAATACCAAAGAGAGAGAGAGAGATGCAACATATGAAAAACACTCTATCAAGTATTCAATTGATCAAAGCTTTGTTATTTCCACACCACTCATAGATAAAACACATATACAAGTTTAAATTACTAAAAGAGTAGTCCTAAGGCCATATTTTCTTTGTTACAAGTTAGGTCATTATTTTACTTTTTTTACACATGTTTCATGATTCATAAAAAATATAATGCATAAAGAATAACTACAAGAGTTTGATGTCATATTAAGGTGTATTGGCTATGTAGGCAGTGTGCCCTTGATAGTGGGTTCATTAGGGTTGGCTCTACATTAGGTGCCTACTAACCTATTTCCCCAAGGTCACATTAAATATGAAAATTTAGCTTTTTCCATTTCATAAGGAGTGATTGTCCATGGCCAATATATAAATACACTAGAGTGAAGATGAATACAAACCCATAAGCATCTAGGTGGTCATGTCCTCTTTCATTATATATTTGGCATAGGAAATTATTGTTCACAGACAATAACATCAATGCAACTATCTAGGGATCACACAACTATCTAGAGAAGTAGAGGCACCACATATATACTCTGATGACTATTATAGAATCTACTTCTTATTACTTTTTATCTATTTCATATCTGTCACTATGTTAGGATTGAAACTAGCTTAGTACTTTATTTTATGTCATCTATATACATATCCTAGTTGTAGTTTCTAGTAATAGCCTATTCTTAGTTTAATATATTCAATATATGGTATATCTGAGTTTAGCATTTAATTGGCCTACTATAGATATTACATTCACCCTTGTGCCTTATCATTTCTATATTCTTAATCCTATCTACCAATAGTATCCTTATCCCAAATTATGATTAAACATTTGGTGAACCTGATATGTGTGAATGTAAATTTTAATGATTCTTAGGGTTATTAAACTAGCTAGGGTTTTAGATTGTTGTACTTTCTAATTTCCTACTTTTACTATTTTACATGCAACCTAGGCATGTCCCTATTTTTGGGGGGTGTCTATTGTACATATTAACCTTCCCTTCAACCTATTTAACATGTCTCAAACCAATGAGTGATTTCATACATTATATCATGATGATACCCATGTTGACAATGAAAAAAATGTTGATAAGGTTATCAAAGAAGAAGTTATGATAATGAAAATGAGGAAACAGATGAAGATGAACAAGTAGACCATGATCAAGTGCATGTAATTGCCTTGTTTTATGATTGCATTTGACAAAATTCTAAAGATATTGATAAGGTCTTAGAACTATAATTGAATACAAAAATTCCAAAAATTTAATGGACACATCCCTCCCCTTGAATACATTATAATTAAATACATCTAATGGGGGCACAAATTATATGTTTACACCTTTGTTCCCTAAAATTACTATTTCTACATCTACCAAGGAATTACCTATTATTTCAACTTAAATACCAATTTTAATGACTATTACTACTCAGAACATGTTTTCATCCCCTTTGGTGACCCTCAACTTACTAATATAAATCCCAATGGGTCCATGGTTCAAACATTCCTTTAAGTAATAAAGACCTTTTAGGACAAAGTTAAAAACATTGAAAAAAGGCTTCAAAGTATTCACATATTATAAATTCGCATGATGTGTTGCATAAACCTCTAAAACATTAAATATATTTTCAAATTTTACCAATTAGATTTGTTACACATAAGTTCACATTTTAAGCTGGTAAGGGTGATCCAAAATAACATCTTCAAACTTTCTATATGGCATACCCTGATTACAATTTTAATGATAATTTTTGACCAAATTATTTCCAAAGAGACTTAAGGACTATGCTTTGAGGTGATTTTATGATTTACCTCTCCAATGCATGAAAACATTCAAACATCTTGCAGATAAATTTCTGGCACACTTTTCTATTAATATTATTAAAAAGGTTTCCTATTCTTAAATTTTAAAGATCAAATAAGGAACCAATGAACTTATCAATGAATATGTATTGAGTTAAAAGATAATGCTTGCCAAAATCATCAATCCTAATGGCATAGAAAGAGTTGAAAGACATATTTAAGCAAATTTTTATTGATATTTTACATGAGTCCATTGTTTTCAATAAGTTTCAATAATTTTATGGATTATGCCATGTTTACAGGACCTTGAAATGAAGCTTATTTCATTGAATAAGCTCAAATATGTAGCAAACACACCAATTACACATATATCTAGTTTTAAATTTATGATAAAACCAAGTTATAAGGTCAAACCTCCTAAGCCTAAAAAGGAAACACCTAGAACATTTAGCATAGTTTCATAGTAGCCTAATCAACTTGTCTTATCTAATGCACCAAGGAGATAAATTACACGTTTACCTAAGTTACCAAATTCATTACTCCCATAGTTACTAGAGTGCCAACTTATTTCTCTCCCTCATCCTATCAGGTTGATATTATTCAACCTCTATGTAAAGGATATGATTAAAATGTTGTAAGTGATTATCATAAATGACCATGACATTCTAAAATTATATGGTTTACCTTAAAACACAAGATCCAAGATCTAAATTGACCTACCTTTACAAGTGGTCCTACTCATGTAGTTAATATTTTTTAGTTGTATCTTCCACAAGAATATTTTATGTGATATTGGGAAGAGATTGGATCCATACACTTTGATTAGTACCTTCTATAGTGCATGGGTGTGTTAAATACATTCATGCTAATCAAGTAATTATAGTTTTCAGAATCCCATATGAGCATCCTCTTGAACAAAAGAAATTATACTTAGGTATCTAAATAAAAAACCTACTAAGGTTAATCCAATAAAAAAGGGTAAGAAATAGGAAATCTAGTTTACTAATTATCTAGTACTTAAGATATCATTACATTAGAGACATACAGTAGATTCCATGAAATCTTCATCTTCTATTATGCATCATATTTAGACATCCTAAACACATAAACACATTTCTACTATTATTATTCCAAAGAATCCATAGCACACATAGTGATGGGTTTCATGATCCCTTAATCCTTGTATTTCTACTTCGCAAGTATATAGTCCTATTATATATACACAAAATATCACATATAATACAATGACAAATATTTCACCTACACATGCTCCTTGACAATACCACAAGTTCATTGCACCATGTTTTAAGTGCAGAAATACATATGACCATTATTTAGATGGGATCATATGATAATTTTTCCTCCAAAAATATTCCAAAAGTACCAGCAAAAATAAAAAACATTCAAAAGTCAAAAAATATTTCTAGTACCTACATACTCTATTGGTTACTTGGCATTTATGTGTTAGTTCCATATTCATGGATGGCATATCAGTTACTCCTACATACACACGTGTGTCAAATTTATACTTAATTATTATATATGAATATATAGTTACATAATATATTCATATCTCAAATTATGGGCCCTCCCTCTACTCATGGCATATATACATTGAGGGCATCCACCTCTACAATCATGATACTTCTAGGTTATATCATTCCATAGTCACTTTTCATTATCATGTTGGAGATTGTATGTAATTACACATTCCTTTATCCATGATTATATATGTCATAGGATCCTTGATATGCTATGAATTTGACATTTTTTGATAACACATTTGATCCATGGGCTACTATAATATGTTTATGTCAGTTACTTATGCTTTATTTTTTGAACTTCCTTGAGTGTCTTGCCTTGATATTATTTTTCTTGTTAAAACATATAAATATTATCCATTTTTTGGATCCCATTCCTATGTATACTTTCTTGGAAATTTAAATATGTCATTATTGCTTTTGTAAACATTTTACTAAGTCATGTGCCTTTGATTGTGAAATAGTGGAACATGTTCCCTGTTTGCAGTCTCTTAGGACCATTGTCTATTGAATTAATTTTGATTTCTCTTATATGTGTGCTTCTTTGTAAATTGATCTTGTATTATTACTATTTATATATTGACATGATATTTATCATGTATCTTAGGCCTTTATTTGATCACATTGTTTTATGTGCTTCAACGTTACATTTCCTAGACATGTTATTCTATATAATACATGGTTTAATTTACAAATTATATAGTTGTTTTATCCTTTTGACGTGAGTTAAATATTAGTTTCTATTCTTCCCTCACTTCAAAGGTAGGGAATATTAATGGGTGCATGTAATAGAGTCATTTAATCTACTTTGGTACAATTTTTAGAATTAATGGGGGTATGTCATGTAGTCATGGCTTCCACACATTCAAAGTTCCAAATTTAGTGGGGGCATATTTGGAAGCATGTTCTCCACACTTATTTATTATTCATCACACCTAGATTCAGTGGGGGTATGTTTTGGAAACATGTCCTCTACATTGGAACTTGATTTAGTTTTAATATTTCTCCATATATAATGAGGGAATGCTTTGTAATCATGTTCTCCACACTTACATAGTTTCTAAATTGGCTAAAGCATATAATTATATAATCCAAACTTGTTGGACAATATCATTAATTAATGGAGAGATTGTTGGGTATGGTCATTGAGTTTTGAGCTTTGATGTTAAAATTTTGTCATCAATGTCAAAGGTTCTCATTAAGAATCATGGTTCTTTCATTGATGTCAATCTAATTTTGTTAATGTCAAAGGTTATTGCATAAATACTTGGTCAAGCAAGCCCTAAGGTTAGTATGTAAAATGTAAATCATCTTTTAATTATTTTTCTAGACCTTGTGAGATAGTAATTGTATATGGTAACATGAAATTTGTGAGCTCTGAAGAGGCAGTGTGTTCCAAATTCTATGTAAGCAATTTTAAAGATGCTTTGAATAAGCTATGAAGATGATAATGATCTAATGTGAATGATATGAATAACACTTGATAGTGTTGTATCATAAGAAATATTTTTTGAGATTTTATCCAAGGTATTAAAGATCTTGTAGATGAGTAGAATATTGGCTCTAAAGATTTGTGTGCTTTGAAGATATGTATTTGTAGCTCTAAAGATGTTATAGTTAAGCTAAAAATATATGTAAGTAGGTTAAAATAAGTTATATTGAATATAAAAATAAGTATGAGTGTATAATATTGATTTAGCATACACACGAGTCATTTTAACATAGGTAAGTTCCAAGGTGAAGTCTACAGAGTGGCTAGAATATTAGATTCAAGGCTTAATAAGACTTGCAAGTCAAGGCTTAAAAAGCGTGAAGAGATGGTGGTTATATGGGGTAATAGGATTTGTTTCCTTGAATTTAATGAGAATATGAAAATTTATAGAGGTAATTAAATTTGTATTAAGTATGTGTATAAAGTTTCAGGACTTGGTTTGCCAAGAAAAACTTGAAAAGTGTTCTAAGGTTTGTTGAGTGCACAGAATGAATAAATATCTACTCAAGAAGGTTTTCATAGTGATCATTGGCATGTTCAGTAGATACATGAGATCAGAAGATGTTCATGGTAGATTATGAAGATTTATATCTCAAATTTCCAAGTGTTGGTTTCGAGAAAGAGGAGCTAAGTTTTATGAATGATCATTAAGACTAGAAGTTAGTCTAAATCCTCATGAAACCTTGAGTGTGACTTGATGTTAAAGATCTTGTTCAAAAGAGATAAAAATGGTCTAATATGATAAATAAATTTATTTTAATGTGAATTAATCTTTCTGAATAATCTCCAGGTGTGATTGGTTTCTTAGGTGAGTGAGAAAACCGTATAAAAAAGTGCTTATCTTTCAAAGATTTGTTTTATTAGACAACATTGACCATGTAAATTATGCTAAGTAGATGAAGATAAAAGTATGAGACTTATATTTATTATTCATGAAGGTTAATATATAGTTTAAATATATTATATGTGTGTAATTAGTGTTCAAAGTTGACCAGTCACTAAATAGACCTAGTGGTGCAAATAGTGAAGAAATCAAACAAAAGAAAGAAGATGATTTTTGATGTGTTTTAATGAAGGAGAGATACATTAAGATGCATGATGATATTATTTTGGTATTTAATTATATATCATAAATTTTAAAAATATTTTAATTTGGTGTAAGTGGTTGAATCATTGAAACCAAAATGGTTTATCTGGCTGAGTTAAGTCTTAGAGTGAGAAGGTCAGAAGATTAGTTTGTAAGACTAATAGTTCTCATTATATATCATGATAAAATTGATTTAGGTTTCTCAAATAATTTTTTAATACCATATACATGAATTTTAATCCCTTGAATATGTTCAATAATGTGATAGATGTTCATGTTTCTTTTATTATACTTTGAATTCAGTTGGCAATTTTGAGTCAACATCTTGTAGAGAAGTGTTTGAGCCTATTTACCCTAAGTTGAAGCATCAAATGAAGTTGGTTTGGATTTAAGGTGATGAAGTTATTTAATATATACTTTTTTTTTATATTTGTTTTTAAAAATTGGATGTATACCTATATTTTGCAAAGTAAAGTTTCTATATATGCATAAGACTTTTATAAGCAATGATCTGAAGAAGGGTTCAAGTGGTAGTTGGAATTAAAAGATGTTGTATACCTCATTTAAGATGGATAAGGTATATTGGAATGGTGTGTGACTTTTTATACCATGTGAAGAATTTGGATAAGCTTAAAAGAGTTCAAAGAGTAATGTGTTGTTGAGAAAGACTATTAGGTCTCCATAAACCTAAAAAAGGATTGAGGTCTAATTGATGTATAAAAAACCTATTTTAGTAATTGATTCATGAATAAGGAATGTTATTATAATATTATTTAACCTATTCATGGATGACCTAAGTGATTTTAATATGTATCCAACATATAAGTATATGATCAAATGACTTGAATAAAAACAAGGCAATTTGGCTTATTTTTGTGTGCTTAGAGAAAGTGAAGAGGGGATGCTAAGATTATACTCTGTGTGTGTGTGTGTGTGTGTGTGTGTGTGTGTGTGTGTGTGTGTGAGAGAGAGAGAGAGAGAGAGAGAGAGAGAGAGAGAGAGAGAGAGAGAGAGAGAGAGAGAGAGAGAGAGAGAGAGAGAGAGAGAGAGAGAGAGAGAGAGAGAGAGAGAGAGAGAGAGAGAGAGAGAGAGAGAGAGAGAGAGAGAGAGAGAGAGAGAGAGAGAGAGGATAATTGAATGACATAGATCATATAAGAGAAGAGGGAGGTCATGAAGATAAATAGAGATATAATGAATTTCTAACATAATTTATGAAGGAGAGGATTAAGGTTATAAGACCTAATCAATCTATGAAGAGGGATAGTTGAGAAATGAGTGTTGAAGATCAGTTTGAGAGGGTTGAATTTCAGTTTGAGTGGGATAAAGAGAGTGAAGATCAAAAACTGTAGATCATCATATATTATATAAGTAATAAGTACTTCTGAAGGTGATCAAATAATTAGGTGCCTAAGTTGGTGTTGAGTCATCTAGGGTGTTGTATCCTCCTTACAAGTTAGAGCTTTCTAAAGCCAAGTGGGTCTCAATAAATTAGTGGTTGGTGATCCTTGTTGAGTTGCTTCTATCTAAAGACTCTCAAGTTATTTTTTGATAGATTGGGGTTGGTACTCTAAGTTTAGTAGGTGATCAACTTAAGATTGATGTTTATCTTATAAGATTGTAGTCCATTTGATTCATCAATGGATTTTATGCCCCAAGAGGGTTTCCCACATATATGTTGTATTCATGTGTTTAATGATATTATGTTTTTATATTTGTGATTAATTAAGTTTTACATGCATGTTAAGAAGGTTAATACATATTAAGTGGAATTGAATTAAAATTTTTGAAGACTAATTCAGCTCCCTCTCAGTCATCTTGTTTCTAATAACTTGTATTAGAGAAAATATTTTAGAATAAGATTTATAGATTAAAGGAGATCTTAACAAGCAAGGATGACTAATAATCAAGCTCAAGGAGATTTATCTACAAGTAAATCTCCAATGTTTAATGTATCTAACTATGCCTTATGAAATGTAATAATGTAGATATATCTAATGTCACAAGGACATGATATTTGGTAGTCAATTATGGAAGGTTATATTTCACCTCTAATTCCACCTATAGATATAGTAGACAAGAAGGCAAGTGACAATAACTCCAAGACAATGAATTCAATTATGTGTGCCCTATAAAATGCAAAGTTAGTAAGGGTAATTCATTGTGTTTCAGCTAAAAATGTAATAGACAAATTAAAAAACATTTATGAAGGAGACACCAAGGTGAATATGACCAAATTGTAGATACATAAAATAAATTTTGAAAGCGTGAATATGAATCTATTACATCCTACCTATTAAGAGTTAATGAAGTCATCAACATCATTAGAGGGCTAGGTGAAGAAGTGAAAGAGTCTACTATTATTCAAAATTTATGAATATCACTAACTTCCAAGTTCGATTATAATGTGTTTATTTTAGAAGAGATGCAAGATTTGGATAAGCTAGGAATGGATGAACTTCGTGGCATCTTGACTACCTATAAAATGAGATCAAATGAAGAAAGACATATTAAGAGGGAATCTCTTTCAAAATTGAAAATAAGTCAAAGGTCAATAAGGACAAAGATGAGGTATTTTTAGACATTGATGGTGATGAATTGATTGCTATGTTTTCTAGAAAGCTAAGAATAGGTTCAAACAAGTATAAATGTAAGTTTCCATTCAAGTGTTTCAATTATGGAGAAATTGGACATTTTTAAAATAAGTGTCCTCATAAGCAGAAGATTGAGGATGATGATATAGACAAGAAATACAATAGGTTTGATAAGAGTAATCATAGTTTTAAGAGATATGAAGTAAAAAAGAAGTCATTCAAGAATAAGAAGATATTCTACACCAAATAAAATAGTTCATCTGATGTGAGTGATTCAAACACATCTAATAGTGAAGATGATATAAATGAATCTAAGCATGACAATAATGAAACTCTATTCATAGAAATAGAATCAGATAATGACGGTTGTTAACATGGGAAAGGTCTCATGATTGATCCAAAATCTGATAAAGAAGAATACTATGATAGTGAAGAAGTTTAAGTGGACCTAGAATCAAAACTCATGAATGCTATAGAAGAACTAAAAATTATGAAGAACAAGAACAAGAAAATGAATTCATTAGTTCATTACTGTGAGGATTATATTGGACTATTTAAGGAAAGGCTATGAAACATATTGAAAGAGTATGAAGAGATCATACAACAAGTTAAAACTTAGATTGAGAATATGGAAACAATCCTAATGTCTTAATAAAAAGACTATAGCAGATATGAAACTGAGATGGAATTTTTGAAAGCTGAGTTCGATCAAGTATCTAGCAAGGTAAAGAATTTTGTGAAGTTTGACAAGACCACTAAGCCTCTAGATGATATCTTGAGTAGATAGAAGTTTTCAAGTGACAAGACAAGTCTTGGATTTAAAAAGGTCCAAAACAAGGCAAATCAAGTTGAGAAGAAGACTATTGAAGAGAAGAAAGTCAAAAGACCTATTAGACAAACCAATGCTACAAGGTATCATAATTATTTCAATGATTACTATTTTACATGTAGTTAGTTTGGTCATAGATATAGAGAATGTAGAAGATCCTCCAAGAATGAGTACTCAGAACTAAGAAAGGAGAAGCTATTAGTCAAAGGGTATATATAGTGTAATCTATTACTACTTTCATGATGTAGGACATATTCAAAGATTGTCTTAATAGACTTAGAAGGTCATTCAGTCTAAAAATAAGGTTCATAGTCGTGCCACTAAGAAATGGATTAAGAAGTTAGATTCTATAGATAAGGTAAATGTGGAGAAAAAGAATAAATAAAAAATTTGTATGAAAACTCAAAGTAATGACTATAGATGCTCGATCCACATGTTAGGAGATAAGAAAACCCTTGATTCTCATATGATTGATCAAAGTAGCAAGAATGGAGAGGTAGAAATGAAGAGTAATGATGAAAAATTAAGTTTTGATCATTACATAAACTAATGTGGGATGTTTTCTATTGTAGATTAGAATTCATAAATAAAGGATTATCAAGAACATATGTTGTCTACATGTGTTGACAAGGTAGTCAATGAAAAGAAGAAGAAGGTTGACAAAGTTTATGATGAGATCAAGCCTAAAGAGCCAATTAGGTATAGAAGGATACTAAAGAATATTTATCCTAGTAAATATATGGAGATCTAGGAATTTTTTAAGTTCATGTTGTTTTAGTACTCTATGAAAAGGGGTAGTTCCATCAAGCTTCATGGAGACATTATTTTATTAGTAGAAGCATGAGGTGGTAGTCAAAAGATGATCTAAAGATAGAATGTAGAATACTTGAAATATAAGAGGTAATCTTTTGAGATTTATTTGAAAAGGTGAGCCTAATCTGTGAAGACATTAGAGCGGTAGTCCTTGTTTCTATGTTGGTATGAAGAACGAGATAGCTTGATATGTGTAGTCAAAGAGTTTAGTATATTTTTCAACCATATCAAAGAAAGGTATGTGATCTTGAGTTCCTAGTTCTTTGAAATATGATATGCTTGGTCTAAGGGGAGATTTTTAGCTCTGTGTTCTTTGTAAAAAGAGTGATTATTTTTATATGCATAAATATATGGACAGATTGCATTTGAGATGCTTCATAGACTTTGCTTGTTGATTTTTTTGATAAATCAGTTGGAAAAGTGACCTGATTAATAAGTTTATAAATATTGTGTGTCTTTAGAAGATAGTATCAGCTCATAAGAGGATAAAAGTATGTTTCTAGCAATTGCAGATGATCCTTAATATCTACTACTAACAAGATCATAATGGACGCTTGGTTTGAGGGGCATCTATTCAAGTAAGTTAACTAAACCTAATCTATGTTGAAGTGATCATATAATCTAAGTTTATTCTAAAAAAGATTATAGTTTTAGAAGTAATTTATCATTAATTTAAAATGGGGATAAAGATAAAATTAGGGAATCATTTTGAAAGATTAGAATAGTTGAGAAAGGGAGCAAGATCAGAAAGGGAGAAAGAAAATGTAAGAACCAGGTCTAAGAAATGATGATTGCCATCAAGAAATGGTTGAAAGTGTTTCTTGAGTATGTTTGTCATCAATAAAAAAGTGGATATTGTTAGACATTGTCATTTATTAAGGGATTGATTATTGATCATGGTCATTCAGTGTTGAGCTTTGATATTTAAATGTTGTCATTGATGTCAAAGGTTCTAATGAAGATGCATAGTCATTTCATTGATGTCAATCTAATGTTGTTGATGTCAAAGGTTCTTGTATAAATACTTGGTCAAGCAAGCCTTGAGGTTATCATATAAAATGTAAATCATATTATAATGCTTTATCTAGACCTTTTGAAATAGTAATTTCAAGTGTTAAGATGAAATATGTGAGATTATAATAAGAAGTAGTGTGATTCAAAGTTACATGTAAGTAGTTTTGAAGATGATTTGATAAGTTACAAAGATGAAAATGATCTAAAGAGAATGATTTGAAGAACACTTGACAATGCTTGAAAATAATAGAGTTAGTTTTAGGTTATATCCAAGGTATTAAAGACTTTGTAGATGAGTAGAAATTTAGATCTAAAGATTTGCATGTTTTAAAGATATATTCATAGCTTCAGAGATGTTACAGTTAAGATCTAAAGATATGTAAGTAGCTCTGCAGAAGTTCTAATAAAGCTCAAAAGAATTATGAGTGTATGATATTGATTGTGCATACACAAGAGGAATTTAAAAATAGGTGAGTTCTAAGGTGAAATCTACATAATGGCTACAAGATCATATTCAAGGCTTAATAAGACTTGTAGTTCAAGGCTTAAAAATCTTGGAGATGGTGGTCATATAGGGTAACAAGATTAGTTTCTTTGACTTGAGTGAGAATATGAAAATTGATAGTGGTAAGTCAATTTGTTTTAAGTATTTGAATAAAGTTTTAGGACTTGGTTTGCGAAGAAAAACTTGAAGAGTTTTTCAAGGTTTCTTGAGTGCACATAATGAAGAGATGTCTACCCAAGAAGGTTTTCTTAGTGCTCATTGGCATTTTCAGTAGATGGATGATATATTAAAGTATTAATGGTATATGAAGACGTGTTATAGCTCAATTTTTCAACCATTGGTTTCTAGAAAGATGAGCTAAGTTTTTTTAATGATCTTTAAGACTTGAAGCTAGTCTAAACCCTCATAAAACTCTTCGTGTGACATGATGATGAAAATGTTATTTAAAAGAGCTTAGAATGGTATAATATGATTAATAAATTGATTGGTGGGTAAATTAAACTCTCCTAGGAATCTCTAGGTGTGGCTAGTTTCTCAGATGAGTGAGAAGACCATACATAAAAGTGCTTATCTTTAGAAGATTTGCTATAGCAGACAGTATTGATCAAGTCATTTAGGCTAAGTGGATGAAAATAAAAGTATGATACTTATATCTTTTGTTCATTAAGGTTAGTTGATATGTTCCAAATCTCAGATGTGTGAAACTAGTGTTTAAAGTTGGCCAGTTGTTGAATAGACCTAGTGATGTAGATAGTGAAGAAATCAGATAGAAGAGAGAAGATGATTTATGATGTGTTTTCATGAAGGAAAGATGCATTGAAATGCATGATGATATTTTTTTGCTTTTGAATGATCTATCCATGATTTTCATAATCTTGTTAGTGTAAGTGCTTGAATCGTTAAAGCCAAAATGGCTTATATGGTTGAGTTGAGTCTATGCGTGAGAAGGTCAAAATATTGGTTTGTAAGACCAATAGTTCTCATTAGATATCATGATCTAATTGATTGAGATTTCTTTGAGAATGTTGTAAGATCTTATATATGTAATGAAATATATTTAATGATATGATAGATTTTCATGTTTCTTTGACTATGGTTTGGAGTAAGTTGGCACTTCTGATTGAACATCTTACAAAAAAGTGTTTGAGCCTATTTAACCCGAGTTAAAGCATCATATGAAATTGGTGATGACCCTAAGGCTATGATGTTGCTAAATATATAATTTTTTTTCCATATTTATTTATCAAAATTGTATGTATACCTCAGTTGTTCAAAGAAGAGTTTATATATATGTACAAGCCTTTTATAAGCAGTGATTTGAAGAAGGGTTCAAGTGGTAGTTGGACATTAAAGGTGTTGTAGACCTAAATTGAAGCTGGCTAAGGTCTATTTGAATAGTATGATGTGTTCCTTATATGTGAAGCATTTGGATAATCTTTAAATATTTTAAATGGCAACATGTTGAGAAGGCCTATTAGGTCTCCATAAGCCTAAAAGAGGACTGAAGGCTAATTGATGTATGGCCAACCTATTATAATAATTGATTCATGACTAAGACATGTTATTATAATATGTTTTAACCTATTTATAGGTGACCTAGTTAATTTTAAGATTTATCTAACCTAGAAGGATATGATCAAATTAATTATATAAAAACAAGATAGTTTGTCCTATTTTTGTGTGCTTAGAAAAAGTGAAATGGGTATGCTAAGAGTATGTTAAGAGAGCAAGAGCAGAACTAGGATAAGTGAATGACATAGATAATTTAGGAGTAGAGGGAGGTCATGTGTACCACTATAGATATAATAAATATCTAATATAAATTTAACAAGAGAAGATTAAGGTTAGAAGACCTAATTAAGCTATGAAGAGGGCTAGTTGAGAGAAGAGTGTTCAAGGTTAGTTTGAGAAGGTTGAACATTTTTCTAAGTCAGATGAAGAGAGAGAAGAGTATAAATATTATATCATCATCTATTTTAGAAATAACAAGGATTTTTAAAGGTGATAAAATAATTAAGTGGTTGAATTGGTGCTGATTCATCTAGGGTTGTTGCCTCCTTACAAGTTGGAGCTTGCTAAATCCAAGTGGGTGCTTGGTAAATTAGTGATTGGTGCTCCTTGTTGAGTTGGTGCATAGGTAAATAATATCAATTTGGTGCTTAAAATATTGGGGTTGGTTCTATAATTTGAGTGGGTGTTTAACTAAAGATTGTTGTGTGTCTTATAGGACTATAGTCCATTTGCTTCATCAATTAGTTTTTTGCACCAAGAGGGTTTCCCACATATATGTTGTGTTTAAGTGTTTTATGATATTATGTTTTTCTATTTATGATTTTTGAAGATGTACATGCATTTTAAGATGTTTCATACATTGTTAAGTGGAATTTAATGGAAATTTTTGAAGAGTGATTCAACCCCCTCTTAGTCATCTTGTTTTCAACAAGATTCACAGTCATGGTAGAATTATATACATTGGTACCATTGTTATACAAAGTTTAATCATGAGACATATCTAAGGTTCATATGTTATGAAATGTGCACCTAATATTTTAAAATTTAAATTAGTTTCATATTTCAAAACACTCTCAGGGACTATCATCACCCATCAATTTGGACTTTTATAGATTATATTGAGCCAATCTACTATAGTAGTTGGTTCACGTTTTGGTATTGTTCAGGTGATTAAATCACTCAATATTTCCAAGTTTTTAGGTTGAAATTGATTTTATCATTCATCCTCACTAGTTTGATAGTATTATTTGACTTGGTTCACTCTTGCTTAATGGTTATATGTATTATTAGGTTGCATGGTTAAGCTTATCTCAACTTTTGGGTGGTAACTCACCTTTTCTCCAAGGTTTATGGCATCTACCTTACAATATCTCTCTATATCCTTAGATATATGCACTATATATATTTATATATTCATCCTAATATTATTTTTAGTGATTCATAATGATACATATTTAAAATCAAGTTATCAATAGGAAAAGAAGTTACATCAATACACATGTGTACTCCTAAACCTTGTTCTTTCAATTTCAATATTTTTAATACTTTCAATTTCAGATTATATGAATTGATTATGTACTATAATATTCTCTTAGTTGCATTTTATTCAACATCAAAGCACACAAGTTGGATTTAAATAAAGGAAAGGTGTATTATACACATGTGCATATACATTTCTTCTCTTTTACACCAATAATTTCATTACTAGATTAAAGGGGGGAAAATTTAAATTATATTTATGAATTATTTATCACCTTAGTATTATATGTGGTAAACTTAGACCTTAGTTGTTCATCTTAGCTCTAAACCTTTCCTGATTTTAGAGGTCTCACATTTACTCTATTTTGTACCCCTTGGGCTATCTCTTGGTCTTATTATTCTTATGTTGATGTCCAAAACTTGTTATCTTACCCATAATGCTTAAAATATACTTATAATTCACCTTTACAAGTTTTGAGATTATACCTACTTTCTTTTTCCCTGGTCACTAGCATCCAATATAGACACCTCCACTAATGTAGGTATTTTGTTATGATGTAAATATATAGTGCACTAAACTCCTATAGTTTATAAATGAAATGAATTCTAATGTTTATCCTAAGTTATTTAATGTTATTTATTCCTTGATATGAGTGTTATATATTCAAAATCACTCCTCATTCATTCCACACCTAGAAACTTCTTACCTACTCACTAGGCAACTTACAATAGACATTAAAATAAGTATTTAGGTGAGAAAATCTTTCCTATTTTCTCCTATTTACATAGTATCCATAGGGATAACACATATATAGGTATGAAATACTAAAAGAGTAGTCCAAGGCATAAAATTTCTAAGTTACAAGCTAGGTAATTATTATACTTACTTTTCACATATTATATGATTCAAACACAAGCCAACACATAGGAGAAAACCACATTAGTCTGATTCCATTTTATGAGTATTGTCTATGTAGGTAGAGTTAATTGACATAGGGGGTCTTTAATTTCAACTCGACACTATGTGCTCACTAACCTTTATTTCTACAAGGTCACTATAAAGATGAAGAACTAGGTTTTTATAACTTCATAAGGAGTGATAGTCTAATACCCACATCTGAATGCACTAGAGTCAAGGAAAAGACAAACATAAAATAATCCAAGTGGTTGCATACTTTTCTAATAGTTATTCTATATATGACACCTATATTAGGTGTAGATAGTAACATCAACACAATCATCTAAAGCTAACACTAGTCTCTATGACTCAAGATGCACCAAATCCAAAACATAGCAACTATTCCAGAATCTTCTTCTAGTCTACTTGTTTTAGATCCAAAACTATGTCAGCATTAGATTTAGCTAAGTAGATTACTTCTTTGTCATTTCCATATCTATCATAGTTGTACTTAATATTTTTATCCTATCTCAATTAAATAAATTTAGCATATGTTATTTTTGACTCAACTACTATAGAGATAGTTTATCACACTTGTACCCTAGGCTATCTCTATCTCCTTTAATTCTAGATAACCTCAATCTAGATTTATAGGGTTTAACACACACAATTACCAAGGTATACAAGTAATAACAATCATGTTTATCATATCATACAATAAAATAAACAACATTGAGTGATAACTAGTATATTCTACCCATATGTATTAAAGTTATATCATAAAAAAATGACATATTATTGTTTCCAAATGTTATATATAAGTGACTGACAATAAAAATTTAAGATATGTGGTTCAATATTACATTTGAAGTTATACAAGGATTTAATCTAGTATAATGTAACCTATAGATTTAGATGCCCCAACATAGGCATGACCATTGGGTAGAAGAAACCAAATATCTAAGAGTCTTGAATGTATGTCATGTATCAAATTTATATACTTTGTGAAATGTATGTTTAAAAAAAATAATATGTTATACAACAAAATATGTGATAAAATAACATATGTAAGGAAGTAAACTAGCATCATATGTCATGCTCAGGTCCTAGTTTATTAATTTTTTAAAATATTTTGAATGTGTGTGTGTGTGTATACACACATACACACACATATAAATATACATACATACATACACACACACACACACACACACACACACACACACACACACACACACACACACACACACACACACACACACACACACACACACACACACACACACACACACATATGCATACATATACATACATACATGTGTGTGTGTGTGTGTGTGTGTGTGTGTGTGTGTGTGTGTGTGTGTGTGTGTGTGTGTGTGTGTGTGTGTGTGTGTGTGTGTGTGTGTGTGTGTGTGTGTGTGTGTGTGTGTGTGTGTGTGTGTGTGTGTGTGTGTGTGTGTGTGTGTGTGTGTGTGTGTATCTATGTATGTATGTATATATGTATGTCTGTATGTACACACACACACACACATGTATATATATGTATGTATGCATGTATACACACACACACACACACACACACACACACACCCACACACATATTGTAGTTTTGATATTTTTAAGGATGTAAAATAGAATCATATGTCATGCTTAGGTCCTAGTTTATTATTATTTAAAATGTTCTGAATGTTTATGTATATGTATATATGTTTATTTATGTATATATGTTTATATATACATTTATATACATATATAAATATATACACATTTATATACTTATATCTATATATACATATATACATATATATACATATACATATACACACATCTACACACACACACACACACACACACACACACACACACACACACACACACACACACACACACACACACACACACACACATTGTAGTTTTGATATTTGTGAAAGACATATAGCTTATGAACCCATAAATCAAAGAACTATGGTGTGTGTTTGGATTAAATATGTTGAAGATGAATTTTATTTTTGTAAAAAAGTGTTATATGTATGTGTAGATGAATTCAATAAGGCATCAAGTGTTATATTGTAACTATAATGATCATTGCTTATATAATTTGTTGCCACGTGTGTAACTAAAATAACATATGTAAGGATGTAAAATAGCATCATATGTCATGCTCAAGTCATAGTTTATTATTATTTAAAATGTTTTGAATGTTTATGTATATGTATGTATGTTTATGTATGTATATATGTTTATCTATATATATGTGTATATATACATTTATATACATATATAAATATATACACATTTATATACTTATATCTATATATACATATACATACATTTATGTATGTATGTATGTAATTTTGATATTTTTGAAAGACATATAGCCTCTGATCCCATCAATAGAAGAACCATAGTGTGTGTTTGTTTTAAATAAGTTGAAGATGAATTTTCTTTTTGAAAAAAAGTGTTATATGTATGTGTAGATGAATACAATTAGGAATCAAGTGTTATAGTGTAACTAACATGACCACTGCTTATATAATTTGTTGGCACATGTGTAACTTGAGAAGGTGAAAAACTTGTTGGAGTCTTTTGTATAATAGGATGAATATTTTTTAATCTGTTCATTTTAGAACATTTTGAATTTTCTAAGGAAATGCCTTAGGACATGGTTTAGAATAATTCGATTTGTTTAACCTTGAAAAACTCTTTAATATGAAACTTGACTCTTAGGAGGGTATACCAATTTCCTTTGAATTGGTTTTATATAAAGATTAGGTATAGGTGCCCTATATAATTTTATATGGGTACATTGATTATATTTGTATTGTACTTTTGAGTAGTTTCTATTGTTTTTTTAATAATATACTCTTGAAAATATACCACAAATAATTGTGGTAGCAATGAGGGATGAGGAGTTACTACTATATATAGAGGGAACTCATATTAAATGTGTTGAACTTTGACCACTAGATTAAAATCTATGTACTTAAGGAATTAATGAACTGTAGATGTTACTACATGAATATTTTTAATACCAGTGAATCCTAATAACATATTTTATACCTTTGTGCTTGGTCAGAATAGAAGTGGATTTTCAACTATTTATAAAGCAACTTGGATGGGGATAATTATAGGCATAAGTGTTTTATACACATGCCCATCTAATTTTGTGACTATTATTGATGTAACTTGTAAATCTTGCTCTATGTATTTAAGACTAGGAATAATTTCATTGTAAATTCATTATTATTTGGCCCATTGTCAATCATGACACTATACATATAGGTTTTTTGATGATGTATTTCATAACAAAGATTTCATGCCTATCTTAATAATTTTTATTGGTTTCACTCTCATCAAATGTGATCACTAGATATGGTGGTAATGTGCCTTTAAATATAAAAACAATTTTGTCTATTAGATTTTCATATTTCTTAGGAGTAGGGTGTGAATTATATGTATGATGTACTTATAAATAATTTATATCCTCTAATGTATCATGATTTTGGAATGGATTTCTATAGTGTTTTAGTTTAACATTATCATTTTATTATGGTCTAGCTTCTTTTATGGGCATGCTTATCTCGATACTATTATCTTCAATAAGATCTAATATCTTGTGCCTTATCATGTAACACTTTTTTTAAGAATGCCTAATACATATGTGGTAGTCACATTATGCATTATCGTTGAAGCCTTTAAGTTAGGGCTTGGTTAAATCAATCTCGAATGGTGGAGGTAGATATATAAGATTGTTATCAAATAGTTTTTTTAACAAGATATGAGTTTATTGTGGTAACCTTGTAAATGTTCCCCTTAGTGAAGCTATCAAATGAATTGTTTTTTATGGTTTTGATATTTCATTAACTATTACTTTTAATTTAGTCTTACTTTCATTACATTTAAATTTGACATCTAATTTATATAGAGTAATTGATGCATATTTTAACTTTTTCAAAGCTATGAGCCCGATTTATCTTTATTTAATGGTATGGTATAGCTTGTTAAAAGATTTAATTTTATGAAACACTAATAATTAATAGAGTGGTACCAAAAATATTTAAGTGAAGATATATTTTTATTCTTTATCTATCATAGAGTTTGTCATTTTATCTAGCATATTCTTATACTAAACAACTTATTTTCTAACTATCTCAATTAACCCTTGCTTGAGTTTATAAGTTTTTCCATAAGATAGTTTTCACCAATATTGATTAATGTCTATTTTTTAACCCTTTAATTTATAATGTGAGTGATAGGGTTAATAATATATAATTAGTTATAACACAAGGGTCATAAAAAAATCTATATAAGGCCAATTAAATAGAAAACTTTGATAAATAATATTATGAATTTTTAAAACTAGGATTGCTAAAAATAATAAAGCATAACTCTTGAAAAATATTTAAATAAATAATAAAAACTAGTAACTAGCTGGTTTAATTATACAAATCTTGAAGTAAAGTACTACATATTTTACACCAGTCATTAGATTCTAGAAATTGTACTTATGTGGCCATGAACACTACCATCATGAACACTACCATCTGATCTTGACACTATTATAAATGTTAGTATTTGATTATGATGTAAGTGTATAATTCATAATAATGACTAGATATAGATGCAAAAAAATTCATTATTCTAGGTTATCTATCACCTTTCTACTGATGTACTCAAATCCATCACTCTTATTCACCATTAAAATGTTTTTTTTTTGAAAAATGGGTTAATGGGCTCATGGTGTCAAGTTTCCCCCAAGACCCCTCTACCAATGGGTGCTTATTACATATCCAATGTTGGAGAGTTGTCAATGATGTCATGGAGGTGTCTTGGTGAGTGCATGAAGTGATTTTATAGCCCATGTAACAATGACAAAGTGTGAAATGTGCTTGTCATAGTATGCTTGAAGGAGGCTTGGTTGATCTTTAGTTTTGACATGGTTAGAGATGGTTAGGGATGAGTATGGTGATTTAAGCATGTTAAATGGGTCCTAAAAGAGGTTTTATATGATTGTAAAGATTGTTTTCATAATTGTAATTCATTTGGCAGTCCATAGTTTTCATCTAGATTATTTGGGTCTAATGGTAGAAAATTTGAGTAGGCAATTTATAGATGTCACCATTGCCACATATGGATGAGTCAAGGGGATTTGGTAATATTTTTGTGATAAAATAAGTCCCTAGTTATTTTTTGATAAATTTTAGATCATGTATCAAAGTGCATCAAAATATGTGGTTGAAAATATGGGCTCCTAGGCATTCTAACATTGCTTTCCCATACTTAGCCAAATTTACATAAGGCAATATGAGCTGAGTAAGCATTTTGATGATGGAATATATTGTATCGATGGATGTTTAAAGATAAGGTGATCATATGCATTTGTTTAAATTTTTACTTATTTGATTTTCACTAATTTTTAGATCAAGCACCAAAGAATGACAAAAAGATATGTAAGGGAAAATTTAGCTTCCCAAGCAGTTTGCAATGTTTTTTAGACCATCACAAACCATCATGAAGATATGGATGAACAAATAATTTTGTGCATTTTTTTAGGTACATTAAAGATAATTTTTTGTCAAAGGATATCATGGATATTTTTCTATAATATCAATACTCTACCCTAAAAAATTGGGGTCTTGAAATGTTGTCTAGCTCAAGATTTAAATATTCAAAGTTACACTTACAAAAAGTGATGGTTCAAAAACCATCAAGTTTATTCACATATAAGGATGGGTTAATTTGTTGTAAAATATCTAATGGTGTGCATTAAATTTTACATCTTGATCCTATGGTACATATGATGCCAATATGTTAACATTGCATAAGAGGATGCCAATTGGCACAAGCACAATGAATGACACTAAAATGCTCATAAGGCATGTGAGGGTGCCAAGTGTCATGATATTAGGAGTTATGAGATAGATATAATGGTGATAATTGTTATTTAAAGACATGGTTGATACATAGAGATCAATAATGTGTATTGAGTTAAGAATGTAAGATTGCATGAGATAAGGTCAATGTGTTCAAGGTTTAACTCTTGGGCATTGCCACACTATATTAAAGGTCAAAAAATATTAACATTGAAAGATAAATCTAAGAAATAATGACATGATATGTGAGCATAGTGTTTAAAGTTTAACTATGACCATTTGTTTTTGAATATTCAAATTTGTGAAGGAAAGACCAATATCTGGTTTTTGGATCATAATTTTTGAACTAGATAGAATTTGATAATATAGTAAAAAGTGAATATGTAGATAACTCCATGGTGCATCTAAAAATATATATTTAAAGATATGAAAGTGTGTATATACATATATATTTATGTTTAAAGTTGAATATGTGTTTGATTTTGTTATATTAAGAACCTAAGAAGGATTTTTGAGCTTGTGTTGATGTCATTTCAGTGTCTAATGATGAGTTTTCTATTGGGAAGTGTTGTAAACTCCATGAGGATGATATGTGTGCATTTTGGAGGTGTGATAAATCTATCTTGAGTATGAAAAATTCTTAATAATTTGAATGTATATTCATTCATGATGTCCTTATGAATAAGGCCATTGTTTGAGTTGTTTGAGCTTGCACAAAAGAGTGCAATAATGTTTGTAAGAATTCAAAGATGACCAAGGGGTAATGTAGAGTGTAAAGTTGTATTTGGAAGTGGTCTTATGTTCTTTTTTTACTTGATGAAGTGTTAAAGGAGTGAATGGGTCTTCATGAGACCTATAAGGACTACAAGGGCCTATTTGAAAAGTGTGGTTCCTTAAGGGTGACACATGGGTGCTATGGCTAAACTATTTGGATGGAATTTAGCCATGTATTTGAATGTGAGAGATGTATTAAGGGTTAAGACATACCTAATGGCCAACCAAGGTGTTGATAATCATGTTTGCTCTATAAATGGTGAAATAAAATGTGTTGCTTTCTAGATTCTATTGTGAGACTTTGAGAGTTATTCAGATGTGCATCCAAGTGAAGGAGAGAACCTTTAAAATAGAAGGTACATGTCAATGAGTACTAGTAGAGAGAAAATATAATCAGACATGCTTGTCTAATTAAGGTGATGAAAGTGATTACATAGGTCATTGGACCTAATAAGCCTAGAAGAGGTAGAATGAGTGAGTATGTTCATGGGAATTAAGTGAGAGACTTGGGAGAAATTGGAGAGAAGCTTGTGTGTGTGACTTATGGAGTGAAGGAGAGGTAGAGTGGCATGTGGATGAGTTAAAGAGAAGAATATATTGAGGGATATTTATATGACCTATTGGTCATAATTTTGGTGGTAAAATAGTGCTCTTACAGATTAAGTATGAGTGAAGGTTAAGAGTGATAATCAGAGGTCCATCATTAGGTGTTGAAGACATGAGCTCAAAGGTGATTGTGTTCATAGGTACTATTGTGGAATCTTAGCATTTAAGGTAGTTTCAACCTCCTTTAAATTTGAAACTTACTAAAAGTCTGATTATTTTTGTAACTTAGCTAGATAAGTGTTGTAGCACCTTGTGGGATTGTAGTCTCACTAAATAGGGATCATAGTTCCTTGATCAATTGAAGCTGGTCTAAATTAGATCTTGTTATTATAGGATAGCATTCCAATTATAGGTTCTAGTGGGTTTTCTCCCCCAAGAGGGTTTCCCACATATGTCATCTATTATATGCTTGATCTGACATTGTCTTTCTTGTTCATTGATATGAATGATGTGTAAGCCTCATAAATGTATGTATTTATTGATTAAGAGTTTGGAAGGATTATAACTGAAATTGAATTATCTAGGTTCACTGATTCACCCCCCTCTCATTGATTGTACCTCTAATAAATGGTATTAGAATGGGTCCTTTGGAGGAAGTCTAATATCTTAAAGGTGATCCTAAGTAGGTAAAAATATGGATACATAACTGAAGAAATAAAATCAATAGTGAAAGGCTATGATCAAGGCACTTGAAGAATAGATATGTAATTTGAAGAAAGATGACAAAGAGGATGAGAATGTTATCAATTATCTCAAGGTTCAATTAGTAGATGCCAAGATAATATTGTGTTCAAAATAGAAGGACATCATGTTTGATAAATAAGCTTGTCATAAAAGTAGATAAAATGACAACAAGGAAGGTAAAGCTGATCTAGAAGGTAAGCTCATGAGTCCACTTAGTGAACTAAAGGAGTAGAAGAAGAGGAATCATAAAATGAGGAATATTATCAATGGTCTTAAAGCATAAATAAGTTATCTTAAGGAAAGTTTGTTAGGCATATCCAAGAAAGAATAAAATAACTATCAAGAATAGATCAAGTCTATTGAAATGAAAACATATAGATTGAAATACATGGCCAACAAGGCCAAAGATGATGAAGATAATATTATTACTCTTGAGGATCAATTAAAGACTACAAATGCAAATCTAAAAGTAAGAGAAGATAAGTACACTCAGTTAAAGATTGAGATGGGGTCCTTGAAGAGTTAACATGAGTTTATTGTCATAAATTTGGATAAAATTGAAAAGAAGCATGAGAAGATTAAGTATGTCAAGGATAATTCAAGATTTGAAATCAATGTAAGAAGGTCTATTAAATAACTAAATGCTTCAAGGTATAGTCATCATTATACATGTAATAAGTATGATCATAGAGCTAAGGACTATAGAATGAAGTCATTCAAGTATGGGCATTTATGGATCCTTGGAAGAATGAGAAATTGGTCATGGATAAGTCATAAATTAGACCAGTCAAGAGGTGGGCTGCTTGATATAGCAAAGAAGGAATCAGATATAAAGAAGATACATGAATGCCAAGAGAATTTATCTTTTATCCAAATAGAAAAATAATATCACAATCATCATTAATTAAAAGGAATGAATGAATTTTTTTTAGTTATCATAGAGTTAGTCACAATTATAGGTATTTCAAGAATAGGTTGAATGAGTTCCCAAAGCAAATTAAGGTGTATGAAAATCCTAGTGTGCAAGGAAGAGGTCAAAAATGGGTATAGAAACCTAAGCTTGTTACAAGAGATCAGACTGAGACCAAAGATGGCTTGTTTGCCATGACTGACATAAAAATGTCAACAGCTTCTATTGATAGATTTTATTGATAAATCTAAATAAAAGGTGAAGTCAAGGACTCATTCAAAGTCAAGCAAGACTAAAAATCATAGAAAGATATGGATATATGGGATTCTCTTGAATTTTGGGACTTTTAGTCTCACTATGTCAAAGGGGTGTCTATATCTAGGATTAAAGAAGACACTGTAGAGTAAAAAGCTCTACATTCTCTAAGTTTAGTTATGCACTCCTTGTTTTGTCCTTATGCATTTTGGTTTGAGACAATGAAGTTTTTTTGACTCAGAGCACAGGCTCAAATTTATTTTCACCTAAATTTTGTCTAAGTATCAGTATCAATCAGAAAATGCCAAGTGTTAGTAGCTGAGACACATTTTATAATTTTTGTAAGTTGTTCAAAATGTGCCATGTGTCTTGTAGTAATTTAGTAGAGCGTGACAAGTGTCAACATCCACGTTTCATATTGGCATCCATATTTCAAATTTATTTTAAGTTTCGAAGGCTTCTTTTGATAGGCTTTTCTCAAGATCAAGTAGAAGGTGCCAAGTGGCAACTGCAGAAGGTTTCAATATGATTTTCTAAAAGCAAAAAAAGATGCCATGTATCCCTAGCTAAAGAAAGTAGAAGCTATCATGTGTCAACATCTGAAATATCTTCATTTTGTTTCATTGATAAGTAAAGACTATGGTGTGCCCTGAGTTTTGTTTCTGAGGCAAGCATAAGCCACCAAGTGTCATCATCCATGTAAATATGAAATGATGCATGACTATTTCTATAATATAGACAAAGTGATGTGAATACCAACAAGTGTCACCTTCCATAGGATTCTCAAATGGTAGCTAAAAGTAGTGGAGACTGCCACATGTCCCTGACTAAAGATGCGTAGAAAGTGCCACCTGTCCCTGTTCCTTTTTTAAAATTGCTCAAGAGAGAAGTGCTATGGGTCCCATTTTATAAAAGTGGTTAAAGTTTTAAAGAAGTAGACTGTGATAGATGTCAAAGATAGAACACTCCTAAGAAAAGACACAGTAAAGAGTATAGGTTATGCAGAAAGTGTCGTGTGTCTTCGATAAGTGCTGCAGAACATGCCAAGTGTCATTTTCCAGTGCTTCATGAATAAGAAGAGGGTTTTTAATTAAAGTAAGTGAAGTAGCCAAGTGTCCTCACTTGTTTCATAATGGGAAGAATCTTGTGTATCTATTTTAGTGAATAAACTTGCAGGGAGTTGGAATGTTTCAGATCCAAGAAATATCTTGTGTTAGACACTTCCAATTCAGTTAGAGTTCAGTTAGGCCAATGGATTGGGAGCATGTAGACAAATTAGAGCTAGTTTGATGCTATAAATAGGGGTACAGAGATCACTGGGAAGATCATAATAAGAAGATAGAGAGAATTTTCTATGAGAGATTATTGTCAAGAGTTTTAGACTTTTTTAACTGTGATCAAGAATATCATTTGCCTTTGTTCTATTTTCTTGAGTTATAAAGTTTATGTAACTATGCATGTTTCTATGCCTTTTATGTGACTAGAGAATTAATAAGAAGATTGACTTATGTGCCTTTTTTGATATTTTTCTGTGTCACTACAAAAGTAGTCTAAGTTATGAGCCTCTATTTCTATTATTTTTTCATCTTTTACATTGATCATGCCTTGTTCCCTCTTTAATGTAATTGAATCTTGCATATAGCTTCATTGTGATTAGAATTAAGGGTTGAATTAAATTTAGGTGCATCACCATAGTTAGATTTTTCTTTCTTTACACTTGTGTTTCTGTTTGATTCCTATCCCTTTTTCCAGTATACACTTGATATAAATAAGAGCCAGCTTCTTTAAAATTTGGAGGTTGTTTCAAGTTGCAAGTCCCACATTCCTGAAACTTCCCATTGTTGGTATTAGAAACAACACAATTTTTATCACCAACAATTTTTGGCATGCCCGGTGGAACACCATATTGAAGTTTCTTTCAAGACCGTATGAACCAGAGAGCTACAAGGAGTCAGAGTTGTGGACCAGTAACAAGATCTCAATCTACTGTACATCCAGGTATTCTTTTTCCACCATTGATAACTAGTCAAAGAAGAAGGGTTAATCAATTTATACCAATACCAAGAGAAAATATGGGAGCACCTATAGCCCTAAAAAATTATGCAGTTAGAACACTGGTAGTCCTTTGATTCTCCCAATCCCACCAACCACTTAGGATCCTATCCCAGTAAATGCCTTGAAAGCTCTGCCCAAATTTAGTGGGAAAGATTTTAAAACACCTGAAGAACATCTGTAGGATGTGTCAGATGTTTATGCCATACATGTCACACAACAAAATGTGGCTATAAGATTATTATCAGCTTCTTTTAAAGGGAAGGCTTTGGAATGGTACCGATCCTTGACTCCAAATACAATATCTACATGGGATCATCTTGGAGATATTTTCTTATAAAGATTTGAAGAAAAGGGTGATAAATATTCTTTATTGCAATAATTGATTACTATCCAAAGAGCACCACAAGAAGTAATGACTGACTTTAATTCAAGATTTCAAAAGACTTGGGAAAGGATTCCTACTACAAAAAGACCATTAACATGTATGACTATAGTGTTTTATCTTAAGGCTTTAAATTTAGATATATCAATCATGATTTAGTCACTTGGAGGTTGGACTCTGCCAGAGGCTTATGACTATGCAGTCAAAGCTAAAAATAATTTAATAGATGCTGGAAAGTTGCCCTGAAGGCCTCCCATGCCCATGTTTCTAGAGATTAACTTACCATTGCCTCAAGAAGCATCTAATTCCATAGCCCCATCTATGTCTATGTATAAATATCCTCAACCACCTGCTAAAGGACTTGTCCCTGCCTAGTCATCTAAGATGGATGATCTCAAGAACATCTTAAGGACATTTTCTAATGAGTTAATTAACATAACGAGACAAAATAATCCTTACCCTAGACCCCAATATCAAGGCTACCAAGGAAATAAATTTTCATCATAGCCAAACCAATATCAGGGTCCTCAAAGGCAAAATAACCCTCAGCCAGCAAATCAATTAGTTACAATCCCTACACCCTCACAAACTGTTCCCCCTAATTCAAATAGGGAAATTGTTCAAGGCCAAAATAATTATGTAGATGGAACCAATGTCTAGTGTTTCCATTGTCATAATTCTCATACACCTAGATATTGTCCCATGGGTAATCTATAACAAAAGGTAATAGAGCAAAGAAGAATGGATGGATAATTTGCAAGTATTAGTGACAATCAAGCCTACCAATCTTTTGGTATGCAAAATTCAGTCCTAATGGCTTAGATGCAAGGGATGTATTTACAACAACAAGAAGAAATAGCCCTAGAATGTGATTTGTTCTCATGGGTTGAAGATGAAGAATCAGTATTCTAGAATGAAGCTTCTACTTCCAACAAACCAGTGGTGCAATCAGACTACTATACTAGATCAAATAAAAGAATGATGGAACAGTTATGGAGAAACCTCCATTTTGAGGTCATCAAAACACAACCATTAGACAATAAGTGCCTTAGCCAGTGCAGAATCAAGTAGTTTTTGGACAAGTTCAAGAAAAAGCAAGGTATCCTTATTTTCCAAGAACCCAGACTCTGGGACTGAAGAATGTGGTGGATCAATTGAAGAGGACTCCAGCACAAGTATCAATATGGGACATATTAGCTATACCTAAACAAAAGACACTATTATAAGAAGCTCTATAAGGCCAAGCAATGCCTAAACATACTGAGATCAAAAAAGGACCTACTGAAAAAGAAAAGCTCAAAGACACAGTTCATCTATAGACAACAGCCCTAGTGAACAATGCACCAGAGGTAGGCAAATCTAAACTAGAACCTTTCTATTTGACTTTGATAGTTGGCAAGAAACTATTGCATAATTCTATGATAGACTTAGGGGCTAGTACTATATTAATGCCTAAGCAAATAGCTGATGCTTTAAAAATAAAGTATGAGCCACTTACTAGAGGAGTCATGTAGTTGGATGGCAAATCAATGCAAACAATAGGAAGAATTAAACAACTCCCATTGCAATTGTATACTTTCCACAACATAATTTTCAATCAAGATGTAGTAGTCATAGAAATACCCCCTTTATTTGGTTTATCTTTATCCAGAGACTTTACAGCCAAGATAGGAGGATATATGTCACTTGATTGGTCTCATCTTATCCTAAAAACCAAATATGGTTCAAAGATGAAGATATTATCTGAGCCATTATATAAAGATCACATCACCAATGAGCCAACCTCAAAATTAGAGGCAAATCATGCTATGTTGAATAAAGAAGAAAGAGTTTTTGTTGAGGAGTTAGGTGATTAGACTGAACATGATCAAGAAGAGGAAAATAATCATTTGTTAGCTATGATGCAAAGTGACCCATATGGAAATTATGACTCCACTAGTATGGCACTTATGTCATATTTGATGAAGATAATAAAATCCCAAATGTTTTAAGGGAATAAATTCCAAAAGATACCTCTTCTACCAATCCTCAGGTATCTCAACATGAATTCTAGATTCTGAGTTGGAAGTCACAAGCTTATGCCTTAATCTCTGATGAGGAAGAGATAATTTTTGACTTTCTTCTCACTTTGCAAGATGATATGGAGGAGCATGGACACTTCCTTGATCATGATTTAAATGACTTGTTTGAAGTCATTGGAGCATGTTATAGTATTCTTCAAAGAGGTTGTGAGCTAGTTGCGAATGAACAAGACAACATAGAGACTCAAATAAATATGTAAAATTACTACAAGATTTTAGACTTATCCTTTCAAGAGGTTGGTGAATTTGAAGATGATATTTTTAGAGTCCTTGAAGTTGATCATGTAATGGAACCTGAGTTTGAGGTAGAAGGAGATAAGAAAATTAATGGCGTATATCAAAGGGCTTATGGTAATGAGCAAATAACCATTGATTTCTTAATGAGACATGCTAGTACAAAGAACTAGCATTCAAAAAGCTTTCAAGAACAAAAGAGTATGTATATATTGGAAGCATGTTTGACTCTAATTCACTCAAATACAGGCCAATCAAACTGGCATGAAAGAAGATCAAAACACCAGAGTTTCATCACATTCAGCCACTTGTCTAGCAACATAAGTCATTTCACCATGAAGGAAACTTCAAAAATTATTCTTTTGATCTAGGAGGGGGGCAAAGATATCTGGTTAATGTATTATAGTAGATAGTTTCCCTTTCCTTGTTACTTTATTTTCCTATTTTTATTTCCCATTCTTTCTTTTAAATAAGTGTTCTTTGAACACGTGGCCACAGCTCAGAACTTTTTTCAAAATTTTCAAAACTCTCAACACATTAAATATCTCCCAAATCCTTAAATTCCCTAAGGTACCTTGTGCATCCACTTTCATGACATGTCTAATTCATTGTCCCATGAAGATTTTGTAAGATTTGCTAACAGTTACCCTTTTTAATGCCATTTTGAGACTTGATGGGTCAATAAATACCTCATAACAAGAGTTAAAGCTTACAGTATCTCAAACATTCTTGTGTCTGCAAGAAAATTCCTACTACGTGCATTTTCAGTTCATAGTAGACCTGCTTAAAGTGAAAGTGATTTTTGTATTGCAAAAGGCATCATACCTATTACCACAGTTCACTATTTTCAAGAATAGATATAGAAATGGAGGGAGCATATTCTTTGAAACAAGGGTTTGTGATTTACGAATCCATTGACAAGTTTCTTACAAGCAAATCATATGCTTCAGCCCCTGCACAACCATTAAAGACCTACCCACAGATTAGAGTCCTTGAAGTTGGTCATGAAAATGACCCAACAAAGGTAAAATATTTTATAGATAGAATCATGGACCCAATTCTTAAAAGAACTAGTAGAAAACTCTTAGAGAAGGGGCACATCAAAGGTGTATTCAGAGGGCCAAGGTTGGACAATATGAGACATTTGAAATGAGGATATGGACTTCACAACTAGCAAAATTCATTGTCCCAGGTGTGCATCCATGCCCTGACTTGGTTGAATTATGCACCAAATTGTTTCATGTGCCCTCAAATACCATATAATAGGGTCCATTCATGGTGCAGATTACACCAAAGGCTATCAGAGAAATGTTGGCCCTGTATCATGATAAGACATCCACATTTCCCACCATTTCCAAAATGCAAAAAATGTGGGCAAATGTCAATACTCAATTGAGGTTTTTGAGATCAGAATTGTAATTAGGCAATGATGATACCACTGTGCTAACACTGCCTGCAATAAGAGCACAATTTGCACAAGCTAGTCAAGATGCACTTTCTATGATGGCTTTCATTTTTAGAATGAAATATGATATAGTTATTTATGAAGAACAAATGGCTATCCTCTTTAGATTGAAAACTGTTGACGAGACTCAGGAGTATCAACTTGATTTCTCTGAGTAGATTGCATATTCAATGGTGGAACAACTTGCCTAGTTCAAATCTAAAGGGATTTTCATGTATTATTCTTATCTATTTCACCTTATGTTGTATCAAAACTTTAGCATCTTTTCCCAACACATGCATCTAAATATGTATGACCCAAGCTTTGGTCTACATAGGACCATTCATGTGTCTGCATGGATAGATATCTTGTCTAAAACCAGTGACCCATATGAATTTTGGGAACTTTTTATTGCCCCTACTTATTGTCATCTGAGCCCAGAGCTGGTTGTAAATAGATTGACTCCAAGTGTCTCAGGCCTTTTAACTAATTACACTATTCCTTGTGATTACTTTTTTAGATCATGTCATACTATTATTAGAGTCCATGGTTTTAGTGGAGAACCAGTGTTGCTACCTAAGATTTTGACCCTTAGGTTAGCATTCTTAGAGGTCACCATACAAGTGTCTATGGTGGATAATGAATATGACACTAGAAAGAAAACGATGTATGATGTTCCATGGATGACAAACAATATGGCCCTAGGGGTCAGAGATGCTGAGATCATGTTGCTAAGAAAGCTAGCATTCCTAGGTTTCTCTCTAATTGAAGATAAATGGGTATATGACCCAAATGGTTTCATAACTTCATGGATCTAGAATAATAAGGTTGCTACCAAAATTGTGCATGAGGGCCATCCCTTTTGGGAAAATAGGAAAAATCCTAGGGAAGATATTCCTGATTTTTATGTAGAATTGATGGATTTGCCCCTTCTAGAGAATAGGTCGTGGGAAACATTTTATGTTAAGAAAAGGGATTTTGATCCTAAAATTAGAATGACTTTTGGTTTAAGAAGAGCATTAAAGAATAAAGATTAAGACATTGAGAAAATAAAAGCCTATTGGAAATATAGGCAAGAAATTTGTCAGACAACTCACTCTTTTGGAAATGTGGATTCAGATGATAAATGGGAGGAACTCTAGGATGAATGTCATATGTCTCCTGTCTCTAGCCCTGAGATAATCAATCTATAGACACAAGGTGGAGAACTAGAAGCTAGAGCAGAATCCAACCAAACATCATAGACCCTAGGTCAAACCTCAGCTTTAGTCACTATAACTATTTGGACCTAATCTCTCAGTACCATTGAAAAACAAAAGAGTGTGGTATCTTCACCACCAAAAGCTTCTCCATCAACATCAGTCCTTGGAGTTCCCAATTTTACATAAACACCATTAGTAGTAGTGGTAGATGTTGAAGAGAAGGAATCACAACCAAAAAAAGAAACACCAAGGAAACATAAGAGGCTGAGGTTTCAAATTGATTCAGAGGAGAGGGCAGAACCCTCACAATACCAACCATGGATTACTTCGATTGCTCCTTAGGTAAGTATTATTTCTCCTTCTTCTCAATCTCTCTCTTCCCCTTTAGGGGTGATGATTCCATCTTGCCTAATGACATCCCCTGCCACTTTTGCTATATCCATTTCTCATTTTTCCCCATCTATCCATACTCAAGCCATATCATTACCTCATTTCCCCCCCTCTATCCCTAAAAAAGTACCTCCTTAGATTTCCCCTAGCCAACATTTGGCTATTCCATACGGCTTGCCATAAGGTTATCCTTTTACAGGTGGGCACATTGCCTCTCTTTCTACCTTCCAAACTCAAGTAGATGCTACTAAGAAGGCAAGGGAAGCCTGAAGGGAGAAAAAGAGGATCAAAGATAATAAATCCCTAGCTACACTGCATTCGAGGTCACAATTTGATCCAATTCAATAACAACTAACTGTGACCCATTTGTCACTATATATAGTCAAGCCAAATGAGCAGATGTCGCCTGAAGATTACACAATGAATGTAGTGGCTATAGACATGTCCCTATTCATACCACAAGATATGGTTGAACTACTAAATGAATCCACTTCTATAGTAGCTAAGGATTATTTGAAAATATCAATGAAGCTACAGAAGATGGAAGCTGACCTAGCCCAAGAGAAGGCAAACTATAGTAGTTTGACTACAGAGATTAATACTAAGAATAATGAAATAGAGAGTCTAAATAAATAGTTGCAAGATACTATTTCTCTTTAGAATCACCAGGCTATTCAGGCCCAAAATGATTCTTTAAAAGCAGGGCTAATGCTGGTGAAAGATGTAGTGACAACCTTAAGGTGGGAAAAAAAAGCATTACAAGAAAAATGTGAGGAAAGCTTGCTATAGGTCACTCAACTTCAACAGAAGTTGCTAAATGAGCAAAACAATACCACTACTATACAGGCCCAACTTCAAGCTGAGTGATAAAGGATAGAACAATTGACACTCGAGTTGGCTAATAGGCTAAAGAATGTAGGGGTGTTGAATTTGGTTAAGGAGCTTTATGAATCAATATGGAAAAGAATCTCTCAGGAGATTATTCAGCTCAGACCTTCTCTAACCTTTTTTCAAAATGCACAAAAACTGTGTGACAAGGTGGAGACTTCAGTAGAACACACTCTGTCTACTGTCTCTATGAGAGTTTTTGACTCTCAAATGCTGCTACAAAAGATATATGTTGTAACTAATTGAACATTGTCAGCAATAGAGATTAATGACAAAATGATCATTGCTAAAAGAGTGAGTGAAGTTCTTAATTGCAACTCCACAACAATAAATTCCAAAGAGCTTCTAGATGTGATGAAAGAAGGAATATATGAAATAAAACAACACATTGAAGACTTAGTGTAATTAGGTCTTCCTTCCCCTTTTCTTGATAACAACACTATGTTGATGATTGATGAAATAAAACCTTTGTTGTTAACCAGGCAGAATGATCAAGCAATTTTTCAAGGTTTAAGGGATGATTCATTAGTGCCTAAAGTAAAAGCTATTTTGATTCCCGTTTCCTAGCTTGAATTTAAATTGAAGGCTACAATTCATATTTTGCAAAAAAATTCACACAAAGATATCATCAACCTAGATTTCACCTTTAACAAATTGCAAAATAAGCAGGGATTATCTGATGATGAGTGGTCTGCTTATCAAATGGATTTACTGAAGTTATGCTTTTTATCACATTTGATCATGCAAGAGATTGTGGATTTTTCTTTTTGAGTAGGCTCAGAAGTCCTTGGGGTTGCCAAGAATTCTAGAGTAAAAAACTCTACCTTTTTTGAGTTCAGTTATGCACTCCAAATTCTTTTCCTATGAATTTTGGTTCGAGATAGTGAAGGTTTTTTTACTCAAAGCATGGGCTCAAATTTATTTTCAACTAAATTTTGTCTAAGTATCAGGATCAAGTAGAAACTACCAAGTGTCAGCAATCAAGACACATTTTATAATTTTTGTAAGTTGTTCAAAATGTCCCACGTGTCTCTTAGTAATTTAACAGAGTGTGACAAGTTTCGGCATCCATGTTTCATATTGGCATCTACGTTTTAAATTTCTTTTGAGTTTTGAAGGCTTCTTTTGATAGGATTTTCTTAGGACCAAGCAGAAGGCACCAAGTGGCAATCACGAAAGGTTTCAATATGATTTTCTAAAAGCAATGGAAGACGCCACATATCCCTAGCTGAAGAAAGTAGAAGCCACCACGTGTCAACATCTAAAATATCTTCATTTTGTTTCATCGATAAGTAAAGACTGTGTTGAGCCCCAAGTTTTATTTTTGAAGCAAGTAGAAGTCACCAAGTGTCACCATCTATGTAAATATGAAATGAGGCCTAACTATTTCTATAATATAGACAAAGCGATGTAGAGACCAACAAGTGTCACCTTCCGTAGGATTCTCAAAAGGTAGCTAAAAGTAGCAGAGACCACCACATGTCCTTGGCTAAAGATGCACAGAAAGTGCCACTTGTCCCTATTCCCTTTTTGAAGTTTCTCAGGTGAGAAGTGTTGTGGGTCCCATTTTCTATAAGTGGTTAAAGTTTTGAAGAAGTGGACTGCGATAGATGTCAAAGATGCAACACTCCTGAGTAAAGACACAATAAAGAGTATAGGTTATGTGGAAAGTGTTGTGTGTCTTTGGTAAGTGATGTGGAACATGCCAAGGGTCATTTTTTAGTGCTTCATGAATAATAAGAGGGTTTTCAAGTAAAGTAAGTGAAGTAGCCAAGTGTCTTCACCCATTTCATAGTGGGAAGCATCCTGTGTATCTATTTTACCCAATGAACTTCCAGGGAGTTGGAACGTTTTAGATTTAAGAAATATCTTGTGTTAGACACTTCCAGTTTAGTTAGAGTTTAGTTAGGCCATTGGATTGGGAATGTGAAAATACATTAGAGCTAGTTTGATGCTATAAATAAGGGTGCAAAGATCACCAGGAAGATCACGATTAGAAGATAGAGAGAATTTTTTGTGAGAGATTATTGTCAAGAGTTTTAGACTTTTTTAGCTATGATCAGGAATATCATTTGCCTTTGTTCTATTTTCTTGAGCTAGAAAGTTTATGTAACTATGCCTTTTATGTGAGTAGAGAATTAATAAGAAGATTGAGTTATGTGCCTTTGTTGATATTTTTTTGTGTCACTGCAAAAGTAGTCTAAGTTGTGACCCTCTATTTCTATTATTTTTTCATCTTTTACATTGATCATGCCTTGTTCGCTCTTTAATGTAATTGAAACTTACATATAGCTTCATTATGCTTAGAATTAAGGGTTGAATTAAATTCAGGTGCATCTCCATAGTTAGATTTTTCTTCCATTTCACTTGTGTTTGTGTTTGATTCCTATCCCTTTTCCCAGTATACACTTGATATAAAGAAGAGCCAAGTTCTTTAAAATTTGGAGGTTGTTTTATGTTGCAAGTCCCACATTCCTGAAACTTCCCATTGTTGGTATTATAAACAACACAATTTTAATCATCAACAAACACTTCTCAATCAGAGGAAGCTTGATGGTTTTTAGATATTGTTTGATGATATGGTATGAAAACAAGGTATGTTTGTGCATTTTTTTTATATATCTATTTGTTGGAGAAAATAAGCTTTTGAAGAATCTCAATGGTCTTATCTTGAGAAAGAGTTAGCTTGTTGATATTGGTTTGGATGCTTTGGTTTAAAGGTAAGTTTCAAATATGTATCTACATATTAATATATTAGATGTCAAGTGAGCTTATAAGTTGAAGAATTATCTTCTAGGGTTATATCCTAGGTCTTGTTAAGCCTGTTAAAGGCTTGTTTAACAGTTACTTGTGCCATGAAAATTCATAGTGTTCTAAATATGAGGTGTCTCTATATAAGTATTGAATGTGATTGGATTATATTTGAAGACTTGTTGAATGTGTCATGATCTAGGTGAGGCATGGATTTAGGGGGAGTTTTGTATTTGTTCAGGTCTTAGGATTAGAGGACTAAGTAGTTAAATCTAAGAAAGAAAGTTTGAAGATTTTTTAGTGCTCTCAGTTTTCTCAATTTTTGGACTTAAGGCCAACTAGGCCTAAAATGGGTTATAAGAAGTCATGGATCTAAAAGGTGTAAAGGCTCAAATCTTGGTCTAGAAGTATGCAAGAATTTTCAATGGTGTGCATTGACTAGAAGGAGGTTTGTTGACCTTATTTATTTTATGTTTTTAAGGTTTATGGCTATGCTAAAAAAAGTGGTTTTCCTTATGACTTGAGTTCTAATTAATCTTAATAGGTTGAATGGTCTAAATGGGTTGTCAAATCAAGCTTCATAGAGACCTAAAGGTTTGTGGATTTCAAGTTATTCATGTTTTTATCAAGATAAAGGCCTAATTAGCAAATTAGTTTATGAAGGAAGTATGTTATATAGGATGAGACAGGTGATGCACATTTTTTTACTAGATGGAACATATAATAGTGATATAAATATGAAATTTTAGGTCTTTAATGTGTGTCTACTAAAAGTTGTTGGCTCTGCAAGTTCAAGGTAGGGCTACAAGGAGACTAGACATGCCTAGTTTGAAGAAGATTGTTTTTTATTTAGTGTATACAAAAGAGTAAGGTATGCATATTTTAAGGAGATTTCCTAGGTTGGTTGAGAGCATGATTATTTTTTTGTGAGAGTCATAAATTTTGATTGTTGGTCCATGTGGTCACTTGAGAAAGAAGTATAATAAGCATGTGTGGTGGTTTTTCATGATGTGTGGAGATTTGAAAAAACTCATGTGATGCAATGGATCAAAAATATTAGGGGGAGTCCATATTAGATGTTTATTGGTAAGTTCCATCAAATTTTAGTGGGCTTTTTATGTTCTTTCTTCATTTCTTTTAGTGCTTAGTTGAATAGAGTGTTGGCATGGAGTAAGAGGAAATTGTCAAGGCAAGAAGATGTAGGCTCAAGGTAAATGGGAGAGTGAAATATATGGTCTAATATGGTATTTTTAGGTATTTAGGATTAGATTGTGAAAACTTTTTCATTATGTCAAATGGGGAGAAAGTTCTTGTTGTGAGTTTACTTGAAAAGAGAGAAGAAAGATGAGTTGTATATTACTTTACATGATGTGTGTTGACATCAATGAGAAAGGGAGAGATTGTTGGAGAGATATTAATGGTGTCATGGTGATGCCATGGAGATGTCTTGGTGAGTACATGAAGTGATTTTATAGACTAAATAACAATGATAAAGTATGCAATTTGTTTGTCCTAGTATGATTGAAGGAGGCTTGGTTGATCTTTAGTTTTGACATGGTTAGAGATGGTCAATGATGATTATGGTGATTTGATCATTTGAAAGGGGTAATATAAGATATTTTATAATATTGGAGATCTTGTGTGCATAAGTGGAATTCATCTTGGGGTCCATAGTTTTCATATAGATTGTTTGGGCCTAATGTTAGAAACTCTGAGTAGGTAATTTGTTGATGTCACCATTGCCACGTATGGATATGTCAAGGGGAGATAGTCATATGGTTGTGATAAAAATACTCCATAGTTATTTTGAACTAAATTTTAGATCATGTATAAAAGTTTATTAAAATATATGTGGGTGCAAAGATGGGCTCCCAGGAATTTTGATAGTGTTTCCCCATACTTAGCTAGATTTACATAAGGCAAGAAGA
Organism: Torreya grandis; assembly: GCA_037957365.1. Lineage (NCBI taxonomy): Eukaryota > Viridiplantae > Streptophyta > Pinopsida > Cupressales > Taxaceae > Torreya > Torreya grandis. The sequence continues at coordinate 389,766 of JARHVA010007774.1, forward strand.
GTCAAGTAAGCATTTTGATGTTGGCATATCTAGCACATGTGGATGTTTAAAGATGAGGTGAAAACATGGGTTTATTTATTTGTGTGCCTAGTTTATTTGTGATATTTTTTAGGTCAAGCATTGAATCATGACAAAATATATGTTAGGGCAAATTTGTCTTCCTAGGCAATTTGTAATGTCTTCTAGACTATCACAAATCGTCATGTAAACATGGATGAACCAGTAAGTTTGTGAATTTATTTTAGGTACATGGAATATCAATTTTGATCAAGTGCCTAGTTGATTTGTGATATTTTTTAGTTCAAGCATTGAATCATGACAAAATATATGTCAGGGCAAATTTGTCTTCCTAGGCAATTTGCAATGTTTTCTAGACTGTCACAAATCATCATGTAAAAATGGATGAAAAAGTAAGTATATGAATTTATTTTAGGTACAAAGAAGATAATTTTTTATCAAAGGATATCATGGAGATGTTTTATACAATGTCAAGACTCTACACTAAAAATTTGGGGTCTTAAAATGTTATCTAGCTTTAGATTTAAATATTCAAAGTTACACTTATAGACAGTGATGGCTTGGAGACAATAAAGATTCTTCACATTGAAGGATGAGGTTATTTTGTATAGAATATCCTGTAGACACATAAATTATGTCACACACATGTGTGTAACTCCTTGTGTCCAAACCCCTTTTATCCCATTTTTTAATAATAACAATTAGCCTCCCTAACCCATGCTTTTACCCCTCACACATTTAATTAATTTAAAAAAACTTAATTAAGTTACTTAAAAACCTCTTTTACCACCTTACCTAGCCACCTCACCATATGACTAATTCTCACCTGATGAGTCACCTCAAGTCCTAGTCCCCTCATCCTAACTACCCAAGAGTTATTCTCACTTCAAAACTAAATTCTTGATCAACTACCTCCTTAACCTCTTATTTTTACCATTTTATAATGGGTGACACACTTGGAATGAATATCAATATAAAATAGGCCAAAAATAGTAATATTTACCTAGTCTAGATCCACTGATGTTGGTTAACCCATGGCCGACATCGACTGGATCACCAACATCAATGATATAAGCCAAACTCCAACCTAAAGTTTAGGTCAATAAAAATCAAGAAAATTCATTCTTACTTACATTCAAGCTCTCATCATTTCAATTTTTCACATCCTATCTTACTACCATCTTGTTGAAGCCAATCATGATTAGGAAATAATTTCTTGAAGACCAACAACACTTATTTGTTCTCTCTATTCAGGCCATCGATTCAGACTACCTAATAGGGACCATTAATCTAACACTTATTGTTCAGTGACCACTGTAGCTAAGTACACCACTTATTTTATAGTTATTTTAAGAATTTATTCTACTATCGCTTTAAATCTATTGTGCATTGATTTAGACACTCTTGATCAAACCCCATGAGTGAGTTATAAATCATCCTTGCTTGTTTCCCCTTGATCTGACACACCAAACCTCTAACCAAATCTACCTAAACCATAATCTCTCTCTCATAACTCTCGCCAACCTCCCAGACCTGATAAAAACCATTTCCTAGACTTAGAAAAGCCTTTTACAATCTCCTAGGCAATTATTTCCCCTATCAACCTTGATAGCCTAGCCAAGATTGGTCACCTTCACCACCAACTTCAGTAGTATAACTAATATCAGTCTCGCCCCTACCAACATCAGTGACTATCGATTCCCTAACCTTTTTAAAACCTACCTAAACAACTTCTAACTCCCACATTTACACTTAGAGGACTCGGTATTATCTACTCCCACCATTGATGAGAGACCTCTTATGCCTACTCCAATTGTACCACTCTTACCCCTTCTTTTACCTATGGAGGATCATACTTTATCTATGCCTTACCCACATGTTGAGGGATCTATAATACCTATTCTTTACCCTCTTGAGGAACCTTCTTTGCCTACCTCTCCTCCACCCATAGTAGACCATGTCTCTTCTCCAATATCTATCTAAGATGACCTCATTATGGTTCTTTCTCATCTTTGGCCCAAATTAGTAGAAACCATTAATATCACTCTTTCCCAAAGACCTCAGCCTTATAAAGACACAATCATAAAGCCTACGTCAACTTCATCTAAACCCTTCTCATGTTTGGTGAAAATTCTAGAATTTCTTAACTCCATGAAGCTATATCATGTGACATTTTGGGACTGGTTTAAAATTCCTTAGCCAACATAATGAATGTCAACCTTTACCACCAACCCTCTCATGAGCCTTTAAGGTATATGATAAAGACAAATATTATTCAACAAAAGCAATTGAATTTCAACCATCTATGTCAGAACACTCACCCTCATAGAAATCTACCACTTTAAAGAAGATCAAGCCCTTAGGCATATGCCCCATCTCTAATTTAATTCATCCACATGTGATATTAGATTTAACTCCTCAACCACAAGTTAGATTTTCATGGCCTAAATTATAGAAATATGTTAAGCTTCCTAGATCTCATCAATCCTTTCTTCAACCCTCAACTTTACCATCTATTTTGGAACTATAGCCCTCTACTTTAGTTGGAATATTACTGATCCATGAAAAACAAAAGGTTAAGTTACCTCCACTCCTACCTTTACCATCTAGTAGGCCTTTGACATCTAACACTAATAAAATGACAGAAAAACACGTAAATCTATCATCACCAAATAAATCACCACGTAAAATTACCTTTTCAACACTGAAAAAAAACAAGGTGTTCACTTCTATTAGCATAACAAGTGCAAGCCCACTTACAGGCTCTCAGAGATTTTTCCTATGTCAGTCTTTACAATATTACATAATAAATATTCCTCCCATTAAGACTTATAATCCTCTTGGAATGAATCCATCTTAGTTTATTGATAGACAATTGTGTTTATATCATCATTCACCTGGACATGATACTAAGAGTTATAAAGCCCTCACAGTAGTCATTCAAAAACACTTTGATGTTGACACTCTCTTCAATGATAATCCTATTACCATTATTATTATTCCACATTTAGCATCCATAGTGTCTCCTACTATTCCACCTAAATTCAAAACCAAAGATGTGGTCATAACCCCTTTACCACCTCCTTCACCTACATTTTAGATCAACATAGTTAATGTGGGCACATAGTCACAAAAATAAAAAGATGAAGCTAAGGAAAAGGTTGCTACTCTTTGGGATCATCCCTTCACCGAAGATTCTCCTCTTCCTAATCCTAATATTTCCATCTTGGGTGTTCTTAAAACAACATCCTCAAACATTATTCAAAGCTCAATGGTGAAATAGCTCCACCAAACTCCTATGAAAATGTCTTTGTATGAGTTAATCCAAAACTCATCCCAACACCGTCAAGATTTTATTAGTGCCTTGAAATAAATTTAGGTATAATAATATGATCCCTAACCTCTTGCAGCTTTGGTTAGCTCCCTTAATTCCATCTCCTTGATTTCTTTCAGTGATTCAAAAAATTCACTTCAACACTTTAAAGATCAGGATTCTACCCTTTTTATTACTGCATATATTGATCAAACTCATGTCAAGAGAGTAATGATAAATGGGGGATATAGTAATAATATTATATCCACCCATTCCTATGAAAAACTATCCCTTCCTAACAATTTCATGTCTCAAATTAATGTAGTACTCCTCTCCTTTAACAATACCACAACTACTATGGTAGGCACTATTATTGTACATATCTATCTATCTTCTCACACTATTTTTGAGATATTATATGATGTGGAAGGAGATTTACAATATAACATACTACCTAGGCAAACTTGGATACCTGTTATGGCATGTACACCCTCAACTTTCCACCACTGTGTCAAGTTTGAACATGATGGATAAGTGCATGTTATACCTGCTGACCTACCTCCATTTAAAACATGCAACATGACTTATAGTCCCAGTGATGTTCTCATTCCATTGAAAAAATTGTCTTCCCTATATGATACTTTTGAAGCTTCCATAAACTCCACTCCCCCAACTACACAGATACTAGCAACACAAATTCTTGACAAGGATCCCATGGAGGAGACTTTTCAATGTTTGTCACTTGGTGAATATCATTTGTTGACACTTGACATGTTATATACTCCACAATAGTATGTAAGGATTCACATGCACCCAAATTATGATTCCTTCATTAGGATGGTCATCCCTTATGGGTCCCCTAACCTTCAAACTAATTTCACATATGGGGGAATTGATTAGGCTCCCACTATCAACAATTCATCTTCTTCACCACAACAATTTACCTGTGACTTTTCTTTCCTGATTAACCCTAGATTCACTCACACCTATCTCTATAGGTGTGCCTAAAAAGGATTTTTTTAGGTCATTATGAACAAGGTGTCCATATGCCTATTGAATATGCCACTAGCCAAACCATTGAAAATGCTAAAAAGAGACATAGAGTGGGATATGACAAACCAAGTAAACTCATTAAAAATTCCCATGTGCCAATTATTGAAGACCCAGTCTCTCCTTCTCCACCTTCTTCTCCATCATCACCTATTGAATAAGAGGTATATATACCTCCTATTTTTTTAATAAATTCCATCCATTTGGGGCCTCTCACTTATCACCAGGGTAAGGAAACAAGCTCCCTTCCCTTCCATTCATTCAACCTAAAATAATTGATGAATATTCTCCCACTATTAACATCGTCTAATGTCAAGATGATAATGTAATTCTCACATATACGGGTGTGTATATTTCCTATATCTAATTATCAATCTCATCCAAAACACAATCTATGTTAAATGAATCAAACATTGACATCAATCTTCCCTCTCATGATAACCCTCACATCCTCAGGATTGGCCAATCTTTGGATTCCTCTGAGCAAGCTAATTATACAACATTTATTAATGACCATATTTAAGCCTTAACTTGGTCTTATAATGACATGCCTAGTATTGACCCCTCTATCATCACCCATAACATTGTCACCAATCAAGATGATAAACCTATTAAGCAGAAGCTTCGCAAGATGCATCCTCATATTGCTCTCCAATGCCTCCTTTTTGTTAACTTTATCCAACCCATTGACTACTTGTAATGGATTTACAATATTGTTCCTATAATAAAAGTGACTAGGGGAATCTATATTTTCACTAACTGTCATGATTTAAACCTCGCTTGTCCAAATGATGACTTCCCATTACCAAGTATTAAACAACTTGTTGATCTAAAATTCAGCCATGAGATGATATCACTTATGGATGGGTTATCTTGATATAATCAAATCCTATTCACTCTTGAGGATCAACATAAGACACCCTTAATTACCATGTAGGGGACTTTCTACTATTGGGTCATGCCTTTTGGCATAAAGAAAGTTGGTGTGACCTACCAACAGGCTATGACCTACATCTTTCATGATCTCCTACACAAAATTATGGAAGATTACATGGATGACTTACTTGAGAAGTTTAAACTTCATCAAGACCATTTGATAATTCTCAAAACCATATTTACTTGTCTCTTCCAATATAAAGTTTGACTGAACCCTAATAAATGTGTCTTTGGAGTTCTTTCCAGTAAACTTTAAGGTTTTATCATTTCTCTCTGTGGTATTGAAGTTGATCCTGTTAAGGTTAGATAGATCCTAGAGATGCCTCCACCTATTAATATCAAACAAATTTGTGGCTTATAGGGTAAACTTTAGTCAATTCATCACTTTATTTCCTAGTTGTCAGATCATTGCTAACCCTTTCACCATCTTCTCAAAAAAGATGTCTCCTTCCATTGGAATACATATTGCCAGGAAGATTTTGATGCACTTAAAAAATATCTCCTTTCCCCACTAGTTCTTATTACACCTAAATAAAATTATCTTTTCTACCTATAAATCTCCACAATAAACCATTCTCTAGGTTTTATGATTACACATCAAGATTACCAGCATCGATAGAAGGTGGTTTACTATATAATCCACACACTTATTGATTATGAGACTTGATATACCCATATTGAAAAACTTTTCCTTGCATTGGTCTTTTTTACCTCCAAGCTTTGCCATCATCTTCTAAATCACAAAACATGTGTTCACCCATACTAATCCCCTTAAATACATGCATTCCAAGCCATATCACAACAAACATGTAGCTTGGTGGCTCATGCTTATTAAATTCAACTTGGAATTCATTCAAAAAAAGTCTATTAAGGGGAAAATAATCACTGACTAGTTAGTTGCTACCCCTTTACCTGAAAATCAACCTTCAAACCTCAAATTACCTGATGAATCCATTGCAACACTCTCCACTAATGACATCTATTAAATGATGATGTTCTTCAATAGATCTAAATTTCAATACGGTAGGGGTTCGGGGGTCATTATTAGTCCTCTAGATGGTGAATCTATGCCTTTGTCATTTAAACTAGATTTTGAATGCACTAACAATATGGTTAAATATGAGGCTTTGATTTTAGGACTTCAAACAACTCTCTTCTGGGGCATCAAATCCATAAACATTTTTGATGATTCTCAGCTAGTGTTTAACCAGGTTAATGGTTCCTACCTATGCAAAAATGAAATTATATAGTGATATAAACATCATGTAGATACGTTATTAGGATCATTTGACTCTTATCTCTTACAAACTATTGCTCAATCTATAAACAAGTTTGATGACATGATGACTTCACTTGATTCACATATATCCTCTTCATCCTCTTCCTCAAGAATATATGTCACTGTGCACACTTAACATTACCCTCTTATGTATCAGCTAACATCCTCTTTATTAGAAATGTAACATCCAACCCACATGACTCATGGTACAAGCAACTCAAAGATTATCTTTCCTTCTCTATTACTCCTTCTGATATATCTAATAATGGGAGATGTGCCTTCATAAAACATGTCACTCATTACACTATGTTAGGGGGACTTCTCTACAAGCGAGGTTTTAATGGTATTTTTCTTTGATGCCTCACTAGTACTGAGACTCCCTTCACCATTAAAGAAGTCTATGATGGGATTTATGGTGGGAATTTCAATGGTCACGTAGCTACCAAGCATATCCTTTGACTTGGCTATTATTAGCCCATACTTTATCAAGATTGTGTGAATTACACTCAGTGTTGTGTTAATTTTCAACAACATGCTAACCTCCTTCACATTCCAAGTGATGTGTTACAAGTTGCCAAAGACTTTTTCTCCTTCTCCCAATGGTGCTTATATCTAATTGAGGAGATTAACCCTCATTCATCCCTCCATCATCATTCTATCATTACTGCCATTGAATGCTTCACCAGGTGGGTCAAGGCCATCCCTCTCATCTCCACTAAAGCTAACAAAATTGTTGACTTCGTCAAACATCACATCATCTATCATTTTGGTGTCCCTCATAAAATTATAATAGATAACAACAAGTATTTGAAAAACAAGACTGTTCAAAGTCTTTGTGATACATTTGGAATCAAATTAAGCTTCTCATCACTGTACTATCCACAAGAAAATGGATAGGTAGAAGCTTCTAACAAAACCTTAACAAAAATTCTCATGAAGATAGTTAATGATACAAAGAAGGATTGGTACACACACATTCCTTTTTCTTTATGGGCTTACCACACTATCATTCAAACCCCTATGGGTGCTATAACTTTTTCCTTGGTATATGGGATGGAGGCAATTTTACCTCTTGAAGTCTAGATTCCTTCTCTTTTCATTTCTCTACAAGACATATTTACTAACAATAATTTTTGTCAAAAATGTTTAGTTCAACTTGAATTTCTTGATTAGCACCATCTCATAACCCTCAACCACCTCCAAATCTATCAATAACATATTAAACATGCTTATAAAAAAAAAACCTCAAAGAGCAAGATTTTAACATAGGAGATCTTATCTTAATAGAAAATTGGCATGTGATGAAAATGGAGAAAAGAAAATGAGGTAAGTTTTCTCCTAATTGGCTTGGACCTTATATCATAAATCACAAGTACAGCTCAGGAGCTTATCACTTGTCTTCTCTTGAAGGAAGGCCAGAGCCTGAACCTTTAAATGCCTTACACCTATAACCATTCTTTTTTTAACCAAGCATGGCTTCACCTTGTGTTTAAATTGAGCTCATCCATTGAGCATCCCTATTACATTCATTTCACTTCACCTTCACCTTTACTCCTATACACTTAGTTAGCTTACGTAGTGGTATGGTTTTACCCCCAATGTGGAAAACTCCTAAGTCTCTATAGTCTTGTCCATGACTAAAATCATTAAAAAAAACAAAAAAATACAAATGGGATACGTGACAAGTTATAAACTCTTAGGTCATGCTTCTCAACATAGACTACTACCTTGAAGGAAAGTTATGTAACTTATCTTTGCTATTATCAATAGACTACTCCCTTGAAGGACAACTATTTAAACTTAAAAATTAATGCTTAGACAATTCCCTTGAAGGATGACTAAGTTGAGCTTTGTTCTCAAAGGGAAATATAAATAAAAAAGGCTTCTCACATTGATCATATTTATACAAACTTAACCCATACAAAATCCCATTATAGGCTTCCCGCATTGATCAACTTACACACAAAAAAAAAATGCTTTAAGTCATGGACTTGCCTACAGTAGCTCTCGGGTCACCCACAATAGGGGTATGCCATCCCCACTTTGTAGGTTATGTTACCCAAACATTTTCCCCTCATTTTACCTTTTTTCCCTCATAATCTTTTAATGGATTGTGAATCTCACTTAATATCAGGTAAACACAACACTTCTCTAACAAACACAATGGTTCAAAGATATAAGACATGAAAGGGGCTCATTTTCCTAAGCCTATTTATGTTTTGATTATGATCTTTTCTGATGCACGTCTAACTCTTTATTTTTTCCATCCAAACCACATGTTGATCTCTCTATTTAGATGAAAAATAATGTCATACCAACACTATCAAAGCCTACTCAATTTATTTTATACATACACCATCAAAAATATAGAAAAATGCTAAAATAAACTAACATAACTAATTTATTCATTTTAAGCATACACCATCACAAAGTATGGAAAAATAATAAGATGAAACTAACAAACCAACTATTCATATACCATCACATATATGGGAAAGGTTAGTCTAACTTAACTAACATGATCAACATTAACATCAAAACTAACATAACATTAAATAATCATCATCTACATCAATATCCTCATTACAATCATAATAAATAAACATCTCATTTATATATAGGATCAATAACATGTCCATCAATACATCATCATAATATCATCTCTATCTCAAAATATACATCTCACATCTTTAGATCACAGGCTAATGTACATATAATAAATATAATAAAAAAAGATAAAAATATGGCACTCAAGATCATCAAGGCTCTCCATGTGGTCGTGACAAAGTAGTGTCATCACCACTCTCAACCTATTTGTTTCTCCATGAGCTAGAAGCTATGTCACATGACACAAGTCTCTCCTACTCCCTAAACTTGAAATACCACTAAATCTATGGAAACTCTCTAATGACCCTCTCATAATAGGCAATCTCATCTAGGGCAATAATATATCTCACTAGAGATATAGTCTATAGAGGTCCCATAACACTTGATGATGACCCAACCTATATTAGTCCCTATGGTGGAGGAAGAATAGCCTGACCTTCCCTCTACACTATCATTGTAGTCACCTAACCTTGTAACACTATGACCTGGCCCTATAGTTCCCCAATCTAGACTTACAACATCACCACCTACCCTTATAAGGCTAATACCTATGTTTGTGTTGTATCTATAGCTTACACTACTACATCTCATGCCTATATAGCTATATCCCTCACTCTCTCACCAACCCCTATAATTCTGGTGGTGGCCTCTAGACCTCCACTATGGGATGTAAACCTACCCACCAAGATATATATGCTATAATTCACCCTAGATTTCCAAAACTTGGCCCTACTGGTAGCTCCTCAAAATCTAGCCCATATATCTCATAAGGAAATGGCTGGGTACCTTTATGTCATCCCTCTTATATCAAGGGAAGGTAGGAAGAATATCTTGTAGTAGACTGAACTACCTCTTGACCCATGTCATGGGTACCATCTCCAACTCACTAGCTCATCTCCATCTAACCCATAGTGAGCTCTATAAACCAGCAAGCTATTGTGCCTATCCTCTAAAAATTGGGTATGTTAGGTAGGGTCTCCATATATCCATAGGGATCAAACCCTTAATCATTCACCTATAATAGGCAATGTCACTCACTATGCCATCCAATCAAGTTTATGACATGCCCTCTCTCCACCATCTAAAACTAACCGTAAATCTAGCTAGAATCATGGTAGGTAACCCTAATGGTCATGTCACCATGATGTGCTTATATGCCTAATAATGTATTAGATGGGTGACACACAAACTATATCATCATCATAGTCTCAAACCCCATAGATCTCTATATAACTACGTTAAAAATACTATACCCCATGAAAAAATAGTCCATTGTTCAACCATCTGTGGAAGCACACTTATCAATACAATTAGAAATCCTCCATTATCTCTATCTAGTAATGCATACACCCTAATCATGATTATCATCAAGATGCTCAGTTAATGTTGATCCTTATCAGCTATATACAATGGCTCATAGGTGAAACTCACAAAATGATAAGTCACCTCGATAACATGCTCATCATAAAATGCTAGCATGTGGATATCATGCTCCTCACCTTAGAGTGGTAACCATAAAATCTTATAGACATCCTCTTGGGTCACTATCAACTCTTTGGCGAATAGATGGAAGGTGTTGGTGGTGTGATCCCACCTCTTGATCAATGCTATCACACTCCTCCTAACCCCATAGATGCCATGTACTCCCACTCATCTAAGGTGACATCCCTCCTCAGACATGTCAAAAGCCTTAGTATATGATCTCATAATATCAACTCCATCCTTGTCTGCATCTATACACACAATTCAAGTCACATACCTTTTAATATACTCTATCACCACCTTTTTCCCTTATCTTTAGGAGAACTACATTGGTTTAAGGCCCTAAACTAGGTTATGTAGGTAGCACTCAGTTAACATATTGTCTTCTAAGGTTAGTTCAGCCATATACCCACCTAACTATCTATCCTACTTTCCCCTCTCTACCCTAGGCTTTACTACCTCTCTCTTTCTCAACCCTCAACCCATTACCTATCACAAATATAGGCTTGATGGCTTATATCCCTGACCTTTGACACTATGACCTATATTTTAAGCCCTAGACCTATTGACCTATCTCAACCCTCCTTTTTACCCATTTTCCCTAAGATACCTTTTCACCATACCTTAGATCTTTTTCCTAGGCTTTGTGAGAACTATATTGGCTTAAGGCCCTAAACCAGGATTTGTAGGCAACACTCAATGGACATGAGGTATTCTAAGGCTATCTCAACCATTAAGCTAGTTGACTACTTCCACTATGGATCCAAACTAACCCTTTCTCCTATTTCTCTAGTTCTTCACAGTCATCGACATCAGCTTTAATTTTGATGTCAATGCTTTGTAGGCATAAGCGTCAGCCAATGTTAGTAGACACCTACTGACCTTGGTGCTATGTCAATCGACATTGGTGACTAGTTCAGCCCTAGGGTCGAATGACCCAAACCCAAAACTATAATTTTAACCTAAAAACCTACCCCAAATTCCCCCTAACTTATCCTAAAACTACCTTACACTATTTTTTTACCCCTCTACTAACATTTTCTATACCCTAACCTCTAAATTAGCCTAAAAAATCTAAATAGCCAAATCAAGTTTCAAAATAACTAGTAGAGGATCTTACCTCATCTCTTTATCTCATTCAAGTTGGCATAGCTAGATCTTATGGTGGTGTGCCTCTTAATAGGTCCCCTCCTTTCTCTTCCATCTAAGTCACTCTCATATCTCTATTTTTTTCTCCAATCACAAGTTTCAAATGAGTTTAGTCAGCTACCAAAAACTCTTTTGTCAAGTTTGGTTAGCCATCAACATTGGCATGCTTGACCTAATCTACGAACATTGATGCTTATGCTTACTAACATTACTAACATTGACCTAATGTGCTGACATCGACACTATTTATTACTAGTATCAGCAATGTCACTGATGTTGATACTATTAAAGTAATGTTTTCCCCAAAAAGGCAAGCCTAACTTTTTAGACTTTGCCCATACTCTAGGGAAATATAGAGATCACATATATCTCCCCAAACATGACAAATGTGATTAGATATCAATTAAATCTTTAGCCATGATGACTTTTCTTGGAGATCATTAATATATCCTTGCTCACTGACCCTTTTAAACCAACCTTGCATTACTTGTCTTGATCGCTTATGCTATTCCACTATAGTCATCTATTCATCACATGCATGTATATTAAGTGTTTTGGATGGAAAAAAGATCATCCTATCACCTTCAACCCTTTTATGTTTCCCAAGGGCACTTCCTACCTCAGATACCTAGGACACATTGACCATTAGAGCTACAACTTTGATCATTTTGACCTATCAACTTTTACTTATAAGCTATGCTTTAATTATTTCTATTTGGTTCCTCCTCAACCTTGCCTATTCTTAAATCTATCAACCATATCTAATATTAGTATACATATATTAAGTGATAATCAATTCTCCACCACTCACCCAATTACCTTTTTATCAAACTGGTACCTGATTCTAATTTTTCCTACATTGATTCCCATTTTAAGGGGGGATACCTTATCCAATACTTTGAGCATCTAAATTCTATTTTTGTCTTGTAAAATTTTTAGTACAAATTAGAAGACAAAAAGGGGAAAATGTAGACACCAAAATTACGTCACACACATGTGTAACTCCCTATGTTGAAACCCCTTTAGCCCATTTTTTAATAATAATAATTCACCTCTCTAACTCATGCATTTGCCACTCACAGATTTAATTAACTTAAAATACTTAATTAAGTTAATTCGAAACCCCTTTTGATACCTTACTTGGCCACCTTACCCTATGAATAATTCTCACTTGATGAGTCACCTCAAGAGATGGTCCCCTCATCCTAACTACCCAATACTTATTCTCACTTCAAAACTAAATTCTTGATCAACTACGTCCTTAACCTCTTATTTTTACCATTTTATAATGGGTGCCATGCTTGGCATGAAGAGCAATATAAAATAGGCCAAAAATAGTAAGCTTTACCTATTCTAGGGCTGCTAATGTTGGTCAACCCATGATCGACATTGACAAATCACCAATGTCAGTGATATAAGCTAAACTCTAGCCTAAAGTTTAGGTCAAAAAAATCAAGAAAATTATTTCTTACTTATAATCAAGCTCTCAGCATTTAAATTTTTGACATCCTAGGTTACTGCCATCTTGTGTAAGCCAATCATGATCAGAAACTAAGCTCTTGAGGACCAACAACACTTGCTTGGTCTCTCTATTTATGCCATCAGTTTAGACTACCTAATAGGGACCATCAATCTAGTACTTATTATTTAGTGACCACTGCAACTAAGTACATCACTTATTATATAGGTCTTTTAAGCATTTATTCAACTATCACTTTATATCTACTATGCATTGCTTTACACACTCTTGACTGAACCCTATGAAGGAGTTATACATCTTATTTGCATGTTTACCCTTAACCTGACACCCCAACATCTGACCAGATCTAACCAAACCATACTCTCTCTCTCATAAATATCCCCAACCTCCCAGACTTGATCAAAACCATTTCTTAAACCTAGAAAATCCTTCTACAAGCTCCTAGGCAATTATTTCTGCTACCAACCTCAGTAGCCTAATCGACATTGATCACATTCACTATCAACCTCGGTAGTATAACTTATATCAGTCACTACCTTATCGATGTTGGCAATTATGGATTCCCTAACCTTTCCAAAACCTACCCAAATAACTTCCAAAACAAACATATAATAAACCACCTATAGTTTGTTACTCTTCGCTACATTTAGGTTGCTAATAATGGTAATATTATCTCATTTCCACTCTCTCTTTATCTCTATTTTAGTTATTAATTACTCTTTTGTCTCTCAAAAGTGGGCTATCATCTTTAAAAAAGTTTCACACTTCTTGGAACAAAAGCATAGCTTTACAACCCACTCATTTATCTACTAACAAACATCTTGTGGTAGTGTTTTCTTACTTGCAGGTAGTCCTCCCTAGCCAAAGAGGAGTTTTCACAATGTCTGGATATGATGCACAAACCAATCCAGGTTCATTCTAATCACTTTTACCTATCATTTTCTATTTTCCTTTAGACTTGAAATAGACAAAATTTAGTGAAACATATCCAACAATGTTCATTAAATCATACATCTTGATCATATGGTGCATATGAAGTTAGTTGTCAATGTGGCATGAGAGGTTTCCAAGTGTCACAAACACATGAAATGATATTAAAATTCTTAGAAGGCAAGTGAGGGTACCAAGTGTCATGATCTTAAGAGTCTTGAGATATATCTAATGGTGAGAATTGCTAGTTAAATAGCTAGTTGATCCATAGAGAATGATGGTGTGTATTAAGTCAAGATTGCAATATTATATGAGATAAGCTCAATGTGTTCAAGGCTTAATGATTGGGAATTATTACACTATGCCTTAAAGGTTGCAGAAGATCAATGGTTTGAGATCAATTTGAGTAGCAAGGTCATGATATGTGAGCATCGTGTTTTAATTTTAACTATGACCATTTGTTTTTTAATATTTGAATTTGTGAAGGAAAAACCAATGTTTGGTTTTTTGATCAAAAACTTCAAAATAGGTAGAATTTGATAGTATAGTAAAAATTAAATATGTAGAGGACTTTGAGGTGCATCTGAAAATATAGATTTGAATATCTAAAAGTGTGTATAGATGTAGAATTTAGGTTCAAAGTTGACTATGTGTATGATTGTGTTCTATTAAGAACTTGAGAAGGATGTTTGAGCTTCTGTTGATGTTATTTCTATGTCTCATGATGAATTGGATATTGGGGTGTGTTGTATACTCTATGAGGATGATCTATGTACATCTTAGAGTATGATCAATTTATTTTGAGTATACAAAATGCTTATTAAGTTGATTGTGTATTCATTCATGGTGTCTTTATGAATAAGGCCATTGTTTACATTGTTTGAGATTACACAGAAGAGTGTAATGATGTCTATAAGAATTTGAATATGACTAAGGGGTCATATAGAGTGGACCTATGTTCTTTATTTTCTTGATGAATAACTAAAGGAGTAAATTGGTCTTCATGAGACCTATAAGGGCTACAAGGGCCTATTTGAAAGGTGTAGTTTGTTCAGGGTAACTGATGGGTGGTATGGCCAAACTATGTGGATGGTATTGAGTCATTTATTTTAATTTGAAAGATACATTAAGGGTTAATACATACCTAATGGTCAACCAAGTTATTGATAATCATGTTTTCTCTATAAATGGTGAAACACAATGTGTTAATTTCTAGATTTTAGTGTGAGACTTTGAGAGTTGTTTGGATGTGGACTGAAGTGAAGGAGAGAACCTTTGAAAGATAAGGTATAGTTTAGTGAGGACCAATAAATATTAAAGATAATTAGACATGCTTATCTTATCAAGGTGATGAAGGTGATTACATAGGTCATTAGATCTAATAATCTTAGAAGAGGCAGAATAAGTGAGTATGCTCATGGTACTTAAGTGAGAGACTTGGTAGAGATTGGAGAGAATATTGTGTGTGTGACATGCAAAGTGAAGGAGGTGTAGAGTTACCTATGGATGAGTTGAAGATTATAATAGATTAATAATTGTTTGTATGACTTATTGGTCATAATTCTATTGGCAGAATAGTGCACTTGTAGATTGAGTGTGAATGAAGTTAAAGAGTGATAATCCTATTTGTATGACTTATTGGTCATAATTCTATTGGCAGAATAGTGCACTTGTATATTGATTGTGAATGAATTTGAAGAGTGATAATATATTTTTAACCTTTAGACCTATAATATGAATCATATGCTTGATATGAAAATGAAGACAAATAGGGTAGAGTATAATACTTGTGCAATTGATTGATTTAGGTCTCATACACATTTTCTTGGTATTTTATAGATGAGGAATGAAAAAGATTGGAATTTTATTTATACCAAAACTTTTGAGAATATCTCATAATAGGGTTTACTAGGAAATTCAATCTGACCCATGGGTTCTAATCATTTTTAATTTGTATGACTTTAGGCTACTGAACACTAGATAATCATATAGACATTACCAACGATGGTAGTATCCCTTTATGGTCAGTAGTGTCTAAAGGGATATAAAATAGGTATAGATATGAAGCTAAAAGTGAAGGACATTTATCAAGTTTTAATCTTTTTATGCTATACATGGGACTTGGATCATCATAATGATATGGATTGGACTAATAGATAAGAATTAAAGCATAG
The DNA here is from genome assembly GCA_037957365.1 of Torreya grandis. NCBI lineage: Eukaryota > Viridiplantae > Streptophyta > Pinopsida > Cupressales > Taxaceae > Torreya > Torreya grandis. Next base: position 406,184 of record JARHVA010007774.1, read on the forward strand.
TGAGATGATAAATGCGAGATTTTTGGTAGCAAAGAGGTATAAAATAGAAGGGTAGAGCCTTGATTGATATTTATAAAATTTAAAATAATAGTGTAATCATATAAAATCCAAAATTAGATGAATTAGTTATGACTAATAGTACCCAACTTATAGGTCCTCTTTCTTACTCACTCAACCCTTCTCAGCTAGACTGATTCCCAATCACCCATAACTTCCTAAACTTACATTTTTGAGACCCAAAAAGCCTTATCAAACCCATACCAATCCCCCCAAGTCTCATATTCCTAGGAAAATAGTGTCCAACTTAGACATGAGCACCAAAATTTAGGGGTTTCCTATTTCTGGTGCTGTTGTCTATGTTCACTTTAGTCTCAAATGGTTAGATTTTCCTGATTCCTTATATTTTCCCCTGTCATGCTAATACAATCTCATCTAACCCACGATCGTCATTTTCCATATAAAAGGCCATTTAATGACCATTTATAAGGGTTGGCACTCATTTACAAGAAAGAATCAATAATACAAGCAAGTACACTCAAGCACTCTTCCCTATTCTCTACATACAGCCTTCAAAAACCAATTCAAGCTTATTCAAGCACTCATACCAGTCTCTAGTCATCCAAAGTACATTCTAGTTTCAAATTATAGTTGCATACATCACACAGTTTCACCAAGCACTTAAAATGGGAGAACTGCATTAACTTGATCCATCTTCAAAGTATTGGTATGAAGGTATTGTGCCCACACATGGGGTGTGAAGTGCATCTAGTGTATCCTTTACACACTAACGCCTTCTCTCTTTCCCAATTTTTTTACTCAAGTCTAAGTACTAGGTATCCCTAAGCATTTTGATTATTGAATCAGACACATAATAATCTCTACATAGAATCAAGATTCAAAATCTCATTTCCAGGGTGTCATAGGTCTATCGAACAAAACCCAAAAAATCTAGACCACTAGGACAACAACACCAAAAGTGAAAAACATCACTGAAAGTAGACAATAGTGCTAAATACTGGACTATAATACTGAGTAATAGGGTGTCTTGAGTTTGGAACTCTTATCCAATCCAAAAATAGAGATCTAGGTTTTGTTTACGATAGTCTGCCATCCCCACACAATAATTTCCAGATCCTACGTCATCCATTTCAACCCAAAATAATCTAAGTTTGATTTCTATACACTTCTTACTATTTTTGGAAAAGGTAAAATATATATATGTTTACAAAAACTAGTAGGCTAATTAAGACAAATTAATTACTAATTTACATTTACTTAGACCTTTTATTTACTTAGGAATTAAACAACTAATTCCAAAAAGAGTAAAACATTTGGTGAACCCGACTTACTTTGAATTTTCATACAAAAACCCTAGAAACCCTATGGTTAATTATTTTTTTATTTTTTTCAATATTTTCCTAATTTTTCCTAAATTTAAAAATAAAAAACTAAAAATTAATTGAAATATTTTCAATAAATTCATCCAAACCCTAGTTTGCACATACTAGGTCCTATTTGCATACAAACACTCTCAACACAGTAGGAAAAATATATTGCTAATTTTTAAAATATATTCTAGTTTTTCCTAAATTTTTCACACCCAATTCTACAATTTTTCTCAAAATTTTTCAAATTATTACACTAATTTTGAAAAAAATCATTCAAAACCCTAGTTGGCACATACTAAGTCCTCTTTGCATATAAACACTTTCAAAACACTAGGAAAATTATATTACTAATTTTAGAAATATTTTTAGATTTTTCTTAAATTTTTCAAGCAAAATTCTACAAATTCATAGCAAATTTTTAAAATTATCATACTATTTAAAAAAAAAATCGTTTCAAACCCTAGTTCCCTATTATTTTCCAAGTATTTTCCAATCATTTTTTGTATTTTTAGTTGAATATCTAAATTAGAAAATCATTTCAAATTTACAAATTTCATAGTAAATTCAAAAAAAATATTTTTATCCAAACCCTAGTTGTACCCAGTAGGTCCCAATAAATCCAGTATTATTCCCTCAAATTTTTGAATTTTAATTGAATATCTAAATCAGAAATCAAATTTCAAATTTAATAATTCATAGTATTTTGCAAAGAATATTTTTCAAAAATCTCTAATTGCATAGACTAACTCCTATTTGACTCTTGAGGTATCACCTTAGATCCATACTCAAATTGCAAAAATATTGCTCGTTTTTGTACAAATTTTTCTTAAATTTCTGGCAAATAAAAAAAGAAATCATTATCAGTCATCTCATGTACATGAAAGATGAAGTCTATCATATGTTGGTAAAAAACTTCATCCTTTGCATTTCATGCTTATTTTTAATAATAAGGGATGATATTAAAAAATACATTGCTAAGCTTGCACAAGATTTCAATATTTATTTTGCATATTCTCTATCTCTCGTATGGAAAAATTTTCAATCTTATCATGCTAAACACATTAAAAATGTCATAGCACATGTCATAGTTTATTATGCATACATGAAAAAATTCATGCTTTCTATCCCTTATTTTCTATCTTTCATGTGGAATGTTCTCTATAATCATATTTTTATACAATTTATAATTCCACTTACATGCATTTTAGCCTATATTAATAGTTTATACCTAGATGTATATGCCTCTTTGGGTACTCTTGTTTCAATGTCATATTTTGTGTAGAGGAAAGAAATCCCTTCTCCTCCTCTCCCTCAAGAGGGTGATAGTTACTTTCCCTCTAACCAGGTTCATGTTATCACCCCTCCAAAAGGTAATGCAACCTCTACTACTATTATTAATGCATACATTTGGCCTAAAGATTTTTTAAAACCTATTCAACATATTTACTTACATGTCTAATAAAAAACAACCAAGGTTTACATTTGTGAGACTCTAAGGAATCAAATCACTAACATGAACAAGATATTTATAGATTTACAAATGCATAATCAACTATTACATGAAAAGATCACAACATTAAAAAATCAAATTACAATACAAAATATTCAAGGGTACTCTAGTGCCAATCATGTATATGCACCTTCACTTACTCAATTGGTTGCAAGTAATGTTTCATATCAAAACAACAAATCATAACAATGTAACTCTATAACTAGTGATTCAGAAAGCATTCAAAGATCAAATAATAGTTCAAGTGAGATACTAAGTGAAATGATTAAATCTAACTTGATCAAACTACCTCCTCTACATCTAGTGAAAAGATCCAAATATTATTGTGCATATCATAAAATGCATAGGCATCACATAGATACATGTTTGGAATTGAAAAAGCATATACAATAGATAATTGTTAATGAGGAACTTATACAGGGTAAATCAATCAAGCAATCCACAACAACACAGGAACACATTCATAAAGTGTAAAATTCAAAAATAGTAGAGAAGTGGTTACCAAAATAGAACATGAAACAACAAAATGATCAATAAGTAAAATTAGAGCAACAAATAGTACCACAAGCACAAGTCAAGCATGAAAAATATGCAAATCAACGTCTATAAAATGATGCTCAAATTTCAAAGCAATATAGATTTGGTCAAAGATATCTACAATGGTTTGAATATCAAGGTTAATGGTTGGGAAAGCATACTCAAGGCATTACTACTCCTATTTTAGCAGATAATAATGTTTGTCACAAAGGTTTGGGATTTATTGAATATCCTCAAGTAAATCATTCATAGACACAATTTATCAAAGGAAAAGATCTAGATACAATGACAATCAACACTAGCATTCCATTGGTTCAAAATCAAGATGATAATGATGAGTGGAAAAATATAGGTTATTATTATTTTCAAGATATTGGCATTGAATCTAAACATACAAAGTTATATTTTCAGCCTTTCAATCATACCTCACAATCATGCATGATTCCATTATTCGATACAAGACACCATGACACAGGGTCTCATCTAAGACTCATAAGTTAGTATCATTTCCTTTTAGCTTTTATTGTACATATTACTCTCCTACTTGATTGTACATAGTTCAAATATTTTAAAAAATAAAAAAATAATATAAACACTTCAAAATACAAAAACATTCAAAAAATTACAAAAACACCAAAAACATTTTTTGATTGTATGTATCATCCATGATTTACATCACTACTTTGATGCTAGGACTTACATTTGTTGTTTCATTCTATTGTATGTCAATTTTATACATGACCATGCTTTACTTGATCTTGTTTGAGTGTGTGTAGTGACATCCAGCTATTTGATTACTTCATTCTACCCATAGAGGGGGCATTAATACTTCTACATTCGAGACATACATTGTTATACACACCTATTAAGGACATATTATATATGAATAAACCATCTAGGTTATGTCATTTTTACACCACACACTCTAAGTTATCATGCTGATGTACACTACTTCATAGCTCATATAGAATACTATATCAGCATCTCACTAGTATCCAGCACTTGTGTATTTCTTAGCATATACCTAGTATTTTACTACACATGTTTTTCATAATTTTACATTTTAATCGATTAGTTATATAGGCTTCTCTCTTTCCAATTATTACATACTGTCTCTGCTTGCTTAGTGTATATTGTGTGCTTACATTTTTAATTCTAGCTCATCTCATGTTTGTGCCTTACGACATTTACCAATGTCCTTTATTTTTACTCCTCTATGTGCCTATGCCCTAAGTGATAACTTTTCATATTTCACTTGTATGGACATGCCTTCCATACTTATTTCTAGTTTGAGTGACATGTGCCCATGTCCCTTATTTGCATAGCCCTTTAGCCACCCTTGTATGATTCTTGCTTCTTGATTTGTATGCTTGTTACTTTATTGATTATTGATTATTTCAATGCAATGATTATTATCATGAATTTTAATATTCTCCTAGATGCTATGATGGACATCATGCTCCATCCCTCTAACTAACAACTAACAACTAACAACTAACAACTAACAACTAATATCTAACATTACTAGTCTAGTTTAGTATCATGCACACGATCTTACATTGTGTGTGTGTGTGTGTGTGTGTGTGTGTGTGTGTGTGTGTGTGTGTGTGTCTATATATATATATATATATATATATATATATATATATATATATATATATATATATAGGCATACTCCTATTGATCTAAAAATATATCATTTCAAAAATTACTATATCTTGAAATATCTTGTCAAATATTTAGTGTTATATCTTGCATCTATATAGCTTAACACACTTGCATGACCCTTTTTTTAGGGTATTCATTGCAGGTTCATCATTCCTACCCTAAAAAGAGGGGAAATAAAATAAGGGTTTTTCCATAAAGATAAAACCTCTTATAAATTTAAATAGTAACATTTAGAATAGTCAACATAGAATATAGAGGTCTAAATGATCAATAAGAGCATAAAAATAGGAATAGTCTTAGATCAATAGTCAATTTTCACACTGGATAGTAATGATAGAAATGGATAGTAGTGCCAAAAATGAATAGTATAACCAAAAATTAGATAGTAACACCAAAAATTAGATCGTAACACCAAAAATAGGGGTATTTACAGTTTGGCACTCTTGTCTAGGTAGAAAAACACTTAAGGTTTCTAGAAATAGGCAAAAAGTTTAGTTCATGGATAGTTTTTACACTTCCAAATCCTTTAGATTCAATAGTTTTAGCATAGTTTCCTCAAATACAGGGGGTTGTCATGCAAGGCATGATGGGTCTAAGTTTATATCAGATTGGATAGCTAGCATACCTTCTAGATCATAATCTATGTTTCAGACATTAGTGATTAGGGGCAATGTACGCAACACATTGATCCTCTTTTATTTCTATTTTCTATTTATTTCTAGGCATTCTTAGTATTTGCATGCCTTACTTCATCTGTAGATGGTTGGCATCACATTCAAGTTAAAATTTCATAAAATTTTATATTTTTGAGTACTTGAGTTCTTGAGTTGGATTTCATATAAGCCTAGTACACCAATTTTGGAGTGGCTTTCATACAATCCTAATCTTTATCTTTTGAAATGGCCAAGAGTGGCCTAGTTTCCAAAACACATTTAGCCAACCACACCATAGAGTCAAATTTCTAGTACATTCATCAGATCTATGATCCATCTCATATGACATCTAATCTACACTAGTATCACTTCATAGCTTCACTTCATGGGGTAATTATGGAGCCAAAGAGCTAGCCTTTGTGATCTCGATCCACCTATTTAGAGGGATTGGACATACAGTCCAAATATTGATTAACACATGCATGATTTGTTAACTTTACTTAGTTGAAAATCATGGAGCCAAAGGGCCAACCTTTAAATTCTTAAGCCACATTTTGGGGAATTGAGTACTAAATTCCATTTATAATATTTTTCTTGATTCATCACATACTTAGCATAATACAACATCACAATAGGTTTTTTATTGGTTCACATACCCAATGAGGTATATTCATTCTTCTCTCTTCCTTTACTCATCTTTTGTACATTATTATTTAAGATATAGTGTATCTAGTAAGAACTAGTCTATTTCATGTTTTTATTTACAAATTCACACATCACAACATGCTCTCTCTATGCACATCCAACATCATACAACTTCATGAGCTTTCCCCTTACATGTAAGTTCAATTGTGCTTTCTATTTTTCCTTTATCTTAGTATTTAATTTTGATGCATCACTAGAATAAAGGGGAAAAAATGTAATCATATAAAATTCAAAATTGGATGATTTAGGTATGACTAATAGCACCCAACCTATAGGTCCTCTTTCTTGCTCACTCAACCCTTATTGGTTAGACTTTCATTGATTCCCAATCACTCGTAGCTTCTTAAACTTAGATTTTTGAGAGCCAGGTAGTCCTCTCAAACCTATATCCATCCCCTTGGGTGGAAAATAGTGCCCAACATGGATAAGAACATCAAAATTCAAGGGTGTCTTATTTTTAGCACTATTGTCCAAGTTCACTTTAGTCTCAAATGGTCAGATTTTCTTAATTCCTTATCTTTTCCCCTGTCAGCCAAATACAAGCTCATCTAACCCATGATCATAATTTTCTCTATAAAATGCCATTAAATTTAAATTTATAAGGGTTGACACACATTCATAGGAAGTAAGAATATAACCAAGTACACTCAATCACTTTTCCCTAATCTCTACATACAGCCTTCCAAAACTAATTTAAGCCTATTCAGGCACTCATACTAGTCCCTATTCATCAAAATTACATTCTAGTTTCACATTATAGTTGCATACATCACATAATTACATAAAGAACTTCAAATTAGAGAACTACATTAGGTTGATCCATCTAAAGATTATTGGTATGTAAGTAGCATGCCCACACATGGGGTGTGAAGTGTGTCCAACATATCCTTTACACACTAATCCCTTCTCTCTTTCCAAAATTTACTACTTGAGTCTAAGTACTAGAAGTTCCTAAGGTTTTTGAATATCGAATCAGACACATAGTAAGCTCTACATAGAATAAAGCTTTGATATTTCACTACTAGGGTGTCACAAGCCTATTGAATAGAACCCAAAAAAGCTACACCACTAAGAAAACAATGTCAAAAGTGGACAATAGTGCTAAAATTTGGACTATAGTGTTGAGTAGTAGGGTTTCATGAGTTTGGCACTCCTATCCAATCCAAAAATAGAGTTTTGGGTCTTACTTATGATAGTCTAACATCCGTACATAATAATTTATAGATCCTACCTCATTTGTTTCAACCCAAAATAAGCTCAGTTTGATTTTTTACACTTCTTACTATTTTTGGAAAATTTTAAATACATATCTATTTACACAAATCAATAGGCTAATTAAGACACATTACTTACTAGTTTACATTTATTTAGATCTTTTGTTTACTTAATAATTAAACGCCTAATTCCAAAAAAAAATAAAACAAATGGGATGATATAAATACTCTTTTTTTATCTAGATTATCTTATCCCCCCAAATATAGTAATGTATTAGGATTAAACTACTAGTTTAAAAGAAATAAATTCATACATGGGTGTGTATAACATACATTACCTTTGATTAAGACCACTTTGAGTACTTTTCTTGTGTATGACCTATAACCAAGAGCATATTGCAATATAAATTAGTGAATATAATCTAAAATATTAAATAATTAAAATACTTGAAAATAAAAAGAGCAAATAATAAGTACACCAATGTGTCTATGCAACCATGTTGCATCTTAATTATTTAACCTCGTAAAGATTCTTCCTTATGAATTATTGGAGCTGGAAAAAATTTGGACCTAAATGTCAGACATCTGAATAGGAATATTGGAAGGTATTATTCCCCCAATCTGGTGTAAGGTTAAGTTATGACATGATTGAGATCATTATATCTCAATTGCATAACTCAAGTGTGAATATACACAATTTGGTGAGGGTGAGTGATTTAATAAACTCATCTTATAGTTCTAGTGATATTTAATGATTTAATCACCCCAATAATATATTTAGTGATTTTTAATGGTTTAATCACTTCATCCTTTAAAATTAACCCACTAATGTAGTAGAATAGGCTCGATAACAAGATGTCCTAGTGTAATTGGTGCATCTTGGTAAGTATTATAACTAGTAAGTTTTGAAATTTTTGGTGGAATAACATGGTGTATACACTTATAATATGTGTGATATTGATTATTTGTGTCATAAAGATAAAAAAATGTTTTAAATCTATGCACAATCAGTGCAATCTATAAGATTCTTACCTAAGTGTATGTCTAAATCATGGAACTAAATTAGAGATTATGAAAGTGTGGAGGTCATGTCTTTCTGACATGACCCCACTAAAATTAGGATATATGGATTAGTTTTATGAGTGTGTAGGTCATGTTGTTATGACATGTCTTAATACAATCTATAAAACTAAGAAAATGTATAAGTGTGGATGTTATGTTCTTATGACATGCCCCCACTATAATATGAAAAACTATGAAAATGTATAAGTGTGGAGGTCATGTTCTTATGGCATGCCCCCACTATAATATGGAAAACTATGAAAATGTATAAGTGTGGAGGTCATGTTCTTATGACATACCACAACTAAAATATATAAAACTATGAAATTTTTGGTATCATTCCTTCTGTGACATGGCACCCTTTTCAGGTGATGCAAATTGGAGCTGGTAGGTACCTTACCTCACAAGCATAAGGTAGATATATAATGTTTATATGAATCATGTAGAATATATCCCTAATAACATGTAAAAGTGTATATATAAATTAGGATCATTATATGTGATCAAATCAAGTCCAAATATGCATGATATAAATCATTGTAATCTCGAGAGGGTAGCAGTACAAACTCAATGTGCAATCAAGCACACACACACACAAGCACTCAATGTAATGAAAAGGAATGGTCTAAGGAGACATCATATGAGGGGAATGTTTAAATGTCACATAATTGAAATGAATGACATATTTAAATGGATAATAAGAATATAATGGCACATGGGCCCAAAACTAAAGAACATATTCAAATATTCCACAATCAAGAAAATAACAAGCAATTTAATTCACTCATGAAAGTGATTATGTGAATAACTGAATTATAAACAACCATCATAATAATATTATACTAGTCCCACATATTTGTGTTAATAAAATCTTACGTATCATAGAATATCAAGTACACTATGGGGGATATGAACATAGAAATAGACATATGAAAGTGTTAGTATATAATCTCAAATAGGATAGTGTATAAGTCATCATAAATGATATGTAACATGTATCAATAATAATCATAGAAGAATATGCCCCTAACATACTATATGATGTGATAATAGGAAAGTTACAACATTTCTAAATGCATGGGTCATGTGCCTAGGTATGCATGTATCACACTAAAATATGTATGAAATATATGTGTAAATAGGAACGTTATTATATGTTATCTACTAACATAAATCAAACAAAATAGATGTCTAGGAGTTAGTGAAATATGGGAATGTTGAATATTTTTTTATTTTTTGAATGTTTATATAGGTTTCTTGAATATATTTTTTTCAATATTTTATAGGAAAAAAATGTATCCTATCATCCCATAAAATAGATGCTAATTGGTACCTCTAAGCACAAAATATGGTCTATGAAACTGGTGTTACTACCAAGGTGAATGCATAGGTGTCATATTTAGATCTATAAAATCTAGGGCACTCTATATATGTGAAATAATATTCTATGGTCATGAAGAAATAATGGGACTATGGGTTCATGGAACCCATCGTGGAGTGATTTGCAGTTTCTTTGGAGCAGATATAATTAGAACATGCTTAGTTATTCTAGGTAATTGAGTATGCTATGTAGTAGTAGATGAAGATCTAGTTATATCCACGGCACATCTTTGGTTCAAAGGTATCTCAAGTATGGACATCCTAGGAAATTTGATTTTTTATACCCTTTCCCATAGTAATAACCTTATTACATTCTATAATTAGTTTTTTTGGTAACAAACTTCTCTTATTCAATAAGAGGTTCATATCAAATTCTAGGAACTATGACTACCCTATTAGTATTAATATATTTAATAAACTCATACAATATGGAAGGTACTATTTAGAATTTATGTATCTAATGTCATTTTAATAACATATAAAAGATTCATGTATATGGTGTAAATGAGAAAGTGGTAACCATATGTGTTGGCCACACCTGTAAAGGTATAATCAGTCTCACCAATAATGTGTTGTGATGTCACATTGAATTCTTTGAATTTTTTTGTTGAAGGGAATAAATAATCATGTGTATATCCAAAACATGTAATTATTTTATAGAGCATACATTCTCACTAGCACCATTATTGATCACAACTTTTAACAATGATGGACAAGTTATGACCAAATAAATAATGAATGAAAATCTAAGTAATCATCCATTATTTCACTATCATCAAATGTAATATAAGGTCTTTGAACCATATGAGGTATTGTATATGTATAAGTAAAAATAATATCATATAATGGTTGTCTATAATGTGATGGAGGAGGATGTGCATTGTATGCCATTTTCACTTTTGGATCTTTCTTAGAATGTTCTTACAAAGGATTCTTAAGTATTTTATGATCTATTGATCACTAGATTATGACCCTAAATCTTTTGGAGGATCTCCAAAGGTAATTTTTTGGTCATAAATAAGGTACTTTATCTTATGCTTCAAGGTATAAAATTTTCTCACAGAATTCTCAGGGCCTTGGTGATAGTAACAATATGCATTAACACCATATCCTTTGGGTAAATGTCAACTCATATAGACCTATATGGGAGAAGGGAGAGATATGAGATGGCACTCCACAATATTATAAATTAAATAATATGGAAATGTAGGTAAGAATGTAAATTAAATCTTAGGTGGATTGGATAATATAAATTAATTATGTTATTGTAACAATGTATTAACTATTATAGTTATTTCCTTTTTAGATTATGTAGGTTTTGCCATGTAGCTCAATTTGATATGATACTTGGTATTATATGTATTTCATTTGTTTACTACGTACTTGAGCTTGTTCATGGAAATAAGTTTTATTTCATAGTGTCAAACAATATTGCATTATTTATCAAAATATTTTAAATTTTTTAAAACAATGGACTCCTTTAATGGGGAAATCAAACTTTAGTTGAAGATGTATTTAATTTATTTATATTCCATTGGATTTTTCATTTTGGCCAACATTTTTTTATATCTCAAAAGATATTCATTGATAGGTTGATTGGTTCCTTATTTGATATTTACAATTTTGAGCATATGACAAATTCCCAATGATGTTGATATAGATATGTGCTTAAAAATGATCAACTAAAGGTTTGATTGATCTCACTAATTTGATTGGTAAATCATAGAACCATCATAAAGTGTAGTCTTTTAGAATCCTTGAAAATAATTTAGTAAAATGTTTATCATTAAAGACATAGTCAAAACATGACTCAGAAAGATTTGAGATGCTATTTAGGATCACCCTTGCCATCATGAAATGTGAAATTAGGTCCAAAAAAACAAGTTCTAAAATGGTGAAAATATATTTCAAGTGCAATATGATTATATAACACATCTTTTGAATCAACAACATAAGGCAATTTTGTATAAGCTTTCTTAATATTGGTAACCTTATCTTGAAAATATTTTATAGTTGGTAAAGTATCTTGCACATTTTTATCACTAAATTTATAAATTTGAGAAGTCACCAAAGGAGGTGTTATCATGGTTTTATTTTATATATGCATTGAAACATGTAATTAGATTGAATTTTTAATGGTTCCCATGGAGGATATAGTAATGGTGGGATTTGTTTTAGGGAATAATGGTGTAAATAGATAGTTTGTGCCCCTATTATATATATGAAGTGATGACAAGCTCAAGGTTAAGGTTACATGAATGTAGGGATGTCTCATATCTCTAATATCTTGAGCAATACATGAATATAGTTGTTCATATATGCTTATTGATTTTTTAGTTTTCCAATACGGTTTCGAGGATCTCATCAAGATATTTAAGGTTTTGATGTATATAATCTTGAAACATATCAATAGCTTGTAATTGATCATGATCTATTTCTTTATGTATATTTTTTTCATCAGATTCATTTTTATTCCTTATCAAAATCATCTTTTATGATAACATATTCATTATTGTATTCAATTTCATTATTGGAACTTTAAAAATAGGCATACGATTTGATACATCATTACCTTGTGCCATCTTAGGTGGAAAAAGGGAAAGATCCAAGTGTTAAATATAGAAACCACCTAATATATTATTATTCATAGGTTACATAAAAATAATATAGTAGATTTAACAGAAAAACAAAGAAAAAACATAGGTTGAATACCCTAGGGAAAGTTAGCTTTCACATAGAAAGACATAAAAGTCAAGGTCACCAAATGTTTAACTCTATATTTAGAATGTGTGGGATAGAGTTAAGAATATATAAATATTTATAACACAAGGATGATAAACTAATACATAACACACAAATTAATTATAAATCTTAGATAAACATTATTTATAATTTATACAACTGAGATTGCTAAAAATAGTATAGTATAACTATTGAAATATATTATATTATATAAGAAATAATGGTACTTAGTTTATTGTACATAGGTAGATATAGACTAGGAAAAAGTGTAAAATATGCAGGATAAATATACTTGATCATTTTTAAAATTAAATATATTATAATTTTATGGTCGTGGACACTACTATCAGATCTAAACACTGCTATTGATGCTAGTGTCTAACTATGATGTAGGTGTCTAGTATAAAATAATGATTAGATCTAGTGTGACTAACTTCATTATTCTATGTTTTATGTTGCCATTTTTATAATGCATATAGATCTAGTATATAAGTGATAATTCTTCACTAATTGATCAAACCATAACTCTTCACTCTTATTTATCATTGGAATGATTTTGTTGAAAAATTGGTTAGTGGGCTCATTATATTGAGTTTCCCTAAATGCCTCTCTATCAATGGGCACTGCCTACATATAATACTCCAAGGATGGCATCAAAATTATTTAGTTCTCCCTATGTGTGGTAAATTTTGTGTGCAATGGAGCAATATACTATATGAAGATGCATGTAGTGATATAGATTGTATTTTGATAAACATCACTCATGCATTTCTATTTGAATTTGTTAGACCTATAAGATAATTTCTCCTATGATTGATATTAAAATAGGGATGAATAGGGAAGAGTGGAGTAATTTTTTAATCGATTGATTTAGCTTTGATAGGTTCTTGTTTTGTATTTTCCACATGAATAATGAGAAGGATTAAACTTTTATTTATACCACACCTTTTGAGAATATATCAAGTTAGGGTTGAATAGGAAAATTATGTTGATCCATGGGTTTAGATCATTATATAATTTGGATTAATTTTGGCTATTAGAAATTGTATAAGGAATTGGACACTGCCATTGAGGGTAGTATCCCTCTATGGTTGATAGTGCCTAGAGGGATATAAAATAAGGTCATATCTAAAACTAATAGTGAAGGATGCTTATTGGTTTTTAAGATTTATGTGTAATAAAGGGTACCTAGGTCATCTTAATTATATGGATCATATGAAGAGATAATAATATAAGCATAATGAGATGGTGAATGAGAGCCTTTTGGAAGTAGGTAGGTTTAGAAATGAAGCATAAATCCCTAATTGATATGTTTTAAATGTACAAGGTTGAGGTGTTATAAATATTTAGTTTTAATATCTACACTATGATAAAAATTTATCTTCTAGTGGGTTAAATGATCTAAATAATTGAAGAGGGAGATCATAGAACCATCATAAAGAATATAATAGAGGCTTATTGTAAAAATATTGGCTAGTAATTTTTTATTTGTATCATATTCCAAGGATGATGCATGTAATGAATGATTTTTTTTCAAAAACACCTTTACCCTCATAGAGTGGTAGTTTAGGAGAAATGACACTTGTTGATAATAGGAAAGAGGCTATCTTAGGTGATAAATAATTATGAACCTAGGTATGAGAGTATATTGAGTGAGTAGATTTAGATGTAACTTTCTCTTATTTCAATTCTTTAGCATGCAAGGCTATAATGTTTTTATCAATATAGGATTCATAAGGTGAGGTTAGAAGTGTACCATCTGTAGTGATTAATAGAGATGTGTAAGATGATTGTGTAGGAATGGGGATATGAATCTACTATAAATCAAGTGATGACCCCATAGCTAGATATGTTGGCACATATGTAATCATGGGCATTGATATAGAAATAGTAGTAATAGTAGTAATTGGAACACATGAATTGGAAGTGGAATCTTGAGATGATTTCTTTCGTTTATCTTTTATAATGTATAGGAATGAATCAAATTATGTGGGTTAAAATTATGATATTTATCCTCTTTATATGTATTAGTTTTATCATACTTAATAGTCATGATAAGCCCAAAAATAATGGTTAAGGTATGCCTTATATAATTGTAAATGTTCAAGTACTCTTGTTACTATGTAATACTTGATTTGACATAATTTTGACTTAGTGGTTCTCATGTTTTAAGATTTTTGCCACAACCATGTGACTTGAGTGAGGCTTGTACAATACTATTTTAAACCATTTATGATATGTATATTATGAAAATGTGCATATATAATGAATCCAACTAACAACTCTTGGAAATTAATACATAAAGTAATGTTACATTTTAAAAAATGTAAATAAAAATACATTCACCATTACTATGATTTAAATTTGAAAATTTGGCATTTTTAAGAAGGAATGTGTGAAACTTCTCAAGCAATGTTTGGTTTATAGGCCATCCGATATATTTATCCCCATCATAAATAGTGAACACACTTTGTATGATTTGAATATTCACACAATGACACTATGACCTATTTTTATATGTTTAATCACTTTAACCTTTAAAATTAACCCATTAAGGTGATTGATGACCCTTTTATGCATTATATATAAAGTGATCATAGGAGAGGAGATATTCATCAAGATTAGGGAATATGTGATTATATTTCAATAATGAAAAAGTTGGAAAAGAGATGGAAATTATTATATAATTGAATGTGATAAGAATATTGAATAGTATGGTTACAATAAGAAATTGTTTGTAAGGTATAAGTATACTCAAACTATCATAGTTTACCTATATTGGGAAGCCAAACATGCTAACTATATGATTGTTATCTATAACATACAATTAGAGTTTATACTTCATAAGAAGTATGAATATATCACTAGTGAAAATTAGTGGAATAATTAGGTTGAAAAATGGAGAGAATATGTGCATGACATTTTTGGAGAGGTGGAGGAAGAGGGAGACTTCATAAAAGAAAAAATTGGAATATCTCATATATTACTAAGAAGCTTCCTAATTGAGCCTGAAACATATCTTATTTTGTAGAATAACTACTTTAGAGATTTTCCATTATTGTACTTAAGCATGTTCTACAATTTGTTGTAACACTAAATTCCACCATTACATTACATGAAATTTAAATGATGACTAATATTACAATAAATCTCTTATTTTTATGGTTGTAGGATTAATTAGTCAAATTCAAGATTAAAATAGAGTTTGTGGATGTGTAGGTCTCCATATTTCTTGACACATCACTTACATTCATAAGATCAACTCCATTGGTATCAAGTTTTAAAATAAAATTATATTTTTAACAATGCAAAAATATTGTGAAATCTGAACTTCTATAAATAATTTGAGATAGCTACACTCAAAATTTTAGGATGGTGTAAGAACATGAATTGTAACATTTTGAGTCTAGATTAAAAAAAAAACTAGTTTTTTGATAGGATCCTTCCTGCAATATATTAGACTAGACTGCAAATATATGAAATTGAAACATAAATAAAAGTATTATATTTATTAATATGAACATAATTACATTACAATAATAGGATTGTAGAATTTTTGAACCTTTTGAGGGGGCAACCTCATTTAAATAATCTCAATTTAATACAATTTGTGAATGGCTTCATACTAGACTAAGATCCTATTTATAATAATCTATCACTAGATAACTAATACTGCCTATGAATGTGGGATTATTCTACTATTCTACTATTACATTTTATTATTCCATCTATTATAATGAGTTTGAGGAATGTCTTACAAAGTATATGCACATAGCCTTTTATTAAGTAAACAAATTATAAAAGGATGGTTAGGATGAAGGGTCCTAGCATGCACCCCCCCTTAAAATATTTTCCCTCAATGCTTAAGCTGAGGAAACTGATATTGAATGAAAAGAAGAGGTTCCCAAGTCGCATCTTCTTGTTCCATCCCCTACCACTATACAATAACTTTAATGATGACCTGATTATAGAGTGAATGAGAGTGTTGGATGATGATAGACTTAGGTTTTAAAATGATATACCCTTTTGTATCAAGTTCTAGGAAGCATTGTCTAAGTGTTGATATTATGTTAAAGGACCTTCTTTAAGTAGGAGACATGAAAAAAAGGTGCAAACATGATGAAGGTGGAAGTTCTAATTTGTAGGAAATAGGTCCAACCTGCTAAAAAAATTTATAAGACCCATAAATTTTTTTAGCTAATTTCTAGTGGTATTTGAACTTCAAAGAGGTTTGACTTGTCAGGCTATAGATAAAGAGAAAACATATCTTTATTTTGAAAGGATCATTCAGAGTGGTGTTAGTTTGGCCATTGCTTCATGTTATTTTATTCCATGTCAATATTATCCTTAAAGAGGTGAAGGATATTGACATGTGTACTGAAGGTAGAATCAATAATTGGGACTCAGGAGCTTCTTGGTAAATATGAAATAAAATAAGGTGGATTTTGATAATATATAAATTCATATGTGGTTAGTTTGGTAGTTGTGTGGTAGGAGGTGTTGTACCACTATTTTACAATAGGTAATGATCTTACCCAATAATTTTGTTGCTCCATGAAAAACCCACAAAGATAGGTTTCCAAACATTTATTGACAATTTTAGTCTAGCCATCAGTTTGTGGATGATATCCCAAATGCATTTTAAAATCTGTACCAAGATGCTTGAATATTTCTTACCAAAAATGGATTGTGAAGGTAGAATCATGATTTGAGACAATACAGGTAGGAACAAAATGGAGTCAAAATATTTTATCATGAAATGTTTGAGAAATGGTGGAAGTAGTGTAGGATGGGCCATAGCATAGAAATGAGCCTATTTTTAAAGGTGATCCACTACGATAAGAATCAATGATTTATCGCCAGATTTGGAGAGACCTTAAATAAAATCTATAGAAATGTTTGTCAAAATATGTGTTGGAATTATAATTTGTTGGATTACACCAAGTGGGGTGACTATTTCACCTTTATTGCATTGGAAAGTATCACATTCAACATCAAATATTATTATATCTTGATTAATTCTTGGCTAAAAGAAATTATGGTGAACCCACTCATAGTTTTCATAAAACCTTAATTAATGGCATAAGGGCAAGCATGCATCTCCTATAAAATGGGGTGTTTGAACTTGGATCCTACCATCAATAAAATGCAACATTTATACTGTAGTGAATGGCTATCCCAAGTATAGTGAAGTTTAGCAAATGAATCATTAAATAGTTGAAGAAAGAGTTATTGGGTTGGTCTGTCATTATGCCCAAATCTGTGTCCATGAGGCCACCATTCCAAAAAAGGAATTTTGCACACATGATGGTCGTTATGAGTTTTTGGTCATGCTATTTAGGCTTACTAACACCCCCTCTAGCTTCTAGAGATTAATAACCCAAGTATTTTGGCCATTTTTGTGAAAGTTTATTTTGGTCTTCTTTGATGACATCCTCATCTACAACCATACATGGGAGGATAATCTCAACCACCAAGATACATATTTGGGAATTCTTGTTACAAACCACTTATGTGCCAAACATTCCAAATGTTCAGATGGGAAATAAGAATTCAAGTACCTATGACATATTGTTTCATCTAATGGTTTTAGTGTTGACCCCATCAAAATTGATGTTATGACAACTTGGCTAACACCTTCAACTCTCAAAATTCTATGGGGATTTATTGGCATGATAGGGTACTATAGTAAATTTATCAAGGATTATGGAAACATTACAAGACCATTAACAACTATGCTCAAGAAAGACTCCTTTGTATGGTTGCCAACATCAACTACACCATTTGATAGCCTAAAAAAAATAATGTGTACCACCCCCATCTTGGCCATGCCTAATTTATCACAACTATTTGCTATTAAGTGTGATGAATTTGACATGGGTATTGGTGTGGTACTCATGTAGCATGATTGTCCCATTACCTTCACTAGTAAGGCACTTGCTAGGAATAATTTGGCATGCTCCACCTATGATAATGAGATGATGTATATTCTCCATACAGTCAAAAAATAACATCTATACTTAATTGGCTAAAAATTTTGCATCAAAACTGACCACCAAAGTCTCAAATATTTTTGAGTGCAATGGGTATCTTCCCAAATAAGAAAAAAATGGGTTTATAAACTCATGAGATATGACTATGAGATAACTTAAAAAAAGGGTAAGGAAAATGTGGTGTCTAATGCTCATTCACCAATTTGAATACCTAATGCACCTATATGTAGTCTTTGTTCCCATTTCTACATGTCTCCATGACATTAAAAAAGAATGGCATAATGATAGCTAAACCCAAAAACTCATTATTCAACTATCCATTGATTCATTTGATAAACCTCTCTATACTTGGGATGTACACACATTATGATATAAAGGTCACCTTTTTTTGATAGAAATTTCCAAGTTCAAACACCCCATTTTATAAGAGATGGATGATTCCCCTTTAGCTAGTTATTTAGGGTTTATGAAAATATATGAGCAGGTTCACCATAATTTATTTTGGCCAAGAATCAAGCAAGCTATCAAAACATTTGTTTTTGAATGTGATACTTGACAATGCAACAAAGGTGAAATAATCACCCCACCTGGTCTACTCTAACCACTTATAATTATAACACATAATTGGATGGACATTTTCATATTTTTAATTAAAGGACTCCCCAAATTTGGTGGTAAATCAATTATTCTTGTCATAGTAGATGCTTTTATAAATATGCTCATTTTTGTGCTATGTCCCATCCCTACACTGCTTCCACCATTACTCAAACATTTATTGATCAAGTATTATAACTCCATGTTTTCCTACCTCTATTGTCTCGGATCATTATTATAGATTCCCAAACCATCTTTGGCAAGAACTCTTCAAGCATCTTGGTACACATTTGAAAATGCATTCAGGATATAATCCATAGACTAATGGCCTAGCTAAAATTATCAATAAATGTTTGAAAATTTATCTTCATTATTTTCTCATAGAGAAAAAACATCAATATACAGACTAATTACCTCTTGAAAAATAGTGGTAAAATACTTGCTACCACACAACTCCTAAGTTAACCCCATATGAAGCCATATATTATTAAAAATCACCTTCTCTTCTTTCATATTTACCAAGAAGCTCGCTAGTACTAGTTTTCTATTATACCTTTAGTACATGTGATAATATCATTCACCTCCTCAAGGATAATCTTCACATGGCATAAAATCATATGAATCAATAGGCAGACCATAACTGCTTTGAAAAATCCTTTCAAACTAGAGATATGGTTTTTATTGCATGTAACCTTATAAGAAATTCTTTTTAAGTATTAAAGGCCACCATAAATCAAATCCAAAATTTTATGGGTGTTATAAAATTCTCTAGAAGGTTGGATTTATCTCCTACAAGTTAGAACTCCCAATTTCATCATGTGTGCACCCAATATTTCATGTATCCTATTTGAAGAAGGTCCTTGGTCATAATGTCAATACTCAGATAGTTCTTTTAGAGATTTCTACAAAAGGGTCTCTCATTTTAAAACATGAGTCTATCATCATCTGTCACTCTCATTCACTCTACATTTGGGTCATCATCAAAGTTCTTGTATAGTGGCAGGGGATGCAATGAGAAGATGCAACTTGAGAACCTCTTCTGTCCATTCAATAGTAGTTTCCTCACCTTAGGCTTTGAGGGAAATTATTATAAGGGGGAAGACATGTTAGGACCCCTTGTCCTAACCATCCTTTTGTAGTTTGTTTATTTAATAAAAGTCTATGGATACATATACTTTGTAAGACATCCTTAAATCTCATTATAATAGATAGAATAGTAAAATGTAATAGTCTAATAGTAGAATAATGTTGGGTATTTAAAGAGTAGATAAAGAATTTAACACATGCACTTTGCTAAGTTAAACACAGAGACAATTATTTAACACAAATAATTTATGTTATCTATTTATTCTTTGATTAATAAACATTCAAATGTATTAAAAATATACATGAAGTCATCTTATAATCTAGAAGATATCAATCCACACAAACCCTCAACCATATAACCGCATAAGTTATACATGATATATTGTTGTTAAAATAATATACACACCAAATGATCTTACTCTATTAACCATAGAGTTACTAATTAATAACAACCCTATAATAAATATTTACCTCTCGATAAATCAACTAGATTCACTAATGCAAAAGCTAGATTTCCTAACATTCCCCCCATAGTTTTTACATGGTGCAAAAAAATTCACACTCTTATTTACAATATGTTCACCTCTTGTAGCATGCCAAACTATGTGGCTCATGACCTTGATATAAATATATCCTCACTCCTCCCATGGTTTTATAGATTTACCATAAACCTTGACATGAATAAGAACTCCTCTATCTACTATTCTCCTCTTGGTGGTTTTCTAGATCTCTACCACAAATATTTTCAAGATCGATGAATTGACTTATATTGGTGTTTTCTATCCTTTCACAATATTTTCACCTCAGGGAAATATGTTTGGAATTTACACACAAATTAAATTACATGAACATGGATTATTATTTTGTTCTTACTTTGAAAATTAAATAGTGTAAAAGAAAAATACACACACACAAGTCACCACATCATTGGCATGGCCCCGTTATTAATGACTAACAAGAGGTCACTGAAAGAACTCCATCCTCTATGTATCCTCCATCCTCCAATATGTCATTGCTTACTTAGGTGATATTTTGATGAAGCTCATGTGCATGTATTTTTTATGAGGGAAATCCCCCCCATAATGCAAATGTTATGTACATGCAAAAATGCATCTGTAATGCAATTTTTTTATTTTTACAAATTTTGACATATGGACACTTTTGAAGACTTAATAAAACTATAAATTCACCTAAAATATTAATATTAATATAGAAACCTTTTTTATTTTTAAAATACCATGACTCCACTTTATTATAGCAACTTAATAAAAAATTATAAGCCATAATGTAAAAAATAACCTATTATTTGACATACATCAAATAATAAAATTTAACTACCAATGAAACTAATGATTAATTTTTTTTATTTTACACACTAATATATATGTGATATAAACCTAAATACCATGAGATATTCAACTGAACTATTAAAAATACTAGACTTATATTGAAAGACTAATTATAAACCTATCAATTATAACCAAAACTTTGATTTTAGACTTAACTATTTGGATTTCAATTATAAATGGATTAACAAAACAACATAAATAAACTAACCAATGCTATAGGAAGACTGATACAAACATTAAATTAGATACCCATTTTGAGGCACATGATAGATGCGCTTGATGGGTTGGAAGTCGAGCTTGCTTCATTCTAAACTATCTAGTCAAGAAATCACATTGGAGTCTAAAACTACTATATCAGACCAAAAATGTATACAATGATAGTTATTCAATGTCAAATAATATAATTTCAAATTAATACACATTCGATAGACACCAAGGTGGTTTACCGTTATATATTTCAATGTCCTGTTAGTTATCATGAGAGCAGTTTGCTTCTTCCATGATCTTCAAAGACAATACACTAGATATACATACCAATTTTTAGAATTAAACATATAATGTATATGCAATGAATTCTTGTATTTGGAAGAATATGCATGGCCAAATTTAATTGATTTTCCTTAGATAGGAGGTGTCAGATCTGGGCTCAAAACTAAATCAAAATCTATACAAAAATACAATGGTTGTATGTATAGAATAAAATATGACAATATAAAAATAAAGGACTATTGATCTTAAAATAATTACATAGTCCCTTAGTAATCATTAATGTAAATGAATTTCACCAAGTCAATATATAACATGAATTGAGACAACAAAATAAAAGAGTCTGCATAGACCAGTTTGGCGAATTGTGACAACCCTGAAAACTAGAATGCATTAGCCTGTGATAAATATGCTAATATAGAACTATGAATATATCAAATACATGAGTGAATAATGAATATTAAATCACATTAGTTTGTGAAATAAATAATAAATGGACCAAGTATTTCTCTCCTATAAATACACATTATCTAATAGAAAATTGTGACTCATTTACAAAATAATATTTTCTTCACAAAGAAATTATCATTCTTAGGGGAAATGCAATCCTATTAGTGGATTTTCCGCTTGATAGATTTAACAAGATATTAACCTACTCTGATACCAATATTGGGTATTTAAATAATAGATAAATAATTTAACACATGCACTTTTCTAAGCAAAACATAGAGAAAAATATTTTAACACAAGTAATTTTTGCTATCTCTTTATTATATGATTATTAAACATTCAAATGTAATACAACTATATAGGAAATCATCCTAGAATCTAGGAGATATCAATCCCTCAAGCATATAACCACATAAGTTATACATGATATATTTTTATTAGAATAATACACACATCTAAAAACCTTCCCATATTAACCATATGGTTACTAATTACTAATAACCTTGTAACAAATATTTACCTCTCAATAAACCAACTGGATTCACTAATGTAAAATGTATAGTTCCTGAAAAACAATCCCACATTCATGGGAAATAGTACTTATTTAGTGAAAGATTATTATAAATAGGAGCTTAGTCTAGTATGAGTCCATCTACAAATTATATTGAATTGGTCTTGCTTAAAGGAGGTTACCCCCTTGAAGATACCAATGATTCTGCCATTCTACTATTATAATGCAATTATATTCTTTTGAATTACTATAATAAAGACTATTTCAAATAATTTAGACTTATACCCACTAAAGTAGAGTGGAGAAAATTTTCTCCAAAAATAATTTTCTTATATTCCAAATTAATTGGATTGTTTCAAACCATTTGGGAATAGATCATTTCTAATTAATTGGACTATTTGGAATAATTTAGACATATACCCACTAAAGTGGAGTGGAGAAAAATTTCTTCAAAAATAATTTATCTATATTCCAAACAAATTTGATTGTTTCAAATCATTTCAATATAGATATTTTCAAATAAATTAACCTATTTCAAATAATGTGGATTCATACACACTAAAATGGAGTGGAGAGAATTTTCTCAAAAAATAAATTCTTTATATTCCAAATAAATTAGACTATTTCAAAGCATTTAGGCATAGATAATTTTAAATAAATTGGTTTATTTTAAATATTTTAGACATATACCTACTAAATTTAAGTGGAAAATATATTTGAGAGTTTTTAGTGATGTCATGGAGGTGTCCAAGTGAGTGGATGAAGTGTCTTGATAATCTAAGTATCAATGACAAAGTGTATAGTGTGCTTGTTCTATTATACTTGAAGTAGGCTTGGTTGATCTTCAGTTTTGGCATGGTTAGGGATGTTTATGGATGTGTATGGTGATTTGAGGCTATGTAAGAAGTCCCATAAGAGGTCTTATATTATTTAAATGCTTTTGTGCATGAATGGATTTCATTTGTAAGTTTATAGTTTTCATTTAGACATTTTGGGTCTAATGATAGAAAAATATAAGTAGGTAGATTGTTGACATCACCATTTCCACATATGGATTAGTCAAGGGGAGTTGGTAATATATGTGTGATCAAATTAGATTCAGGTTGTGGTTTAAATTTTAGGTCATGGGGTTTCACATAACTATATATATATATATATATATATATATATATATATGTATATATATATATATATATATATATGTATATATATATATATATGTATATATATATATATATATATAGGTGTAAAGTTAGCCTCTCTGATAGAAGTTTACTAAGTTCTTATACTTAGCCAAATCGTCACTGCACGTCATGCAAATATGAATATAATATATATTTTGTATATTTAATATAATTTATTAGATATTCAACTAAAGTAAAAGGATTTCATAGAGATATTGTCTATAGTTCCAAGAAACTACCCTAAACATTTAGAGTCTTGAAGTGTTTTATAGCTTAATTTATAAAGCTTTAAAGTTGATCTAATAGACTATGATGGGCTAGAGACCATCATGTTTAATCACATTAAAGTCTGAGGTCCTTGGTATAGAATATCTAATGGTCAACACTTAAATATAAATATTGATAACAATGATGCATATGAAATCAACATGTCAAAAGTTTCACATGTTGGTGACAGGTGTCACAAGCTCGTTAGTCTGACCGAAGATCAACGATGAGCAATAGTTTGTACTTATGAAGATCAATGGTGCAGGATAAGTTAATGAGTTAAATGTGCATAAGGCACATGGGGCTACGAAGTGGCACATTTTTGGGAGATTAGATATTATATAAATGGTAAACATTGTAAGATAGAGACCTAATTAATTTGAAAAGATTGATGGTACGCATTTGGTCAATATTTCAAGGGTACATGAGATGAGGTCAACATGTTCATGGTTTAACATTTGGATAGTGGAGCACTATGAGTTAAATTTAGAGCTAATTCTGACAAAGATTGATGGTGTGAGTTTATCATGTTGAATGAAGAGCATGACATGCATTCTAACTGATTGAGCTTTAACTATGACCTTTTGGATTTAAATATTTGAATTTAATGAAGGAAAGGCCATTGCTTGCTTTTTGAGCCATAACTTTTGATCTATGTATAATTTGATGTTGAAGTAAAAATAAAAGTTGTAGAGGAATTCATGTTCCATCTTGAAATATTCATTTTAAGTTCTAAATGTTTGTACAGTAAAATTTATTGAGATCCAAAGTTTATTATATGTTCATTCATGCTCTGCAAGTAACCCAAGAATGGTAATAGAGTTGTTCTTGATGGTATTTTGACATTTTGAGATGAGATAAATATTAGAGAGTTTTGTAAACTCCATGAGAAACATATATGTGCATTATGAAGGTTTGATAAATGATATTAAGTATGATCAAAGGCTAAGAAAGTGATTGCGTGTTCATTCAAGGTGGTTGTGTGTACAAAATGTTATTTGAGTGAATTGAGCTATATTAAAAGGGTGATGTGATGGTTGTTATCACTTAAGGAGGACCTATAGATTTTTTGGCTTGGGTTTATGTATTTTAAAGTGTTATGTTCTTAGTTTTCTCATATAAGTGGTAAAGAGGTGAATGGGTCTTCATAGGACCTAAAATGTGACTTAGGCCTATTTCATAGAGGGTTGTGCTTAAATATGACCCATGTTAGATGACTTAAGGGTGAAGGAATGTGTTGCAGATGATAAGGAAATTTTTGAACATAATAATCATGTGGAATATATAAAAGATGAAACCAAATGTGATGGTTTCTAGGCTTATTAAATAGACTAGAGAGACTTGAGAGAAGAGATGTGTGTGAGAGTTGTTGAGCAAAAGAAAGGTGCTCTTGTAGATTTGAATATTAAGGATGAGAGAAGGATAGATTATGTATATGTGAGCTTGGTGGTTGAATTGAGAGGCATATCAGAGTTTGGATTATGTGTATGACCATTTGGTCATGTTGTTGAGGTTGTGATATAGTTGTTAATGAGAAGTGTCGAGTGATCCAAAATGTGGTTTTGGATGTTTATAACTGTGTGAAGAATTGAAGGGGGTTAATATAAATTTAATATCTATCATATTAGTAGGAAATAAATGTTTAAGAGATATTCATTTCATAGGTGTTGAGAGGGTGCTCAACATCTAAGTCATTAAGACTTGATCATCTTAGGGGTAGGTGCTCCTTATCAAATAGGCATTTTATTAAAGCCGATCAGAAGGAATTGATCAACTAGTGGTCAAAAAGACTTGATTAATCGATGGTCAACAAGACTTAATCATCCTATGGGTAGATATTTTTTTTGAAATAGGTATTTCACTAAATTTTGTTAATAAAGACTTGATCAGTCTCATGTTTGTGATCATATTATAGGACAAGTAGTCCATGTGTTTATAGGCTTGAGAGTGGAATTTATTCCCCAAGAGGGTTTCCCACATAGATCTTGTGTTATGTGTATGATCTTGCATTATCTATCGTTCATTGTTATGGATGACTTGTATATTTTATGAATGATTATGGTAATTTAATAAGGGTTTGAAAGGATTAGAATTGAAATTGAAATATCTTGCATCACTAATTCACCCCCTTTCAATGATTGTATCTCTAACAAAAGATTTTATCCAAAATTAAATTTTGTATATTCCAAATAAATTGAACTATTTCAAACCATTTGGGCATAGATCATTTCAATTAAATTGAGCTATTTTAAATAATTTGGACATATACCCACTAAAGTGAAGTGGAGAATATTTTTTCCATAAATATGTTTTCTATAATCCAAATAAATTGGATTATTTAAAACCATTTGGACACATATAATTTTGAATAGATTGGTCTATTTTAAACATGTGGCACCCTTTTAGGCCTTTAGAATAATCATTGATCCTTTGATGTAGCTTCCATTATTGAGACATTTGGTAACATTTGACTGTCCAAATTATGGATGAAATAAAAAGTAATTAGTTCATCTACTAATAGAATCTCATTTGATGTTTCCCATGGTTTCTTAGTCATAAATAATGTGTGAGTTTTAATGGATAACCATTAAATTTTGGAACCAAGAAAACATAGGGACCACAAATACATTATCATCAAGTTGTTATGGTTTTCATGAGTTTAAGGTAACTTTGCATTGAAAAAAAATTTAATGAGAGAGACTTGAGAATTGTTTATTGTTCATTGGGAAGGTCTTCATGAGTAGGTGTTAATATAATAATGGATCAACTTGGAAAATTTAAAGATATATTGATGGAGTATCCACTTGCAAGGGGATTAGATTTGAAACATAGACCTAATTAAAAGACATTCAAGGTATCTCTAACTATAAATCAAATTACACTTAACAAGATCAAAGTATTAATAAATTAAAATAAATAAATTTGAAATAAATTGAACTACATTTGAAAAAAAATAGAATTGATCTATATGAAATTGATGATAATGTTTATTACTATAATTATAGTTTATAACCAATAAATACACTTGAAAGAATCATATGGTGAAGTTACATCCTTCTAAATAATGGTTCACAACTGCTTGCATGGATTTTTTGCTTTCTCCCAAGAATGTGATGATAGACGTCATTTTGATTCTCCAATCCTTTTCATCTTTTTTTACTTCAATTTCTAGTATATCTTCTTGATGTATCATAAATCATTCTTAATTTTTTAATTTTAACACAATTTTGAGAATTACAATCAATGACACCATGTTGGTAATTAAAAAATCATCTCTAAAGGTCCCTTTAAAATAAATTCATCCAATTTATTTATGTTCATATTGAAAGGCTTATAATATCTTTCCTCCCAAACAAACATGAAATTTAAGCTTGTGTAACCCATGGATTGAATGAGTAGCCTCAAATAATTGTCCTCTATCATTGACCAAATGCCAACATGAGAAAAAGATTGCAGTGCCACCTTCGAAATTTGTTTGGAATGATCTCAAATGTATTATGGCATATTTTTTATTTTATAGTCTTATTTTTTTCTCTATAATTCAGTTTCACATCTTTTGTTTTGTGCACAAAAAATAATAAGTCATCCAGCCCAAAAATTAATAATTTTTTAGAAGTCAGTTTTAGCTACTCGTTTGAAATGTCTGCAATTTATTAAAAAATAAATCAATCATTTATTAACGATATTATATTATAAGAAATATAAAATGAAAATTTTCTAAAAAAATGTTTTACATGTTACTGTTTCTATCGCTAATTCACTTTCTACATTCAAAAGATGAATAAAGAAACTAAGGAAATGGACAAGGCTAGAAGTACCTGGATATAGACTGCGAACCGTAATCCAGACGCTTGTGAGCACCCCTCTTTGGCTGTGGAGGAATGACACCTGCAAAGAAAAGGAACTTGGACAAGAAAATGTTAGATGGATAGGCAGTGGGTTGCCAAGCGAAAGCTTGTTCCCGGAAGTGTGAAAACTTCCTCAAGGGAGGTCAACCCACTGATAACAGACAGATAAAAGACCAAGAAAATACAGAATGCCAGAATACAGAAGTGATAAACAGATTAGAAAGGAAAGAAAAAACAAATGATTACCTGAAAGGAGCTGTCGGGCTGATGACAGTCACCGAGGTCAGAAATGTTGCCGGCGTCGGTTATCTGGTCTGCCGACGTCGGTTATCCTACCGACGTCGGTTGGGGAAGCGACCGGCGTCGGTCGGGGTTGTGGCCTATGGTCGGGTCTGGTTTGGTTTCTGGATTGTGGACGGGTCTGGTTTGTGAACAGGGTCGAGACAGAGTTCGGGGACGAATTTGGATGGACTGGGGAATGGTCTGGTTCTGATTAGGTGCCCTGTATAGGGTCTTTGTTGGCAGGGGGATGAGGAAGTTGTCTGGGATTGTATAGAAAGGGGGACAATGTGAGATGAAGATGGATAGAGGACAGGGCTTGAGAAGGCTTTTCAGCCTCTCAGGGGGAAGGACAGAGGGAGTAGGAGACAACAGATATGCCAGATAACTAAAAACTTAAACAAAAGAATGAAATAACAGACTCTGCTTACCTTTTAGCTTGCTGAATGAAGAGTGGGAGAACTATTGTTGAGACCACAGAAGACTTTGCAAGAGGAAATCTCTGATCAAGAGTCTTTGTACCTATTGCTGCTATTGCACGAGGTCCAGATGGAGAGGAGATGAATGCCAAAATGCCAAGAGAATTCAGTTTGTGAGCTCAAGGGTCCAGGGGCTGCAACGGATGCAGAAAAGGGGTCTTGAAGGCTACCGATGCCGGCAGTTTCACCGATGTCGGCCGAAGGGTCACCGACGTCGACAGTGGCAGAATGGGGACAGAAACTAAAAATAGCCTCTGCCCATTCTTACACGCCGCCGGGCGAGGGATTGTGGGAAGAACGGTCATGAGGATGCTTAAATGGGCATGGGAGGAAGATAATGAGAAGATTTGGCATAATAAAGGCTAAGAGGAAGGTGGAGGGATTCAAGGGAGGATCCAAGGTGGCAAGGGTGAGGTGGAAAGGGGGCCACTTAATTAAAATATTTAAGTTATTTTAATCAAATGAATGGAGAGGACTAAGGCCAAGGGTTAGGATATGGGTTTGAGGCGGACAAGGGGGAGAACCAAGGTGCAGACACATTTGCGGTGTCTACATTTGCCCCTTTTTGTCTTGTTGGTTGTTCTTGACGAACTGCAAGACAAAAACAGGAGTTGGTTGCCCCAGGAAAAGGATGAGGTATTCCCCCCTCAAAGTGATAGTCGAGAGAAGGGAACCGAAGATCGAGTGTCGATTTGATAGAGAAATGGATAGAAGAGAGTGAGCGAAAATGTTGCAATAGTCGTGATTGCGCGTAGTCCACTTCACAGGAGGGTCGGGTCAAATTGTCGCATGTCGAGGGTCAAGGAGTGCCAAAATTGAAGTAACTGGGCCCCAGCATTTAGTCATCTGCTGATCAGGTTACTCAATCGATGCTGAAGCTCCAAATGGTCATCGTGTTCCAGGTATCCCAGGCTCAGGAAGTGCTCCCAGAGACACGAAAAAGCCACAAGTAGTAAGGATCAACTGGCTTGCGATCCTACACTTGCGAAGGGTCAAAAATAGTCTGCAGATAATTTTGCTAACCAGCTGTGAGGTAGCACACACGCAAAAACAACCAAGGCAACATTGGCTTGGAAGTAGTCAAAGGTCGAAGAAGATACGCATGATCTCCAATGGTCATTGGTCAAGGGGATGGATGGACGAAAGGATGTGGCCGAGCTAACCTCAGAAAATGTCATGTGATCTGAGTGCTGCCTACATAGCCCTTGTGTGAAGGGCCTCAGGCCAATGTAGTTCTCCCTAAAAGGGAGGAAGGGTCAGAGAGATTGATTGGTCTTGGTCAAAGTTGATGGAGTTGGTCGTGATCAAAGTCACAGAAGAGAAGGTTTGTCCATCAAAGAGACGAACAAATGGGGGTGGTCGAGCTAACCTCAAAGGATGTGGTATCTGAGTGCTGCCTACATAGCCCTGGTCATAGGGCCTCAGACCAATGCAGTTCAAACAAAAGGTCTGATTGATCAATGATTGGATGTGGTGAAGTGTCAAAACAATGAGGGTAAGATGATCCTATAGATGTCATATTGGTCGAGAGGCTTTCATCCCTAGCAAGTTTCCATAGTCATGATGGATGTATGCTAAAAATGAATGGAAGTCTATTTATGCTCCAGCAAGTATTGGTTTATGCTTAACATAAATTGGGTTTGGTCGGTAGTTTCCATGTGTATTGGTGTCCATAGAAACTATGTGAAATGGACTAGGATGATGTCAGCTGAAAATGATGAAAATGGCTTGGTTAAAGATCAGTCGACAATTGATGTGGTTAAAATGTGACCAAAGTGTAGAGAAAAGATGAAAGGCAAATCGCTCTTTCATTGACAAGGACCAGAAAGGAAGCATAGATAGGGGTTATTAGAACCAAAGCCCCGTCCATGCATTACGTCGTTGACCAGTGTGGTGTTAGAATGGTAATCGAATCACTTTGACATTAAAGTGAGCTCAAAGTCCCCTGAGCAGGTGATAGGAGGTGGATAGGGTAACCCAGTTTAAGAGCAAGAATAACCTTGCCCCTTTTTATAGGAGACCCTGAGACAACTACAAGCCAAGTCCATGACCCATTTTTTTTTTTTTTTTTTTTTTTTTGGGGTGCAGGCTGATCGATGCAGGAAGCCTACATAGAGATGTCTTTTAATTTAGTGGTCATGTTGCGAAGCTAATCAATGCGGGAAGCTTCTAAGAAAGGTTGTTGTTTGTAGCAAGATTTAGTCATAGCCATCCTTCGAGGGAGTGGTCTATATTTTTGCTTTATAATGTTTGAATAGCTGTCCTTCGAGGGATTAGTCTATTAGCTCTAGCAATGATAGTACAACTGTCCTTCGAGGGATTAGTCTGTCTTTTTGAATTTGATTTTGTGACCTTGGATATGTTTTGACATCTTGATTTTGATTTTTTTTTTTTTGAGTCATGGACAAGACTGTAGAAGTTCAAGGACTCCCTTTTATTAGGACAAAGCATCCATGTGTCATAAAAGGGTTGTAGAGGACTTGTTAAAGGGGAATAGGGTTGAAAGGAATGAGGATTAAGAGGATAAGGATTGCTCAAGGGACGAGCTCAAGTTACGTGTCAAGTAGATGAGTACTCGACTAACAGAAGAATGGTCGAAGATGCAACGCATTAAGAGGCTCAGGTTCTGGCCGTCCGTCGAGGGAGGACAGATGATAAGTCCCTGACCCATACTTGTGTGTGATGATAAAAGGTCCAAGCCAATTGGGGGCAAATTTGCCTTGTTTACTTCGCTCCATATTGGTCACGTGTTGATTCTCTTTGAGGACGAGGTCTCCAATGTTGAAATCTCGTTCTCACAGATTTTTGTCATAAGCTCGCTTTATGCGACTTTGGTAGACATGGAGATGATTGAGGGCAGCAAGACGGCGCTCGTCAAGTAACTCAAGTTGAGCTAAGCGATCTTGACGAAAGTTGTCATTGGAGAGAATGTCATGTAGGGAGATGTGGAGAGACGGGATCTGTACTTTGAGAGGTAAGATAGCCTCTGTTCCATACATGAGGGAGAAGGGAGTAGCACCCATAGAGGTTTGGATGCTAGTGCGGTAGGCCCACAAAGTGAAGGGAATATGAATGTGCCAATCCCTTCCTGTATCGTTGACCACCTTCATGAGAATTTTAGTCAGAATTTTGTTGGAAGCCTCAGCCTGCCCATTTGCTTGTGGGTAGTAAGGCGAAGAAAAGCTGAGTTTGATGCCAAATGAGTCGCATAGTTTTTGGACAATCTTATTTTTGAATGATTTGCCATTGTTGGTGATGATTTTTTGAGGGACACTGAAACGATAGATGATGTGGCTGCTAATGAAGTCAACAATTTTGTCGGCTTTTGTGGAGACAAGAGGAATGGCTTCCACCCACTTGGTGAAATACTCAGTGGCAGTGATGATGGACTGATGACGAAGGGACGAGTGAGGGTTGATCTCACCGATGAGATCCAAGCCCCACTGAGAGAAAGGCCAAAAATCCTGAGCGACTTGCAAGGCGTGGCTGGGGAGATGAAGCAGGTTAGAGTGTTGCTGACACTTGATGCAATGTCGAACATAGTCACTACAGTCTTGATGAAGGGTGGGCCAATAATAACCCAGGCAAAGGATGCGCTTGGCAACCAAGTTTCCACTGAAGTGTCCACCACAAATCTTGTTGTGGACTTGCTTTATGGCTTGAAAAGCTTCAGTGGAGGTTAGACAGCGAAGGAGGAGGCCGTCGAAGCCTCGCTTATAGAGAAGACCTCCTAGCATGGTATAGCGAGCTATGTGCTTGATGAAAGCTCATCGCACATTGCTAGAGAGGTTGGGAGGAGTGACAGAAAGAGACAAGTAGTCCACAAGTTGCTTATACCAGTCACCTCGTGGGCTAGGATTGATAGTGTTGATATGGTTGATGTGAGGAGAGATGTATGAAGGTAAAGGTACGCGATGCACTGTGACAAAAAGGCGAGATGACGATGATGAAGACGGGATATGTGAAGCAAGAGAAGCCATGGTGTCGACAAACTTGTTCGTAGAGCGTGGAACAGTCCGCAAGAGGTAATGGTCGAAAGATGTCAAAAGAAGGTCAGCACGATTTTTATACCTCTGTAAAACTTCATTTTTACAGAGATATGAACCGTTAACTTGATTGATGATGTGCTGTGAGTCGTTGAAGATGTTGATAGACTTGATGTGGAGGGAAAGGGCAGTTTGAAGTCCCAAAATTAAGGCCTCGTATTCAGCCATATTATTGGTACAATCAAAGTCAAGCTTAAAAGATAGAGGCATGGGCTCCCCTTCGAGTGGGATGAGGATGATCCCCGCACCCCCACCGAGTTGACATTTGGAGCCATCAAAGAACATGGTCATTTGGTAGACGGTGTCATCGGTGGAAAGTGTGGCGATAGACTCGTCAAGGAACTCAAACTGTGAAGGTTGGTTGTCGGGAAGAGGGGCATCTGCCAGTTGGTCAGCGATGGTTTGCCCCTTGACAGACTTCTGCTGGATGAATTTGAGGTCAAACTCAGCAAGCAGCATGAGCCACCGAGCCACATGTTGATTATGATATGGCTTGGAGTGCATGTACTTGAGAGGGTCGGTGTGAGTGACAACAAAGGTTTTGTGGTTGAGAAGATAGTGGCGGAGCTTGGTGGCGGAAAAGACTAATGCCAAATAGAGTTTCTCAGTATGAGTATACCGAGTTTCATAGTCGACCAGTGTTCGGTTGACGTAGTAAACCGCTTGCTCATGATGATGCTCGTCTCGGTGTGCGATCATGGCACCTAACGAATGGTTGGTAGCAGAGATATAAAGGTAGAAGGGTTGGTCGTCTTTAGGTGGAATGAGGACTGGTGGAGAGACCAGATAGCTTTTGAGGGCTTCAAAAGCCTCTTGACAGTCCTCATCCCATTTAAAGGAGACGTCCTTCTTAAGGAGGTGATGAAAAGGTTGGCAGCGGTCTGAAAGCTGTGAGATGAAATGGCAAATGGATTGGAGCTTCCCTTATAGACTGCGAAGCTGCTTGAGATTGGTTGGGGGTGGCATTTCAAGGATAGCGCAGATCTTGGTGGGATCTATCTCGATACCATGGAAGGAAACAATGAAGCTGAGAAGCTTGCCTGAGAGGACCCCAAAGACACACTTCTTGGGGTTAAGGCAGACATTGTATTGCAGAAGGTGAGAGAAGATGATTGTGAGAATGGTCAAGTGGTCGCGACGAAGTTTGGACTTGCCGAGAAGGTCATCCACATAGTCCTCCATGATTTTGTGGAGGAGATCATGAAAAATGTAGGTCATGGCGTGCTGATATGTGGCACCAACATTTTTCAAGCCAAAAAGCATGACTCGATAGCAGAAAGTCCCCCATGGGGTGATAAAGGTAGTCTTGTGCTGATCTTTCGGTGCGATCAGGATTTGATTGTATCCTGAAAACCCGTCCATGAGAGATAGCATTTCATGGCCGGCCATGAGATCAACAAGTTGGTCAATGTTAGGAAGAGGGAAGTCATCTTTGGGATAGGCTAGGTTAAGGTCGTGATAGTCTGTGCAGATCCGAATCCCCCCAGTTGCTTTAGTAACTGGGACGATGTTAGAGACCCACTGTCGATAATCGATGGGTTGGATGAAGGAGACAGAAAGAAGGTGCTGAAGCTCCTCTTTGATAAGGAGTGCAACACGAGGATGCATCTTTCAAAGCTTTTGCCTAACAGGCTTAGCCTCTGGTTTGGTGACAATGTTATGGGTAGCAATGGTGGGGTCGATGCCAGGCATGTCGCTGTAAGTCCAGGCAAAGGCCTTGCTATGGTTGGAAAGGAACTGGGCATAGTCAAGCTGCTCCTGAGCGTCTAAAGATTGGCCAATCTTTAAGACGTGAGGAACATCAGAAGAAGAAGGGAGGTTGATGTCAATGGTGGATTCATTTAACATAACTTGGGTCTCGGAAGGGAGGAAACGCTGGATGAAAGAGTCATCGGCACCCATGTAGGAAAGGATGGCGTCATCGTCAACGTAGTGGACAGTGTGAATGGTTGCCGACTCATTCTCTACCATGCTAGGAAAAATGAGAGGGAGAGACCTGGACACCCCATTGAGCTGATAGGTCAGGGGTTCCAGGCGAATGGTGTTTATGGAAAAAAAAGTAGGAGGGATGGAAACCACTGACTCTGTAGGTGATGAAGGAGAGATGGGTGAGTTTGGAGGAGATTGGTCAATGGTTGGCTCGAGACAAAGGTCGAAAGGAGCCTGAGTGGGGTCATGATATCCCAGGCCATACCGTTTCTTGGTATCGTGATCATTGAGCGGCTCGATGGGCTGATGGGAGCCCTGCTCATAACGTCCGAAACTGAAACCCTTCCATGCACACCTGTGAAGGTAAGTGTGTGCAAAGGCGGGGTTGCCAAGAAATGAGAAATCAGATGTGAAAGGTTGGGGTGAAGAGAGGGAATTGCCATTGGTAGGAGCTTGATTGAGCCCCCCATAGACAAAGTTGGTTCGGAAGTGAGGAGGACCATAAGGCACGACCGTCCTGATTTGATGGTCATAATTGGGACTGAGGTGAAGGCGTCCATACTCTTGCAGAGTTTGGAACATGTCTAGGGTCAACAAGTGATATTCCCCAAGTGATAGTCGTTGAAAGATGTCTTCCATGGGGTCTTTGGTCGGTGCTTGAAGAGGAGGGGTGAGGGAGATCGCCGATTGCGAACTGGTCGAAGCTTCCACAGATGGGGGCGGTGCCGGAGTTGACAGCTTGATGGGAATGAGAACATCGTTGGGATGGTAGGTTGTGTTGCAAGTCTTGAAGGGTGAAGGGTCAGCGAGAATGGTGTGGACTTGCCTATCATGCTCAAACTTCACACAACGGTGCAGGGTGGAGGGTATACAGGCCATGGCACGGATCCAAGGTCAGCCCAGTAGAAGGTTGTATTGAAACTCTCCTTTGATGATATAGAAGAGCTCCGAGACTATACGTGGACCAACGCGAATGTGAAGGATGACTGTGCCAATGGTCGTGGTGGTGGTATCATTGAAAGAGCGTAAGATCGCGTCAGTTTTGGAGACGTAATTCTTGGGAAGAGCCAGCTGATCAAAGGCATGGGTAGAGATAATGTTGATGCTAGCACCGCCATCGATCATAACGCGTTTAATGTGTGTCCGATCAACATAGGTAGTGATGAAGAGGGCAGTGTCCTGATCTTCCGTGTTAGGTGTGGGAATCTCAGAATCGCTGAATGTGATGGAGGCGACAGGAGATAAAGAATGGACGAGGGCAGCGAGTGGTTGGGGGTCCTCAGGATGGACCTCTGCTACCTGCAAGGCTTGGATGAGGGCTTGTCGGTGCTGAGGCGAGGTTTGGATAAGGTCATAAAGAGACATCTTTAAAGGTGTCTGGTGAAGCTGCTTCAGCATGGAGTCATGAATTGGCCCAGAAGAGGAAGACGAGGAAGGCTAGGATGCGCCAAGGATAGAAATTTTAGGCTTAGACGCAAGAGGTAGCTTGACGAAGGGATAGGTCCAAGGAATGGCAGCTTTTTCTTTTGCCTTATCCTTTTGCGACCTAGTGGTTATACGAATAGCACTGATTTTGAAAATAGGAGGTGAAGAAGGGGTCATGTTTTGCTGGTGAGATGTTGACGTGGTTGAAGAGGTTGGATGGGAAGGAGTCAGGGTCTGGTCAAGAGTGTCCTCAAGGAGAAGAGTGTCTTTCTCCATATGGCGGCAGATGACGGCCTTGAGGGCACAGTAAGTCTCGGTATCGTGTCCTGGCGTACGATGATATAAGCAAATTTTCGTGTCATCGAACCAGGAGGGCTTGGACCCGAGAGGTTGGAAAGGTCGGATGGGTGGAAGGGTTATGTTGGAGGTTTGCAGATGTCGGCACAATATCAACGAGTATGAGCCCACTAAAGGGTCCGTGCTAGTTGATATGCGCGAGGTTGGTGAATTTTGCTTAGGCGAGGCTGGAAGAGGTTTCCGTACCACCTTATGGGTTGATGGTGCAGTGACAGATGGAGACGGCTCTTTCTTGGTGATTGGTACTGCCTTTTTGGGAGAGGGACAGCTGGAGGTAGGTAGAGGAAGCAAAGGAGGCAACGAGTTTTGATTGGAGGCCGGAGTGGGAAGGATGCTAGCCAAGGTCGAAGGATGGGGGCCCAAAATGGATGGCAATGGTGATGGGGAAGGAGGCGTTTGCTTCTGTGGTCTGGCAGTCTTCTTTGACTTGGTTGGAAGACTACTACTGGTCGAGGTCTAGTCTAGGTCCACCTTCACTTGCAGGTGAGTGAGGGTGGAGACAGGATGAACGCCAATTGATTTGATGGGCTTAGACGAGATAGATGCAGGTTTTGGTTTTGACGGGTTTGGTCGAGGTTTGAGAGTCTGGTCTTTGTCAAGAGTCTGATGAGATTCTGCCTTGGGAGGATTAGCAGCATGTGATGAGAGGGTGCGGGTATGTTGAAGGGCTTTAAGATGCTCCCACAACACCTAAGGCGTCACTTTCCTCGAAGGGAGAAGTTTGATTTTCTCCACTAACCAAGAAAATGGCTGAGAAGGAGATGTTGATGGTTGCGAGGTTGAAGATGAGATGGGTGTAGTGGTCTTAGATGCATGGTATGGTGAAGGCAAGACATATTTAGATGAAGATGAAGGGGAGACAGGTTCTTCCCCGGGTGGAGAAGAAATTGGGGAGCGAGGCTCCTCCAGCGGGTAAAGGGCAGGGATGATGGTGCCCTCCACTTGCGGCTGAGGAGTAGGAAGGGTCGGGTCCTCCATAGGCAGTAGAAAGGAGGATGGTGAGACCGGTGGTGCTGGTAAAGCCGAGGCATCCTCCAAGATGAGAGAGGTCGATAGAGAACTAGCCAGGGAAAGAGGTTCGTCCACATGTGACGGACTGATTGATGGCCTAACCTCTTGAGGTTGATTGGGGATGAAGGGAGAGACCGTATTGACTGTTCGAATGTTGTGCTCATGATTGTCGTCAATTAAGGTCTGGACATTGTTTTGAGTTGACGGATGATTGGGAAAAGGTTGTTTGAAGATGTTAATGGCCTGATTAGGAGGTGCATTTGGATTGTCTAAGATGAGATCCCCCTTTTCAAGCATATCTTTGATTATGTTCTTAAAAGTTTTGCAGTTTTCCATGTCATGGCCCTTAACACGGTGGAAGCTACAAAAGTCTTGCTCCCTATACCATGCAGGGATGGCACGTGAGGGATCGAATTGTGGAGGAGGTCAGGCTTGAGGGAGATTGAGGGCCCCCTGTTTAACAAGCTTTTCCAGCACAGACGCGTATGATTCTTCGAGAGGAGTATATCGTCATTGTACGTATCTTTGCTGGAATTGGCAAGTGGCGCTTTGAGATGTGGATGGCTCAGGCTGATTGGTCGAAGAAGATGAAGGTCTAACAACCACAGCATTAGATGAAGCTTTGGATTTAGAATTGGATGATGATGGCTTAGCAGAAGAAGAGTCATTGGTCTTAGAGCTGGGATTCTTACTCCGCAACTTGACTTTATTCTCCTCAATGGCACGCAACTCAAGTTTGCGAGCCATTGTGAAGGCCTCGTCAAAAGTGCAGAAGGTTTGAACCCTCAGGGTGGAATAAATATGTCCGGCACAGGCTTGGGAAAAGAGTTCAATAAGCTCGGCCTAGGGTAAGGAAAAGGAGAGTTGATTGATGAGGCCTCTCCATCGAGCAACGAAGTCGGCTATGGACTTGTCCTCGAATTGCCAGATAGAATAGAGGTCCGTGATCGAGACCTTCTTGGTTATGTTGATGGAAAAGTGATCGAGGAAGAGCTGGGCCAATTGTGTGAATGAGAAGAGAGAATGGTTGGGAAGGGAGTTGTACCAGTCGAGCGCAACACCCGAGAGAGACATAAGAAACGTGCGTAAGAGCAACGCATCGTCATGGGCAATGAGGTAACAGGCATGTCTGAATGCCCGCAAGTGTTGTTGTGGGTCTTCCTTGCTTTGAAAGCGAGAAAACTTTGGAAGCTCCCACTGGCTAGGATATGGTCTGATTGGGATAGAAGGATGAATGGGCTCATTGCAGATCTACTCGTATGAGAGAGCGTTGCGCGAGTCAAAAATAGAGGTCTCTAGATTGGTTATCTTGTCCATCAGCATTTTGATGATGTCTGCCGATGGATTGATGGGTGGCGCGCCCCCTAAGTTGCAAGGCGCTTGGAAGAGGCTAGGGGAGCCATATGACGTAGTCGGTTGTCCCTGTAAAGGTGCAACATAGGGGTAACTAGTCGTAGGGATAGATGAAGAGGCTAAAGGTGGTTGGGTAGAAGGCATAGCTAAGCCCGATGTTGCCATGAGAGGTTGGATTGTGGTAACAGGGGCTAAGGGGTAGGAAGCCACCCTGGTGTTGATAGGGGCCAGGGTAGGCGGAATAGAGACGACAAGGTTTTGAAAAGGAGTGGATAGTAGTTGAGCGGGTTGAGGTTGACAGGGGGCCAGAACCCCGGTGGAAGTGGGCCCAAAGATAGAGGGAGAGGCCACACCTAGAGGATTGGTCAAAGTCTGGTCAGCGGTCGAAGTGATGGCTCGAGTGTCCAAAGGTTGAACTACGGATGCCGTCGATACTACCGTAGTCGTGACAAGAGAGGTTGGCATTCCGTAGATTGGATTGCCCAAGGAGTCTCGCATTTGGCTATGCGTGAGATAGTGTTGCAAGGCCTTGACGTTGAGGTCCAAGAATCGTTCGAAATCTTGGTCCCCTTCTTGGACAATAGGAGTCTGCGGCGGGGTTGGACGGGTAGGAGTTCTTTCGGTCTCCGAGTTGAACTCCATTGTAGGCCTGGTCAGGGACGGGGTAGACGGAAGTGGTTGACGGCTAGCATGGTTGACAAGAGCCTTGGCTTGGCTACAAGTCAAAACCATGCAAGGCAAAGAAGGTTCAGGTTTCAGGAACTGTGTTGTTCAGTTTCAGAAAACTAGGATGGAGTCTTTGACAGAGAAGGGACAGGTCTTATGCTACTGGTTTTAAAAAAAAAGGACAGTGACAGAGACCGACGTCGGTTGGAAAACCGATGTCAGTAAGAAATATGGTCGACGTCGATCAGATAACTGATGCCGGTAATAGGGGAAAGTCGACGTCAGTGAAAGAACCGATGCCGGTGACTGTGTTTTCCAGAGAACCAAAAGATTTGAAGATTCTTGGAAAAACAATGAAGAAAGCGTCCTCACTCACTCAAACAAACAGATGAGAAGAGGAAAACAGAGAGAGATAGACAAGCCTAAGCGATAAATCCTAGGAATTAACTTTAGAAACTGTGGCTTATGCCTTAGATGAATGTTTGGGGAGATTGGCTGTCAAGAAGGTCCTAGAAGAAGCAGTCTAGAGCTGGTTTTGTGTCTTGTTTTAGGTGCTCAAAAATCTATGTTAGGGTCTGGTACATGGCCTGGTGCTAAGGAACAAGCTCCCCTCACTTCACGACTCTAGTGGTTAGCTGGTCTCACTTAGCCAAGATATACCTCGCCTAGAGTTTATCCTCCGCCAGAGAACGGAGTGGGCTTCCCCCTTGGTGATGAAATCCAAGTAGGGTCACCGGGACGGGTATGGTATCCACTGGGGGATGAAATCCCAGTCGGGCCTTGTCTCAAGTAAGTTTTATGTTCGTTTTAGTGCATGTGGTTTGGTAGTGTAACATCAAGTGTCTACGATTTATTCAATATGCGTTTAAGTTACTAGATGTGGACTAAGAAGATGCAAGCACAAGCAGAAATGAATGCAAAGTGTTTTAATGCCCAAGTCAAAATGTGATGTTTGTTATGAAGACAAGTTTGAAAAAGGGTTGAGAGTATGACATTGGACTAGTCTAGAATGTGCAAGAAAGAAAAGAAAGATTCTTTTTAAATTCCTACTTATAGTGTCATTGAGAAGAAAAGAAGGAGGAGAAAAGGTAAGAACCTAATGCTCCTGAATGAATGAAGAAGAAAAGGAACTCAGGAGGAACCTAGGGTCCCACCGGGCGTGCCAGAATGTTTCTATCGCTAATTCGCTTTCTACATTCAAAAGATGA
Organism: Torreya grandis; assembly: GCA_037957365.1. Taxonomy (NCBI): domain Eukaryota; kingdom Viridiplantae; phylum Streptophyta; class Pinopsida; order Cupressales; family Taxaceae; genus Torreya; species Torreya grandis. The sequence continues at coordinate 447,564 of JARHVA010007774.1, forward strand.
ATAAAGAAACTAAGGAAATGGACAAGGCTAGAAGTACCTGGATATAGACTGCGCACCGTAATCCAGACGCTTGTGAGCACCCCTCTTTGGCTGTGGAGGAATGACACCTGCAAAGAAAAGGAACTTGGACAAGAAAATGTTAGATGGATAGGCAGTGGGTTGCCAAGCGAAAGCTTGTTCTCAGAAGTGTGAAAACTTCCTCAAGGGAGGTCAACCCACTGATAACAGACAGATAAAAGACCAAGCAAATACAGAATGCCAGAATACAGAAGTGATAAACAGATTAGAAAGGAAAGAAAAAACAAATGATTACCTGAAAGGAGCTGTCGGGCTGATGACAGTTGTCGAGGTCGGAAATGTTGCCGGCATCGGTTATCTGGTCTGCCGACGTCGGTTGGGGAAGCGACCGGCGTCGGTCGGGGTTATGGCCTGTGGTCGGGTCTGGTTTGGTTTCTGGACTGTGGACGGGCCCAATTTGTGAACAAGGTTGAGACAGAGTTCGGGGACGAATTTGGATGGACTAGGGAATGGTCTGGTTCTGATTAGGTGCCCTGTATAGGGTCTTTGTTGGCAGGGGGATGAGGAAGTTGTCTGGGATTGTATAGAAAGGGGGACAGGGTGAGATGAAGATGGACAGAGGACAGGGCTTGAGAAGGCTTTTTAGCCTCTCAGAGGGAAGGACAGAGGGAGTAGGAGACAGCAGATATGCCAGATAACTGAAAACTTAAACAAAAGAATGAAATAACGGACTCTGCTTACCTTTTAGCTTGCCGAATGAAGAGTGGGAGCACTGTTGTTGAGACCACAGAAGACTTTGCAAGAGGAAATCTCTGATCAAGAGTCTTTGCACCTATTGCTGCTATTACACGAGGTCCAGATGGAGAGGAGACGAATGCCAAAACGCCAAGAGAATTCAGTTTGCAAGCTCAAGGGTCCAGGGGCTGCAACGGATGCAAAAAAGGGGTCTTGAAGACTGCCGATGCCGGCAGTTTCGCCGACGTCGGCCGAAGTGTCGCCGACGTCGGCAGTGGCAAAATGGGGACAGAGACTAAAAATAGCCTCTGCCCATTCTTACATGCCGCTAGGCTAGGGATTGTGGGAAGAACGGTCATGAGGATGCTTAAATGGGCGTGGGAGGAAGATAATGAGAAGATTTGGCATAATAAAGGCTAAGAGGAAGGTGGAGGGATTCAAGGGAGGATCCAAGGTGGCAAGGGTGAGGTGGAAAGGGGGCCACTTAATTAAAATATTTAAGTTATTTTAATCAAATGAATGGAGAGGACTAAGGCCAAGGGTTAGGATATGGTTTTGAGGCGGACAAGGGGGAGAACCAAGGTGTAGACACATTTGCGGTGTCTACAGTTACTAGACTGGTCATTGATGTGATTTTGATTTATATTTCACATTGTAACATATAAACATAATGCATTTCATTTGATGCATTTTTTATTTGAATTTATTTAAATCTTATAAATATTCATATAAGCATATATAAAAATAAATGCATGCTCAGGCACTTGTAGCTATACTCATTATACATGGATGCCTCATTTTTATTGCCAGTTTTGTAACATACATATGCATATATATGTTTATATTTAATCCTTATAACTTGAAAATAAATTAATCATATTATGAAACAATCCAATTTTTTCATAACTCATTTCTCATAGATGTTGATAGGAATTTAACATTGATCAACCAACATCTATATTCTTATTGTAATAAAAATATCAGTTGTTCTTATGTATACCAATACATATTTATATTTTTATACAACCCATCATAGAAAACAAAATAGGATTTACTCATTCTAAGATAAAGTTCACTATCACTAATTTCAAATGAATATACACCTATCCAATAAGACAAATCAAATTAAAAACTATTTAAATCAATAGCAAAATAATTATTTCTAGCACAATATAATTTATTATTTTTCTATTGATATAGATCACATGGATACTTAAAAATAAGATTTATTATATTGAAGATATAGTATAACACATATTGTGTTATTTTAACTAGGTAAATTAAACATGTAAACAACATTTTAATGCATAAATACAACCATATTCAAGTTGACACAAAAATAAAATGAACCCACATTTCCAAATCTCAAGATGATACAAGTATATATTTAATTATCTTATATAATCTCTTGTCCATAAAGAAAAAATCAGTTATAATGTGCTTAAATAAATAAAGATAATCAATATATTCTAGTGTATGAAATTATATAATTAAACATTCATTAAAAGGGGTTTTCACCTTTTTTTGCATTTTTAAAAATTTGTATAGGTGTACTCTTTTGTTGAACATTTAGTTATTTATTATTTATAAGGTATTATATAATTTAGTAACTAAAAATTATCATCATCAATTGATTTAATATTTGTATTTAAAAATGTGTCTTGTTGTAGAGTTTTACCTTGTGTTATTTTCATGGAGGCACAAAGCTTTGTCATGGGTTGTTATGTTAGAGACACAATGTTGTAGAGTTATGTTGTGAACTATTTTATTTGAGACATAAACAAACAATAAAATATTTTGTCAGTATTATAAATAGTTGATAAATAAAAAATTATATAATTATAAAAATATGCATGATCTTATCTTACCTTCTTCAACTTACAGTATTTCATGTTCACTGATTTGTTTCTGTATTATTGTTGTCTTTTTACTTAAATTTAATGTAATTAATGTTACACACTAAAATATTTCTAAGATGTTAGGTTTAAAAAATAAAGCATACACATTTAAATATTATTAAAACGTTACATTTGAAAAATGAATCATGATTATTTAATAAATTAAAACTATTATGCACCTGGTACTGATCAAAATGGTTGTTCTTGTATTGGTTGCTATAAATTTTTCAATTTTTTTTGAAATTAAACATTAAAAATTATTTTGTTCTTCATTTTCTATGATATAAGATAAATTTCTTTACAATTTTGTATAAGCATGCATCAATCCAACTCCTATATATACCCATAACACTTCACATGTATTTGAATTATTGAAAATAGAGATAAGTCTCTCCCAAAAGAATTTGTCTATTTCATTTTAGAATGGCCTTCCTATTTTATGTGAACTAATCATTTGAAATGTTGGTATGTCTTTGTTGATGTCAACACCTTCATCTAATTTACTTTGTTGTGAATGGAGGATGAAATATTCAAGATGAAAATTAGTGGGATCTTGAGATAAATTGATACTTGTAATATGAGTCTAATTGAATCCATCACTATCTAGACCCCAAAGTATGACACCCATTTTTTGCATGCAATATAAATCACCAAAACATATAATCTTTAGAGAGTTCTGAATACCATAAGAATGTTCAAGTTTTTGAATGATGAATACATTGAAATCCCCACCCATAACTTTATCAACCAATGCATAAATAAATAGGAAAAGATGTTATTTCTTAAAAACTTCAATGAGATTCAAAAGATCAATAATTATCAAATCAACATTCACACCAACAATTAACATTTCACTAAAATATTTGAAAATGGATGGCCAAAGTCATGGGGGCCCATAATGGCAAATGAATATTTCTATATCTATCTCATAAATTTGACCTCCATCACTATGTATATGTTTTCTCAATATGCTTATTGAATCTGGAGATAATTCTTCCCAATTTGTTTATTTTTTGAAATTCCCTCATTTAGAACACAGAAATCATCAAACCGTTTGATAGAAATTGTATAATGTTCCATTACCTCTTCAATTGTGATTATTTTGTCTAATGGCAGTGTCAAATCATGGATGGTGAAATAATATACAAATTTTAATAATATGTTACTTTCCATCTTCACCTTTTTGCACCAAATATCCATGTTGTTGTACCCAAGGGTTTTCAAGAAAGAAATAGATCATTTTTCCAGTAGATCTACTAGTTCTATTTTTTGTTTGTCTAATAGCCCTTGAATGTTTTTAATTACTATTATACCAATTCTATTTAAATATTGTTTATTTAAACTACGTAATGTACCACTTTAAAACAAATCTAACGCCTTATCAAAATAATCTCAAATGAGTTGTTCTATAAAAAGAAGGCATTTTCTCTCCTGTAGTTGTTATGTTGAATAGTTCATTTGTGTGAACAAGTGTCTATCTTTTTCATGTATTTTTTTCCTATTTCAATATTTTTTGAACCTCTTAGTTGGATAAGGTCAGCTGTAGATCAAACTCTTTCTACAAATAAATCCTTATAAATTACTTCATTGGAATCATTATATTGGGTACATATTTTGTGTACAATATGAAATGGAGTACAAGTTTCTAGAAATCTTACCCTTCTAACATAGCATTTATTTCTTAATGATAGTGAATTGTATTCCTCCTCTAAAATAAATTTTTTTGTGTTGTAATTGTGTGTTGACCATTTGTAATGTTAAACCTTATAGTTTTTTCTCCATCATATCTTCTAGGAATTATTTTGATTTGATAATAAATTTAGGGTTATTTAGATCAAAAGAAATTAACAAAGCATAATTCATTGGAAGCTAATTATGTTTTATAAATGAATGAATTATAGAATTCAACCCTCTTTCATTAATATTTATTATTTCAATATTACCATCCCTTAATTCACATATCTCTACAAAAATATTCAAGGCATAATTGCTAGATGAAATATACCATGTAGAGATTTCACTGTGTGTCTAATTAGAAGTTTGTTTCAAGAAATGTGTATCAACCTTTTGGTTGATCTTATTTTTCTCCACTAGTGTGATCAATTATATAGCCTCTTTAAAATTGGCATACAAATATGTTTCCCTTGCTTATTTTGTTTTCATGAATGTTTTTTTTTCTATCATGATTGTAGGGTATCTTAAGCACATGTTTACATGGTGTGAAGTAGAAGAAGTTATTTCCCCTTGTTCATGTTTTTATTTCAACATATTTTTTTTCTAATGAGCAAATTATCTCTATTTATCAACCTAGACATTCAAAGGCTGTCATAACTATTCAAATGAAATCCAAATGTTTCACAAGAAGAAGAACAAATATTTTTTATCAGTTTCATTTTACTAGGTGTAAATTTATTTAAATTGGTTGTAGCATGATGGAGAATTAGCTCTTCTCTATTCTATACTTCTAGTTGAAATTGAAAGGAATATTCAAGTTCATCCTTATCATAGACAAGGGTTATTCTAATCCAAAAATATTCTATTCCTGATATAGTGCTAAATAAGTAAATATTTACATGCATATTTGATGGATTAAACAACTCAAAATACTAATAATCAAGAGGAATTTTATCACCACCATAAAATGGAAGATGGTGATGTGGATTTAATTTTAGTTTTGGTAGTTTAAATAGTACTATATTTAAATTATCTTGTAGTGAGGCCTTATTTTCCTTTTAAGTGTGGTAATTCCTTTCTTTCCCAAAGACATTCTACAAATAAATTGAAATGACTTAAATACTGATCTTTTGTAAAATGTAAGTTTCATAATGCATCAGTTAATGAAATTATCTATGATTAATTATATATCAACAAATATGAATTCTAAAATAAAATACAAAATACATATTAAATATTCATAATATATACACTAACTCACACTTAAACTAATAATGTATGACCAAAATGAAAATAAATTATATGTAGAAAGATGTAAAAATAATTCATATGGGATGGCCTAAAAGTTGAATATACATTTCTAACATATTAGGCACTAGCCAATATAAACTAATGGGCAATGGAATCCACATACATTTATTTTAAAAGATAAATATGAGGGGCAAGTATGTTTATAATATGTGTCAAAACACCCATCAACAGGTACCTTCAAAGTATCTGCTAGTTAACACCTTTAAAACATGCACAAGAGTGAATTTTTCCTATAAGGTACATCCTAGGAGATACCTTCAATTTAGAAATGAAGGTATTATAAGTGTATTTAATGTACCTTTAAGGAATCTCCTAGTAGACACCTTGAAGGGTGGTGTAATACATTTGAAAGGACATTGAATGTATCTCTCAGTAGATACCTTTAACATGAACTTGAGTAGAATTTTCCTTCACCTTGAAATCACTACTAGGTGATAATATGATAACTAGAAGGGACTTATAATACTTGGGAGAGCATGCATTGATGCTAACAATTTGTATATGAGAGTGTAAATTTTAGGTCCTATTGTGTACATGCACTTTCTACCTCAAAATAGTTTAACAATGCTCCTTATTACATGGTAGTAGTTTGTTTGCTTGCAGTTTAAAAAAGTTATTTTTTTTGAAAAAACTATAATAAGGATGTAACCTTGGGTTGGGCCTCAATAGTAGTATCAACTGATATGAGGGTGGTATGTCTTTGATCACCTTACCACATTGTGTAATTGGATATTTCCTTTACCTTGAAGGTCCTTATAGTATATTCAAGATATCTCCTAGGATATATCTTTAAGTTACCTATGAAGGTATTACAATGCCCTTAAGGAATCTCCTAGTGGACACCTTAAGGTTGAAATTTTGCATTGTTGTTGAGGTTTGTAATATATTTAATGTATATACTAAGAGATACCTTTCAAGTTACCCATGAAGGTATTAAAAGGTCCTTGAATAAATCTCCTAGTGGATACCTTGAGGTTGAACTTGCCTAGTGTTATTGATGTGTATATAGGATTCAATGGGTAAATATGTGTTTCAATCAAAGAAGGTAGTTATCAATAGATTTAATGTTGTGTATAAAGTCTCCTTAGTGGGTTATTTAAAAAAAATAAGTTATATAAAAGGCCCACTTAGTAGGTATTTTCCCTATAAGTATATTATCTATAAAATTAAAGTCATTAAGGTGCTTGGGCAATGTTAATTTTCATGGCATTAGGCCACTAATCTGGTTACCATTGAGATGAAGGAGATTAAGATAGGTGTAATTAGTGAGATGGTTAGGAATGGGTCTTATGAACTGGTTGTTAGAAATGTATAATTACACAAAAAATGAATCTATTTAAAAATATCCTTAGGGATTTGCCTTGAAAAACTATTACTAGAGACATCTAAGTAAGACATGATACCATAGTTCCTAAAGACATCAGGGAAACCTCCTTTTAGAGTCATTCCATGGAGATTAATGGTCAACACTTTCTTTTTATCATTGTGCCATCACTGAATTCCCACAAAGTTGTAGATGAAGTAAGCCTATGTTATTATTCTAAAACCTCCATGTAAAGAGGTATTGATTTGGGTCTTTCAATTCTTTTTTAGTCTCACTAAGGCATATGATGTAAAACTATTAAAAATTGTAAGATGGGGGTGGTCCAATGGCATGAAAATGACCACACTAGAAATACCATACATAACACCAAACTTAGCAAGCCTATGTTTCCCATGGCTTGGATTGGTTTGGCTTGGTTTACGTTGGATCAACTTGTTATAGGAGGATATAAATAGGCTATAGTGGCTTCAAATACAAGACCAATAGAAAAGGGATTTACTTATTCCTTGCATCAAAATCCATTCTTCCCCTCTAATTTTCCATAGCTTTTCTCACCATCAACAAATGAATGATTATTATGAGTGAGATTTGAGGGTTTAGAAATATACCTTATTATCTCACTAGACCCCTTCATATGTACCTTCACAGGCCAAATCCATTTACTTGTTGATTTTTTTATTATGAACATGTAGGAAAATAAGAGAGGTGAAGACTGAAGACTCTTATGATGCACACATGAGAACGTAAACCATTGAGAGATCATGCATTAATGCTAATATGCCATACATAAGAGTGCACATTTTAGGTCCTCTTGTGTACATGCAATTTCCACCTCAAAATATTTTAATAATTTTCCCTATTACACGACCATAATTAATTTACTTGCAATTTTAAAAAAGTTAGAAACTTTTAATGCACTATCATAAGGAAATAAACATAGGCTGGGCCTCAACAAAAGTACCAATTGCTATGAGGGTGGTATAATTGAAATCACTTATATCCTGAAGCATGCTAAAGGATGTATTATGAATGAATATGCATAGCTCTTCTACCTTCCCAATCAACATGACTTCAAGACCATTCTCATTCTCATTCCTGATGTGAAAGCTTCGAATGGAAAACTTAATGAAGTCAAACTTATTGATGTAGAAAATATAAGAAATTTGAATAAGGTAGATCACCCATGATTCATTTTGTATGGAATAAGGTTACTTTAATAGTTTTACATCTAAATAATTACCACATTGTATGAGTGTAATTTCCTTTACCTTCAAGGTCCTTGTAATATACTGAAGGTATCCCATAAGATATACTTTCAAATTAATCATGAAGGTAATAAAAGGCCCTCAAAAAAACATCTTAGTGGATATCTTGAGGTTGACCTTGCCAAGTTTTATTGAGGTTTGTAATATCTTCAAGGTATCTCCTAGGAGATACCTTCAAGTTACCTATGAAGGAATATCCTAGTGGATACCTTGAGGTTAGACTTGCCCCATGTTTTTGAGGTGTATAAATAGTTCAATGAGTAAATATGTGTTTCAATCAAATAATGTAGTTATCAACACATTAATTGTTGTGTATAAGTTTTCCTTAGTGGGTTATTCTAAAAAATGTTAGTGCTATTAAATTCAAAATTGAAGTCATTAAGGTGTTTTAGCCATGTTAATTCCCATGGGATTAGGTCATTAAGTTATTTTCCATTGAGATGAAGGAGATTATGATAGTTTTAATTAGCAAGCTAGTTAGGAATGGGTTATGTGAACTAGTTTTTAGAAATATGTAATTACACATGAAAGGGAAGCTATTTGAAAAGATCCTTTAGGATTTGTCCTGAAGGACTATTACCAAAGACATCCAAGTAATACATGCTATTGAATTTCCTCAATCCCTTCCAAAGTCATTCCAGGGAGCTTAAATCTCAAAAGTTTCCATAAAGTCATAATTGTGCCAACACTAAATTCCCAAAAAGTTGTAAATGAAGCAAGAATGTGATGTTGTTCCCAAACTACCAAATTAAGAGGTATTAGTTTAGGTATTTCAATTATTTCTTAGTCTCATTGAGGCATCTAATGTACAACTATTACAAACTATGGGGTAGGGGTGGCACAGTGACACATAATTGACCACACCAAAAATACATCAAATAACACCAAACATAGCATGCCTATGTTTCCCATGGCTTGGATTAGTTTGGATTGGTTTAGGTTGGCTTGGATTTTCTTAGGAGGATATCAATAGGCTATAGTGGCCTCTCAAAGACAAGGCCAATATAAAAGGGATTTACTTATTCCCTACATCAAACTCTACTCCTCCCTTGTAATTTCCATGACTTTTCTCACCACCAAAAGATGAATGATTATTATTGATGAGATGTGAGGGTTTCAAATTATATGTTATTATCTCATCAGAGCCCTTCATGTACACCTTTATAGGACAAATCCATGTGCTTATAGATTTTTATTTTTTAATGAACTTGTAGAAAAATAAGAGAGGTGAAGACTGAAGACTCTTATGTTGTACACATGATGATGCAAACCATTGGGAGATAACACATTGATGTTGATAGGCCATACATAAGAGAATGTATTTCAGGTCCTCCTCCATACATGCACTTTCCACCTCAAAATATTTTAACAATTTTCCTTATTACTTGGTAGTAATAATTTGCTTGTAATTTAAAAAAGTTATAAATTTTTGAAAGCACTATCATAAGGATGCAACCCTAGGTTGGGCCTCAAGATTAGTACCAACTGATGCAAGGGTGGTATGGATAGAATCACATGTGCTCTCAATCACACTGAAGGATGAATTTTGAATCCATCTCCATAGATCTTATACCTCCCCAGTCAACATGACATCTAGACCATTCTCATTACCAATCTTGATGTGAAATCTCTCAATGGGAAACTTCCTAGACTGATACTTTCTAACATAAAGAATCTAAGAAATTTAAATAAGGTAGATATTTCATACATTATTTTGTATATAATGAAGTTATTTTAATAGTTCTAGATTTGAATAATTACCATATTGTATGAGTGGAATTTTCATTTACCTTGAAGATCCTTGTAATATATTTTAGGTATCTCCTAAGAGATACCTTCAAGTTACCCATGAAGGTATTAAAATTCCCCCAAAATAATCTCCTAGTTGATACCTTGAGGTTGAACTTGCATAATTTTATTGAGGTTTGCAATATCTTTAACGTGTCTCCTAGGACATACCATCAAGTTACCCATGAAGGAGTCTCCTAGTGCATAGCTTGAGGATGAAATTTTCCAATGATATTTAGGTGTATAAGGTATTCAATGAGTAAATAGGTGTTTCAATCAAAGAAGGTAATTATCAACACATTAATTATTATGTATAAGGTATGCTTAATAGGTTATTCTAAAAAATGTTAGTGCTATTAAAGGCTCACTTAGTGGGTATATGCCCTGTAAGTAGATTATCTTCAAAATTGAAGTCATTAAGACACTCAAGCTATGTTAATTCCCATGTCATTGGGACACTAAGTTAGTTTTCATTAAGATGAAGGAGATTAAGATATGTACAATTAGTGATCTATTTGGGATTAGTTCTTATGAAATGGTTGTTAGAAAGATCTGATTATAAAAGAAAGAAAAGTCATTTGAAAAGATACTTTGGGATTTGCCCTGAAAGACGGTTACTAGAGACATCCAAGTAAGAATTGATACCTTAGTTCATCAAACCATTGGGGAAACCTCATTCTATAGATATTCTAAGGGGATTAATGCTCAAAATTTTCCACAAAGTTATTGTGCTAGCAGTGAATTCTCATAAAGTTACAAATGAAGAAAGCCTATGTTGTTGTTCCCAAACTAACACATGAAGAGGGATTGGTTTGGGTCTTTCAATATTTTTTTAGTCTCACTAAAGCATATGATGTACAACTATTATAAAATATTAGATAGATGTAGTGAAGTGGCATGGAATTGACCACACCATAAATACCTCAAATTACACCAAACTCATCATGCCTATGTTTTCCATGGCTTAGCTTGGTTTGGCTTGTTTTATCTTGGCTTGGATTATTACAAGAGGATATCAATAGGCCATAGTGGCTTCAAACAGAGTGCTAATAGAAAAATAATTTACTTATTCCCTACATCAAACTCCACTACTCCCCTATAATTTTCCATGGCTTTTCTCACCGTAAGTAGATGAATGATTATTATCAGTGAGGTGTGAGGGCTAAAAATTTACCTTACTATCTCAACAAGCCCCTTAATTATGGACCTTTTCAAGCCAAATCTATGTGTTTGATAATTTTTTTTAATAAACATGTAAAAAAATAAGAGAGGTGAAGACTAAAGACTCTTATGCTATGCACATGGGGATGTAAAACATTAGGAGAGTGTGTATTGACATTGACAGGCTGTACATAAGAGCACATATTTTAGGTCCTCCTATGCACATGCACTTTCCAACTCAAAATAGTTTAACAATTTTCCTTATTATGTATTAGTAATTAATTTTCTTATTGTTTAAAAAAGTTATAAAATTTTGAAAGCATTGTCATAAGGATGCAACCCTAGGCTGGGCCTCAATAGAAGTACCAATTGATGCAAGGGTAGTATGGATGCAATCATTTATACCCTTGATCATGATTAGGGATGCATTTTGAGTTCATCTACATAGCTCTTCTTCTTCCTTAGTCAACATGGCATCCATACCATTCTCATTCCCATTCTCGATTTGAAATATTTCGATGGGAAACTTCCTAGAGTGAAAATTTTTGACATAGATAATCTAAGAGACTTGAATAAGGTAGATCATCCATGCTTCATTTTGTATGGAATGAGGTTATTTTAATAGTTTGAAATCTGAATAATTACCACATTATATAAGTGGAATTTTCCTTTACCTTGAATATCATTGTAATATCTTTAAGGTATCTCTTAGGAAATACCTTCAAGTTACCCATGAAGGTAATATAAGGCCCTCAAAAGAATCTCCTAGTGGATACCTCAAGGTTGAACTTGCCCATTTTTATTGAGGTTTGTAATATCTTCAAGGTATCTCGTATGAGATACCTTCAAGTTACCCATGAATGAATCTCCTAATGGATACCTTGAGGTTGAACTTTCCTAGTATTATTGAGGTGTATAAAGAATTCAATGAGTAAATAGGTGTTTTAATCAAATAATGTAGTTATCAACACATTGATTTTTGTGTATAATGTCTCCTTAGTGGATTATTATAAAAAATATTGGTGTTATTAAAGGGACACTTAATAGGTATTTTCCTTGTAAGAAGATTATATATAAAATTAAAGTCATTAAGGAAATTGATCCATGTTAATTCCCATGGCATCGATCAATAAAGTTTGTTTCCATTGAGATGAAGGGGATTAAGATAGGTGAAATTAATGAGCTAGTTGGGAATGTGTCCTATGAACTAGTTATTAGATAGATATAATTGATAAAGAAAGGAAAGCCATTTGAAAAGATCCTTTGGGATTTACTCTAAAAGACTATTACCAGGGACATCCAAGTAAGACATGCTACCATAGTTCTTCTAGCCATTGGGAAAATCTATTTCTAGATTCATTCTAGGGAGCTTAATGCTCAAAGGTTTCCACAAAGTTATCATTGTGCTAGCACTGAATTCCCACAAAGTTATAGATGAAGTAAGCATGTGTTATTGTTCCCAAACTACCACATTAAGAGGGATTGGTTTGGGTCTTTCATTTATTTTTTAGTCTCACGGAGGCATCTAATGTAAAACTATTATAAACTCTAGAATGGGGGTGGCACAATGGCATGGAATTGACCACACCATAAATACCTCAAATCACACCAAACTTAGCATGCCTATGTTTCCCATGGCTTGTCTTGGTTTGGATTGGTTTAGGTTAGCTTGGCTTGTTATATGAGGATATCAAAAGAATACATTGGCTTCAAATAAAAGGCTAATAGAAAAGGGATTTAATTATTCCCTACATGAGAATCTACTCCTCCCCTATAATTTTCCATAACTTTTCTCACCACTAGTAGATGAATGATTAATATCAATGAGATGTGAGGGTTAAAAATTGTACCTTATTATCTCAACAAACCCCTTTATGCATACCTTCATAGGCCAAATCCATGAAATTGATGATTTTTTTCTAATGACCATGTATAAAAACAAGAGAGGTAAAGATTGAAAACTCTTATGTTGTGTATATGAGGATGTAAAACATTAGGAGAGTGCACATTAATATTGATAGGTTGTACATAAAAATGTGTGTTTTAGGTCCTCCTATGCACATGCACTTTCCAACTCAAAATAGTTTAAAATTTTTACCTATTATGTAATAATAATTAATTTGATTTTAGTTTTAAAAATCTAGAAATTTTTGAAATCAATATCATAAGGATGCAACCCTGGGATGGGTCTCAATAGTAGTACCAAATTTTGTAAGGGAAGTATGGCTTAGATCACATATGCCCTTGAGTGTGCTTAGGGACACATTTTGAATGCATCTACATAGATTTTCTTCCTCCCTAGTCAACATGGCATCTAAAATATTCTCATTTCGATTCTCGATGCAAAATCTCCCAATGGGAAAATTTCTAAAGTTAAACTTTTTGAAAGGGAAGTTCTCGATACGAATTTGTCGATGAGAAAACCTTCCTAGGAGATACCTTTTGAACATTTACAATAGTAGATTTCTCCTTCTACATAACTCCTTGGAGATACCTTCATTTTATCCTCAAGGAGACAATTTTAAGCCACCCATTAAGGTATTACAAGTCCCTTGAAGGAATATCCTAGTGGATACCTCAAATTTGAACTATCCCATCATTATTGTGGTGTATAAAGGATTCAAAGAGTAAATAAGTGTTTTAATTACTGAATTTATTTATAAATATATTTATTGTTGTGTATAAGGTCTTATGTAGATCTTATAAAGGGTTCAAGGTGTATTAATTCCAAGATATAATGTGAAACCCATAATAATTATAGACCTCATAAGATCATCAAGAGAGAGTTAAATAAGGTAGATCCTTCTCTGTATCATTTTGTATTAAATAAAAATTACACTCAGTGGCATTGTCATACCTTTGTTATTTACAAGTCACTTGAAATAATCTCCTAGGAGATACTTCAAAAGGTGTTATCATACATTGAATGGAATGTTTAAAGTATCTCCTAGGAGATACCTTCAACATGCACATGAGTGGAATTTTCCTTGACCCTGAAGGCACTATTGGGTGATAATGTAAAAGACCGTGTAATAATTTCAAGATATCTCCTAGGAGATACATTTCAAACATGTAAAAGAGTGGATTTATTCTTCAAGGTATCTCCTAAGAGATACCTTTAAGTTATCCATGAAGTTATTATAAGATCATTGAAGGAATCTCCTAGTAGATACCTCAAGGTTGAATTGCCCAACTTTATTGAGGTGTATAAGGGATTCAATGACTAAATAGGTGTTTCAAGTAAAGAAGGTAGTTATAAATACATTTAATGTTATGTATAAGGTCTCTTAGGAGATACCTTCAATGTCCCATTTGAATATATGACAATTCCCTTCAAAATATCTACTAGAAGATTCCTTCAAGGGCCTTATAATAACTTCATGGGTAACTTAAAGGAATTACAAGGCCCTTTAAGGAATCCCTTAGGAGATAATTTAAAATGCATTGTCATATATTGAAGGGAATGTTGAAGGTATCTCATAAAATATACCTTCAACATGCACGAGTAAAACTTTCCTTTATGTATAAGGCACTATTGGGTGATATTTTAAAGGCCCTTAAAATAACTTTAAGGTATCTCCTAGGAGATACCTTTCAAACATGTACAAGAGTGGATTTCTCCTTCAAGGTATCTCTTAGGAGACACCTTTCAAATAGGCACAAGAGTGGATTTTTCCTTTAGGGTATCTCTTAGGAGATACCTTCAAATTACCCATAAAGGTATTACTTTCACACTTTTTCCTTTGTAAAGAACCCAAATCCAACTCAACCTCAATTGATATGTGATAATGTTGCATGCATTGGTTACTAATCCACATAAAGTTATAATTTTTTTCATGCACCTTTTAGCCTTTGAGAATTATCATGACCTAACAACCCAATGAATGTCTACCATTTGGCACTTAGTCACATCCTTTCGTGGATCCTATTTTTTTATAAAGTCTTGTAACCCAAAGATCCTATCGCATCATGCCACTTGGTACCCATTCATAGAATTTCAAGTCCAAGGAAGAGTTATAAATTCCAAAACCTATTGACCCAATGGTAATGTTCCACTTGTCATTCAATTGCTATATTTCAATCCATCAAGGAGTTATAACCTAACCAAAGCATGTCATGTGGCACCCAATCACAACCTTCTAAGGCCATGATTGATTTATAAATTCCAATGACAAAATTATCCAATCACATCATGCCATGTGGTAATTATTCATGCCCTTCACACCCCCATATCTAAGGTAGAATAATCAATATCTCAATATTGTTATTGCACAATAAAATGGCACCTAGCAACTAGTCACTTAAGTCTTGGATAGATGGATACTATGTGGAAACCACTTGGAAGTTGGAAGAAATATGTTGAGGTCATGTTGACCTTTATCTCTCAATAATAATGTGATCAAATGAAATTGTAAACCCAGTGAGTAGTGATATGATCAAAATATGACTTGGTAGGATATCATGCAATCCACCTAGATAGCCCAATATTATAAATACAAGATTGAAGTGCATGGAAAAGAGGAAGTGTATATAATGTGTCAAGTATGGCACCAATTATAGGGGAAAATTAAATGCTGGTGGGACTTGTTTTGGTGCTTATAAATCCAAGTCACTTCATGAAAAAATTCAAGCCTATGATAGTAGGCCACATGGAACCCAATGAAGAGTGATCCAATCAAAAAATGACACTTAGCAGAATGTTGTGAAATCCACCTAGATAGCCTAATATTTGAAATATAAGACTAAATTGCATATAAAAGTGTAATTTTAGAGCACGTGTCAAGTATGAAACTAGTTGTAGGTGTCAATATAATGTTAGTGGGACTTGTTTTGATGGTTATAAATCTAAGTCACTTCATGAAAAAATTCAAGCCTATGATAGTAGGCCACATGGAGCCTAGTGAATAGACATCCAATCAAAATATTACACTTGTCACAATATCATGTAATCCACATAGATATCCTAATATTTTAAAATGCACCAAGTGTCAAGCACATGTCAAGTATGGTACATGTTGTCTATAAAGTGTCAGTTATAATATCTACCTGCAAACTACCAATTATATCACAAATTAAATGATGATTAAGATCATTTACATGGTTAAAAACCCAAGTCACCTCAAGTTAAAATTCAATCTTATGATAATAATATGCATGGACAAATCAACATAAGTGATTGGATAATCTCTAAAAATAGATTTTTAAAGTTGTTAGAACATAATTAAAGAGCCACTAGGGCTTTTTTTCAAATCAATTTATATGATAGAGTGATCCAAATAATTCATGATAATATCAAAGTGCATGATAAGGTGAAACCTATCACTCAGTCACCCAATCTTAAATAGTTGGATGCTACTTAGATGCCACATAGCAGTTATGACCTCATGGTAGTGATAGTTATGACACCTATCACTCAGTCACACATGGGCCCATTACCTCATGGTAGTACATGATCAAAGGAAGCTCTCAACCCAACAAAACAAGATCTAATCAAGGGTTTTGCTTGGTATAATATCATGCAACACACCTAGGTAATTAGGTACTCAAAATAAAAGGCTAAGGTACACAAGGTAAGGCCAAGTGTCAAACATGTGTCATGTACAACACCTTAAAATTAAATATCTATCCATGAAGCATTAGTTGTTGGTATTAATTGAATGCTGATAGGACTCCTTTTGGTGGATATAAAGCTAACTCACCTTAAGGGAAAAGTTAAGCCTATGATGGGAAGATGCATGGATAAATCGAGAGCGGTGATTGGCTAGTTCCCAAAAGTAGATTTTTGAAGCCTTTGGAACAAAACTAAAGAGACACCTTGACTTTAAGTCAAATTAAGTAAAATATAATTTCCATTTATGGTTCATATCTTTTAGTCTAAAATTATATAAAATATAGAGTTTTTAGCTTGAAATCTTAAGGCTTTGCACTCTCTTTAAATTGTTATCTTTTAAATAAATCTGAAGTAGTATGTGTTATTTGCTAAAGTAATTCTATGTATTCATCCAACATTTATACAATATACAAGCTCAAAAATAATAATTCAAAACCCATAGTCTATGCAAAGTTTTATGAAATTTAGAGTTTAAAGATTTCAATCTCAAGGCTTTGCATTCACTTTCAATTTCTATCTATTAAAGAACTCTAAAGTAGTCTATGTTATTTTATAAGGGAATTCTATGAATTCATCTAGTATTGAGATAATATACGAGCTCATCAATCAAAATTAAAAATCCATGGATGAAGAAGGAACATACAGAATCACCAAGTTAGAATAGGTCCCATTTAGCTATTCATATGGGACAAAAATAGTCTTTAAAGACACCAAATTCAATACCATTACATTGGCCATAGATGACAAACACTACAATGACTTATTATACCATGTGGAGAGGATGGTAGACTAGGAAAATGATGATGAGGAAGATGATAGTGTTGTAGAATAAAGGTTTGACATATTGGCACTCAAGTTTATGGGATTGCACAAAGCTGCATCCAACCTAGAGGTACTCCCTTGATTTGATTTAGTCCACCAAATATTCATCATTTCTTGGTAAATAGATATCATTATCAAATATATTAATTCAAGTAATAACATTGCCTTTATAGCTGGTTTAGCCTTCTAGGTCTACTATGATTTACCCGAGATTGAAATTTTTTATAATCAAGAAATCATAACCCAATGACTCAACTCAAATAACATCAAAGAAGTCTTAAGAATCTGGGTAGAAAACCTAAGGAAGTTTTTATACAAGTCTAAAATTAATCAAATACCCATCACCTGATTTAAGAAAGGGGTGAGGATGGGGATGACCATGATCAACAAGTTACAAGGAGCTAAAAACATTGGCCACATGAATGAGAAGTGAGTTCCAATCCTATCCATGATCATAGATTACTCCACCACTTCCCCTCTTAGGGAAATCATTTCCTATAATTTATCTGCCCAAATTACGAAGACCATGTCCAACCAAGGAAATCATTTTTATATGATGTCCTACTTGGTTGATGCCATATGTGCCACTGTAAAGTTCCTTGAGTTTACTAATTGGGATCCAAAATGGAAATAGATCATGCCCCATGTCTTCATGAAGGTTATAATTTATAGGTATAAGTAGTATATGTTGGTCATTGCCTAGTAGTTCTACTCAATTATATATAGGCCATCCATGAAAGGACTCTGCCCAAGTTATCAAAAGAAATTAGAGCAACACTTAACACATTAGGATCCTAATGGAACTACCCTGACTACACCATAATACGATTTTAGGGGATTAGAATATCCCAATTTAGGTTGCCCATCATAGTGCTAGACAAGTTGGATGAGTAGGATATTGCCTTTCAACTACTCACAAGAGTAGATGGAATGTGCAAAGACAAGAAGAAGGGACCGGTCCATCCCTAATTAACTAACATTAGATGATTTCAAGTTAAGAATTGGTACTCAATCATGGCTACTATAAAACATAGGTCCACTTTAAGTCTAGAAAAGGATACCATTAGGGAATGGGACCCTACATACATGACATTCAATCACTACATTAGACACATAGTAGCTCTCAACATTACATAACATCATGAGCTAGAGGAGGGAGATCAATTCTACCTCAATTCATATAATGATGAAAAATTAAAGTAGAGGTTGAGGGATATGAATATCACATGGGTAAAAGGAAGACTAGATGATATAGAGTTTTTTTAGTGTTTAAATAACAAGATACTCAAAATAGAGCATCAACATCTCCAGTCCATACTTTTAGTATTAGATAAAAAGGCCCAATGGACCCATAACTTACTCGAATAATACTCCAAGCATTATCTATAACTTTATAGAAGGAAGGTGTTAGTTTAGGGGAATAAGTTGAGTAGGCTTTCACCTCAAGGGTCTTATCTGGTATCCTATCCCAAATACAAGATACTACCTCTACATAGGTAACACCTTTAGTGGAGGTGATAGTAACTCCTACACCATCAGCTTCAAGTCAACAATTACCTCCCATAATTACAAGTTAGGAACACATTTCCTTACCTCCTTCTTTCCTATATGCTTAGGGAGTCTGGGGAAATGAAGAGAGTGACCAAGAGGAAGGTCACCCACCTAGACCATAAAAACATATACAAGTCAGATGAAACCTTGCTTGAGATGACAAAGACAAAAAATGCTTGGTAGGGCCAATAACAATAGCATGAGGAGGACACCCTCTCAGCTCTCCAAAAAACTATGGATGTGGCTATTGAACTAGTTAAGGGAGTAAAACAAAGAACAACTATCTTAAATTAGTATCACAAGGCCACCTTACTAGATCAAACCATAACAAAAGTGGAATGTGATGTGGAAGAGATGTTTAACATGCTAAATACCTTGGCTCAATATAAGGTAAAGCGAGATGAAATATATAATAGAGTCCTAAAGGCAAAAGCTATGTATTGTGGATACAACATTAATATAATCAACTTGGTGAAGTTAATCAAAATGAATAAAATTAAGAACCTAAATTCTATTCCCTTGGAGGACTTGAGCATTGATCAATCCTATGTGATTGGCAGGGGAAATCCATAAACTAGTGGATCAATGAAATAAGGTCACTAGGATAGTATCTCACATGACAAGGTGACAAAGTCATTACCCTACTAAAAGATGATAAATTACAAACCTTACTAACAAGGATGGATATGTTATCATCAAGGATGCCTTCAAGGCCCATCTACAAAACTTTTTGGTGAACTTTCAAAAATAAGCCTTGGCTAGAGAGGTGACCTTTAGGCAAGATATGGTATATTTGGTAGCCTCTGTCAATTAGAGGATCAAGAAGGTCATAACCATCAACAAAGCTGTAGGACCTCTCCTAAGAAAACATGATGTAATGTATAGACTCACAACCAACCTATTTAAGGATCTTATCATTGATCTAATATTGATCAATAATGAATACAATAATTACTTTGAAGCCTAGAAATGGCAAGTTGAAACCCAAAAATAAACTACCATCATTACAACCACCACCTCATTAGCCCTTCTTGGAACATATTCTTCCTCAACTGACACCAACACTCCATATTCTTCTATAGTATGAGCTTCATCTCAACTACACTAGTAAAATCCCAACCTATCTCTTCAAGAAAAAAATATACATCTATTGGTCTCCTTTTGAATAGAAATCATGTCCCAAGGTCCTTCAAATTGTATTGTAAAATATTACCATATTTTGAATGAGGAATATTCTTTAAATTTAGGACATGGGAGACTTTTTCTACTAAAAGGTGTCATATTTTTTGGTTCCTTTTGTAACAGAGGTATTCAAATGGCCTCTATATAGGGACTCTCCACCTTCATTGTAATTCAGAGATAGGATTTTGTAAGAATAATGCCAAGAGAAAGGAAATTACTGTAATTGACTCATTGCCTTTTCATTATTTTCCTATGTTCTTGTTTCTCAATTTTTGTTAATGAGATATGATCTCATTTATTCAATGGTTTTAATCTGGCATTAGTGTTTTGAATGTATCTTGTTAGTTTGTGCTTTTAGCTAAGTTAAAAAAAATTGTTATGCATGCTCTTTTTTCTTCCTACTGTACTAGTGAATGTGTTTAATGTCATTTATTTTATATAACAATTTAAAGCATCCTTTTTAGACATGTGCATTATATTCACCCAAGAATCCTCACCGTATTTATGATATTCTAAGTCTAAGCATTAGGATCTCATAGTTCTTAGTTTTATTTGCATTATTGTCAAAGGAAATAAAGAGGAATATTGTTATGTTGTTTGTATTATATCCTTGACATAGATATACATCAACATATTTAGCATGTTATATATATAAATAAATAACCTTATATATATGGTGTTTATAAATATAAGCACCATATACACATAAATAAAAAACACCATATATATAAGGTTATATATATATATATATATATATATATATATATATATAAGGTGTTATATATATGTATGTATATGTATATATATATGTATGTATGTATGTATGTATATATATGTATATATATATATGTATATATCTATATATATGTATATATATATGTATATATATATATATATGTATGTATATATGTATATATATATATGTATGTATATGTATATATATATATATATATGTATGTGTGTATATATATATATATATATATATGTATGTGTAAGGTTATTTAATTCTATTGCACTAACCACTAAAGACAAACATTATAATGATCTATTCTACCATGTGGAAAAGACTGCAGACAAAGATAGTGACACTGAGGAAGGCTTCAATGATGCAGAAGATAGGTTGTATAACCTAGCACTCAAATTTATAGGATTTAATAAGGATGCATCCAACCCAGAGGCACTCCCATATGTGGACTTAGTGCACCAAATGTTTCTTCAATCCAGGTGTGTAGAGAATATTCTCTAAGTTTTAGGACACTAAGGACCTTATCCACTAACATGTGTCATGTATCTAGTTCTCTCATAACCATATTAAGCATTTTAAGGATTATATATAGGGGATCTTCCCATTCATTATACCTTAGAACAAAATTTTGTGGAATTAATATAAAGAGAAGGAATAATTCTTGTGATTTTCTCATTATTTTATTATTTTCATATGTTCTTATTTCTCAAGCTTTGATAATAACACATGATTTCATTTATCCAATGGTTAAATATGATAGTAGTTCTTTGAATGTATCTTTTTAATTTGTGATTTTAGCTATTCTAACATAGTCTATTATATATGATCTAGTTTCATTCTATTTTGATAATGAATGTGCTTAAAGCAATTTGTTATAAATAGATATGTCATAGCATACTTTCTAGATATATGCATTGTATCTACCCTAGAATCTATACTACATTTATGATATTATTAGTATAACACTAGGATCACATAGATGTTAGTTTTATTTACATTATAGTTAGAAGTAACTAAAAGACATATGTTGGTATTTCTTGTTGTAGAGAAAACTTTATTTTATACTCTACCCTGCTTTCCCTTTTGAACTTTTTAAACATGAATCACTTTAGATTAATGCTCACTGTAAATATGTACTTGTTCATTTAAAGTTTGGGAATATATTTTCAAAATATAAAATCAATTTTAAATTATAATAATAAAATAAATTTTAGATAGATTGTGTCACTACTGAGTTCCTACTACCCCTATAGTAGAGCCTACTTGTAGGCTAAAGGTGGTGGCCATATAATCATTCCAATAGGACTGAATTAATTCTTAAGTTTTTCTATTATGTACACTATAAATTGGGAGCTTCATCATCATCCACACTAGTAGGATCCTAGACTAACACATTAGAAGTGGCATAGCCACTTGTCAAGCTTTCTTTTGATGAATGTCATGTTTTAATTCCCCTCAATATATTGTAAAATATTCCCTTATTTGAATAGTAAATATTCCTCAATTTTTAGGATATGAAGGGCTTTGTCCACTGATAGATGTCATGTATTTGGCTCTCTTAAAACCAATGTAACCATCTTAGGAATAGAAAAGGCATGTATATAGGGGTTTCCCCCCTCAATTGTACTCATAATAGAACTTTTATGAAATTAATGCAAATAGAGAAAAGAATCCCTGCAATTTGTTCATGATTTCATTATTTTCATATTTTCTTATTTCTCAAGAGTTGTTAATGACATATAATTTAATTTTTCTAATGGTTAAGCTAGATAGTAGTTTTTTCAATGTATCTTGTTAATTTGTGTTTCTTGTTATGCTAACAAATTTTACTATATATTCTCTATTTTCTTCTACCTTGCAAATAAATATGTTTAAAAGCAATTTGTTGTAGGTAGTTATTTTTAAGCATACTTGTAAGATATATTCATTATATTTACACTAGAATCCTCATTCAATTTATGATATTTTGAGCCTAGCATTAGGATTTCATGAATGTTAGCTTTATTTGCACTATTATCAGGAAGAACTAAAGGAAATTTGTTAGTCCTTTATTATTGAAAGGCAAACCTTATTTTTTGCTCTACCTTGCTCCCTTTTTTGAAATTTTTTAAACATGAATCACTTTAGATTAATGTTCACTATAAATACTCACTTATTTGTTTAGAGTTTAAGTAGTAAATTGGTAAAATACAAGGAAATTTACATCATAATAATAAATAAATTTTAGATGGATCATGTTACTATTGAGTTCCTACTAACCCTATAGTAGGTTATGTTTGAAAACTAAAGGTGGTGGCCACACAATCATTCCCACAAAAATAAATTAATTTACATTCAAAGGATTAACTATTTACCATGTGTATAGGGAAATAAATAAAGGTGTTGATCGTATGGAGAATATAAGGATCAGGGGTGATTCACATAAACATTGGATGAGTGATTTGGATCTCCCAAAAGGGGTCACTATTATTATACAAAATGAAAAACCTCTCTCATTCATGTGATATGATTAATTTATAATTCTCAAAATCTATGCCATGAGGGATAAATCATGACATTAGAAATTATTTAAGTATTCACTAATTTCAGACTCTCCTCTTCACATGCAAAGGATTCACTATTTCCCATGTGTACAAGGAAATAAATAAAAGGTTTGATTACATGGAAAACATAGGGGTCAGGGGTGATTCACATAAATATTAGATGAGTGACATATATATCCTAAAATGTCATAGGTGTGATATGACTAATTTAAAATGCTCAAAATCCATACCACGAAGGAGTAGAGTGGGGTCCTATGCTAGTGGCTAGCTAATCAATTTAAAGAGGGCACTACTAAGAAATTATAGAAGTCTTTTTCCTTATTAATGATCTCATGATTTTTTTAATTTTGTGTAATACATGCCACTGAGATAAATTAGGGGCATTTTAATACAAAAAAGTTGTTTTAAAAATAAGAATAAAAAATTGATTGGATGTAAATGATAGTTGGCAACCAAAAAAAAGGAGCAGCCATACAAACCTTCATCCCCTTACTACTTCCCACCCCTTAAAAACTTCTCCATAAATATTAGTTTCACCTATTTTTAAGGTGCTGATATTTTATAAGTAGTTTTTTAATATTTAATGATGCATGGGACCCCTCTACCTAAGAATATAAAAGCATGAGGGAAAACTTCACCACCCCAAATAATAATTCTAGGTGATATTCAATCATTCATTCATTAATGTTTATGAAACATTATGAGGTAAAATTTCATCACCCTAAATAATAATAACTTGGAATAGGCCAAAAAAGACTTTTTGACTTAGTCTACAATAGAAACAATTCACAGTATTCTGAATAGCAACAACAGATGAACGATGGAAGGAGATAGAGATAGGGTGGAACCATTTAAACCCTCTTGCATCATGGAACTTGTTTACTACTATTATTTTCTTAAATTAAATAATTTTTTTTATTTCCCCTCACATTAACCATTTGGGTCCCTATTAAGTACAATTAAGCACTAAACAATCCTAATATCTACCATTTCATTATCTCAGCCATTTCATAACAAAAATCTAGGTCTATCCAAATCTCAATGATTTCATAACTTAAAGAGATATACAATGAATAAAAGGGAAATTTCAAGCCAAAAAAATTAAACATTTTAGATACAATAAAACAATACATTAAGTAGACTAAATACTTGATAAGAAGGACCTATAGAAATGATAGTGGAAAATGGGGTCAATGCTTCCACCACTAATACCACAGTTAACCTAATAGTCAATAAAGGAATTTGTTTTGATATTCTAAAGGGAGAGAAAAAAATTGAAAGAGAAAATAATGGAAATAATAAAAGATAAACTTAACCCTAGTTTCAAAGGGCACGGTATTTTTTAATTCTATAATCATATAAAAGTTTATATAAAAATTTATAACATATAAAATTGTTTAAAAACATATTTATATATTTTTACATATTAAACATTTAAAAATATATTATTTAATAAAAATATTTAAATATTTAAACATAAATAAAAATAAATAATAAACTCAGATATTTTTTTAATATAAAAATATTTACAAATTTTTATCGTTTATTATAATTATTCTTATTAAAAAAGTTTTTTTTTAATATGTGTTAATTAAATTACATGATTAAATTATCTAATAGGGATTTGAATCCTTAAATTTTAGCTCCATATAATACTTTTGAGATAATTTAATCCACCAATTCAAATACCTATGAAAATGAGTCTCTTTTCTTTCATTTACAAACTAATATTTGAAGACAGATTTGACCCCAAAATGGTAATTAAAATAAGTGACACAAAATCATGCGTAGTAACTCAAAGACCTCTTATGAATGGATTTTATTAGATTAGCTAAATTATGGTTATGTGAGGGCATACACAGTCTATGCCATATCAATCTATAAACATTAACTTTTCATTCATGACAACAAGGTGTGATATCTCAATGCAGAGTCAGGGTTTAACATTTTGGCCAATAAATAAGTACTTCAACTTCAAAACCCAATATTGGGGTAAAAAATACGTGGACAAATCAAATCCATGTAAAATAAATTAAGTTTAAATAAGAAAGTAATCCAAGTAACTTTACTCCTCTTGAAAAAACATTTCAATATAAGAATCACAAAAACTTCATTTATTGAGATTATAGAAATTATATTCTGTATGAAACATAAGATTTTATTATATCTCTTGGGAAGATTTTCAAGGGAATTTTGATAATTAAATAGTACATCCCAAGATGACCAATTCCATTTTTTACTATCTCAAAACACTTACTATATATAGTATTTCTATATATAGGTTTTCCATTTATAGATTGTATTTAAATGTAGATTCGTATAATTTAAGCAATTTCATTCCAATAAAATTACAATAGACTCATTTTGGAATCTTTTCAATGTAATTTTTATGATTACCTAGTACATCT
This sequence comes from Torreya grandis, assembly GCA_037957365.1. Lineage (NCBI taxonomy): Eukaryota > Viridiplantae > Streptophyta > Pinopsida > Cupressales > Taxaceae > Torreya > Torreya grandis. The sequence goes on from JARHVA010007774.1 coordinate 473,600, forward strand.
CAAGATGATCAATTCCATTTTCAGCTACGGACTCATTTGGAAAGCATTTCTAAGGCATTCTAATGACTGATTGGTCCATTCTATGATAACCAAGATTATTTCCAGCTATCACGATAACACTTTCTATTTATATAGTATGTCTATAAATAAGTTTTTATTATATTATTATATATACTTTGATTTTTTAGATGTATTTAGATATATATTTTATTTGAGACAAAATCTTGTAAATAAAGGTAAAGGAACCAAGGTGGGTATTTTTCACAATCCTCATTACAAATGATTAAATAATTGGAGGAAAAAAATTCTCTCATTATAAGAACACCTAAAAGGAATCCAAATTATGTGCTTGATCCTGAAACAACCCAAACAAAATTGGAATTGTATATAAAAGTACATTTATGGATGCGTGTAGAACTCAATACCTCACTTACTGATGTAAGAAATAATCATTCAGTACACTTGTGTATGTTCAATTAGAAATAAAATAGGTGAAATAAGATAATTAGATAGAGGTAGATACATATAAAGGATACTATGAGGAAGCAAGTTACCCTTAAGGATGTTTATGGGGTTTGGGATGTATTGGTGTATGCATACATGGATAGGACTTGAGTGTCATATGTGGTACTTAATTTTCTAGGCATGACCATTTCTAGGTCCTTAACCCTAGCTAAATACCTCACTCTCCTCATTGGGTTTTAATTCCACTTGAGGATGGTTAAAATTTTATGACCAATCTAACCAAAAAGGATAACCCTAACAACCTATGTTATCATTTAGGTTAAATAAGTCTTCATTAAGAGTAAAAATTACTTTATTGAATTAATCTCATAATCATGTATGATTTCAAAAAACTAAATCATAAATAGCAACCATAAATCAATTTAACATATGAAAATTTATGTTAAATATATAAATAAAAATACCATTTCATAAAAGAGAGTACAAATAAGAATAGATTAAAACTCAAGACTTTATAGGAAACTATTAAGTGTTATCGACTAAGGTTGTTAATCACCTCAAAGCCTAAATATCACCACACCATTGCCAATTTATTTTTTATTAGTTCACACAAAACTCAATTAATAATCATGAATTCCATTATTTGAATAAATGAATAGTGATATCATTATGATCAACATCGTTATTCATCAAATAACTTTCATGGGCATGTTATAATTGAATCCATGTTATGACATTATATTGGCATAGAAAATGTGATATAACAAACTAAAAGAAAATTCAATGAAATCAAAACATATTATATCTAAGAGTACATATTCAAATAATCATTGATTATATAATAATCTATAAGGTTAAAGGGAAAGAACATATTCAACTCATATAACTTCACATATATTCCAATATTTTCCATCCATAATCTAAGTTAGAATTCTA